>JAMPIT010000550.1:12460000-12887553 GCA_026261815.1 Monarcha castaneiventris obscurior | reverse complement strand
TTCCACACCCCCTCCTCTCAGTGTCCCAGAAGAAATTGGATGAACTGTATTCTTGTCTCCGAGTTGTCTTGTTCAGCGTGAGTAGCTTAGCAGCAGGAGCTAAAGGAGCTGAAGCCTTAGGCCGCAAGAGCTGAGCAAGAGGAACCTTCTCGAGCAAAGTAATGCTGCTAACATGGACCTCACTGAATCCAGCAGACGGAATCCTGGCATTAGGAATCCTTTCTGTTGGAAAAGACCTCTGAGCACACCAAGTCCAGCCGTTCCCCCCGCACTAAACCATGTCCCTGAAGTACCGAGGTCTGGACAGCAGGCCCTGACTGAGGCCTGAACAACAGGCCCTGAGCCCAAGGTGACCTCTGGATGAACCTTCCCACCAAAGGTTATCTTTGGATCTGCTCATTAACGAAATGTGCATGGTCATTAGCGCTCTGATAGATGTATCCACACCTTAGTGAAACGTGGCTTGACCTTTCTGTATTTAGAAGGTGGGCAAGGCCATGAGATCTGACATCCGGCCTTCTTTGGGGGCGTATGGTCAGAGTCGAGTCCCTTGGTTCCTCCTTGAGCCCTGGCCAGCCTTTGGGTGGAACCCAAGAGGAGGATGAATCCAGATGTTCCCACACTAGAAGCGCTGTGGGTTTGTTAATTCAACACTATAAAAGCTGGGCCCTCTCGCAGCGAGGTTGGAAGCCTCAGCTGGGGGTGGATGCACCTGCGAGAATTCCCAGTGTCTGGGAGTGGCTCCCCAGTCCTCGGCTCTGACAGCTTCTCCCAGCTGATGTGTGCATCTGGGTGATGGTAGAGTCTGCGGGTAACTGGTGCTGTCTCTTTCTTAATCGCTACGGGCCATCTTTGGCAGCGATGATTGGGTGCATTGGTAAGCTTCTTGTTTTGTGATTCTCTGCTGCTTTGAGCTACAGTAAATGACACTGATTCCTCGAGCCGCTGTTTCTTTGGTGCTGACCCTGCCCACCGGTAAAACAAAATTGGTATCGTCTGGCCAGGTCACGATAAAATGTTGCATTTTCAATGTAAGTGTAAGGAATCAGTCCCATCCAAAATTCCCGGATGGGAAGACCTTCCCTACAGTTTGCTGCCTCTGCAGTGGGCTGGGGTCGGAGCAGCGTGCGAGCAATGAGGAAGTCAATTGAAAGAAGCTGAACCACCGGATGTAATAAAATGCATCCAAAAATTGCATATGGAAAAAGGAAAAGAACTTGTGGGTTTGGGAAGAGGAGGGTGGATTTTGTTAAGAGCATCGCAGAAGCAGCACCAAGAGAAGGAACGATTGTTGTTGAAACGCTCCTACATGGAGCGACAGAAGAAGATTTTAATCTTGAGCCTGGACTTGTTTGTGCAAAGGAAATAACAATACCAACAACAGAATAAATTATTATCCGCATGTACAGAATAGAATAAAAATTGTATGTATATGTTTTCACGTGTATATAATAACATTGTGAAATAATACTCCAAATAGTCCTTTGTTAGCTTTGGCTGCTCAGGGATATAACACTAAATACTCTACAGAAAATGACTGGCCAGGACCCAAACATTGCAGCAAACAGGAGTTCCAGTCCGGAGAAGAAGAAGCCAAACAAGACGGTGCGTTTGGCGTGGCTGCGGGAGGAAGAGATGCTCCGTGACTCCGCTTCGGCCCCGGAGCGGAGCGGCCCGTGCGGGCCCGGGGCGCGCGGGGCTCGGCCGCGGGGCGCGCGGGGGGCGAGCGGACACGCGGGCAGCGGACACACGGACACGCGGACAAACGCTCCCAGCGCTTCAGCGGCAGCGGCGGCGGCAGCAGCAGCGGCAGCAGCGGCGGCAGCAGAAGAGCGAAAGAAGAGCAGCGGTTCTGCAGACCCTCCGCGTTCCTTCTCCCGTTCCTTCTCCTGTTGCTCCTCTCCTTCTCCCAGTGTCCCGCATCCCCTGTCCCGCTCTCCCTTTACTGCTCCACCCCCCCCGCCCCTTCCGCGGCCCCCCTCTCCCCATGCCAGGCCGGGCCATGCGCCCGGCCCGCCCGCGGCCCCGGGCGGGGCTGCCCCCTCCCCGCCCCCGGGCGTCCCGCCGCGGTCCCGCCTCCGCCCGGCTCTTGCCGTACTGGCGGTGGCGCTGCTGGGCGGGCATCAGTGCCTGCCTCTTGGGCAGCATTGCCAGCCCCGGGCTCGGGGTGGCCCGACTCCGGCTCCGGCCCCGGCCCCGGCTCCGGCTGGCCCGACTCCGGCCCCGGCCCCGGCTCCTCCCGGGGCCCGCCGAGGACACAGGCGGCGCGGCCGCTCCCGCCGCCTCCGCTGCGTCTTCCCCGGTCCGAGCTCCGGTGTCCCCTTCACCGGTGTCCCCGGACACCGAGCCGCCGGTGTCCCCTTCAAAAGAGGCAACATCTGGGGATAGCCGGCCCGGGGCGGTTGACGGGCGGCCGGGGGCCGTTCCTGCAGCCGGGCCGAGCGCTGACAGCCGCGTCTCGCCGGCAGGGAAGGCGCAGCGGGGCCTGACGGAGCGCTACCGAGTGGGTGCGCTGCTGGGGCGCGGCGGCTTCGGCAGCGTCTTCGCGGCGACGCGGCTCTCGGACGGCGCCCCGGTGAGTGGCGGGGCCGGCGGCGGGCGCAGGAGGAGCGGGGCGGAGGAGAAGGAGGATGGGGCTCGGCAGGGCGGGCGGCGAGCTCAGCCCGCTGCTCCCCTTGGCTTGCAGGTGGCCATCAAACGTGTGCCACGGAACCGCGTCCGTCATTGGGGCGAGCTGGTGAGTGGGCGGGGGTAGGGGGCGTGGGCAGCGGGAGAAGCCGGGGCGTGACGGGCGGGGACAAGCCCAAGCCCGGGAGGGTGGAAGTCGCCGGGACGCCTGGAGGGAGAGCGGGCGTGGGCGCAGCGGAGGAGCAAGAGCAGCCCGGCCCGGGCGAGGGCTTCCCGAGCCCTGGCACGGCATCGGCCCCACTGACGGCATCGTGCTCCTCCCGCAGCCCGACGGCACCAGCGCACCACTCGAGGTCGTGCTGCTGGACAAGGTGTCCACCGGCTTCCCTGGCGTGGTGCAGCTGCTGGAGTGGCTCGAGCTCCCCAACAACGTGGTGCTGGTGATGGAGCGCCCGGAGCACTCTCAGGACCTGCGCAGTTTCATTCGAGCGCGGGGCTTCCTGTCAGAGGAGGTGGCACGGAAGCTGTTCCGCCAGGTCCTGGAGGCAGTGTGGCACTGCACCAGCTGCGGGGTCCTGCACAGGGACCTCAAGCCAGGGAACATCCTGGTCGACCTGGTCACCGGCCAGGCCAAATTGATCGACTTTGGCTGCGGCACCCACCTGCAAGACACGGCCTACACCCACTATGCAGGTGAGCCCCCGCCGGGGTAGGCTCCCGATGCCGGCATCTCGCGGCCCAAGGTGGCTGTGGCAGCGGGGATTCTCCCTTTTGCTGCCAGTCACGGCACCGAGTCTTCGGCCCAGTTGCTTTTGAGCGCGGTGGCTGGGGGACCATCTTCCAGCCCTGCTGGCAGCCTTTGCCAGCCACTCTGCCCAGGGCTGGCGCTGGGGCTGGGGCAGCCAGCGTGACAAAAACACACCCGTGGGTGGGGGTAGCAGAGAGGGGGGCCAGAAGCTGTGCACCTGCCGGTTTGGCGTGCAGGCGAGAAAGGGCTTGGGCTCTCCGCTCGCCTTGTTTGCCTGGGCTTCAGAATGCTTTTTGGGGCAGTGCAGGCAGGGAGGGTGAAGGCATGGTTTTTCCCCAGCACTGCGTGGGTTTTCCCTTTGCGTGGAATGCTCGGGCCTTGCCAGGGCTTCCGCTGCCCTCTTGCGACACCGGTGGCTTCTTTTACGAGCCACGGTTTGTCCACAAGTCACAGGCGCTGGCGAGAGGGCGGCGGCTCACGCCGCGTGCCAATGGTGCGGCCCCCGCGTGCCCGGGGATGCTGGGGCGAGGCTCTGGGAGCAGGCAGCATCCCCCTAATGAACTGCATCTCTGTTCCGTAGGAACACCATCATACAGCCCCCCGGAATGGAACCACTTCGGCTGGTACTTCGGCGAGGCCGCTACCGTCTGGTCCCTGGGCATCGTGCTGCACCAGATGGTCTGCGGGGAGCACCCGTTCAGGAAGGGCCAGGACATCAGCTGGGGCCAGCTCTCGCTCCCACAGCGGCTCTCTCAAGGTGGATGCTCATGTCTGCGGCACGGGGGGAATAGCAGCGCTGGGGGACAGCAGCAGGCTCATGAGCATCCCGTTCTGGCAGCTGCTGAGGAGGCAGCTGCTCTCCTCCAAAACAAAGAATGGATGGGAAAGTTCAGGCACAGCTCTGAGCACCTGCAGCGTGGCCTGGGCATGGCAATAGGCGGGCAAAGCGGACGGGAGCCTTCTGCAACTGACTGGCGCTTTCTGGTTTCTGTCTGCAGAGTGCAAGGATCTGATAAGATGGTGTCTGTCTGTGAACTCCTTGGACAGGCCCTCATTAGAAGACCTGTTGGGTGATCCTTGGCTGCAGGATATTCATCTTGCATAGAAGAAGGGAGAGAGCCACGTGCACACTTGGATCCAGGGAGCCGGTAAGTTACAGCTCCACTCATGCCTTGGCAAGAAGCAGCAAAGAAACGCAGGCATTTTTGCCCCGCCGGTATCACTGCGCGGGGGCCATCAGATGGGAACACGCAGCCCTTGTGCTGCAGCTGAGCTGCTCTTCCCAGCACTGGTGGCCGCCGTGCAAGCTGCTTTTCCTTGTCCCGCTTCACTGACAGCTGGGGCCCTGGGCGCAACGCTGACAGCCTGCTCTCTGCCCCAGGGAAGAAGGAGCCCCTGGAGAAGCTGTCCCAGGTGGGGCTGCTGCTGCCGGAGACATCGAGGACGACATCAAGGATGACAAGCTCTTCCTCGACCTGGCCACGGGCAAGCTGAGGATGATGGGCTTCGATTGTGGCACCTTCTTCAAAGCCAGGCTCCACAGCGAATTTGCAGATGAGTCCACACACAGGGGGATGCTCCCAGATTTGGGCATTGCGCAGCCTGGCCAGGAAGCAAAGGTTCCCCCCTTTGCTGGGGCGGATGCAACTAATTCTTCAGCCGGCTGCCCAGCTGCTTTTCGGCAGGGCGAGCGGGGTGGGCTGGGGTGGTTACGAAATGGGAGTCGGTCCCTGGCCTTGCCAACAGCCCCCACCACCCACCGTGCCCCTGGCTGGGGCTGGGGCTGGGGCTGGGGCTGGGGCTGGGGCAGCCAGCCTGACACAAACAAACCCCCATGGCAGGAGCAGAGGTTGCGCTCCAGAAGCTGTGCACCGGCTGCTTTGCTTTGCAGGCGAGGAAGGGCTTGGGCTGCTCCACTCCCCTTGCTTGCTTTGGGCTCGCCGTGACTGTTGGGGGGCAGTGCAGGGGGGAAGGGAGAAAGCGTGGGCTTCCCTCGCCCGTGGGTGGGTTTTTGCCCAGCGCGTAGGGAAGGTTGGGCCTTCCTGAAGCCCACGACAGAGGGAAGATTTTTGACCTTTTTTCTCGTTTCTCCCTTTCTGTCTGTAATCTCTTTTCATTAATTTGTTCTTTGCTTTTTTTAAAGGAAGCGTTCTGGCTGGTGTCCAGTCTGGATGAGGAAGTGCTTGGGACCAGCTGCGGTGTGGATGGGACGTGCCCTTGGAGAAGGCTGAGGACATCGCTTGGGAGCAGCTTTTCTTCGGGCGGCGGGTGGCGCGAGGTGGGTCCCCGTCTTCTTGGCACGGGTGGGATGAGGGCTTTTGGGAGATGGCAGCCAGCACAGGAGCATCCCGCTCTGGGCAGCTGCTGAGGAGGTGGATCTGCCACGGCTGGCTGCGGGCGGTGGCACGTGTCCTGCCATCCTGCTCTCCTGCCAAAGGCAGCAGGGACGGGCGGCTTCGGGCACCGCTCTGAGCACAGCCAGCATGGCCCGGGCACCGCGGGCGGCTGGGACAAGGGGGACGGCAGCCTTCAGTGACGGGCGGTTTCTGCTTTCTCTCCTTGCAGCCGGGCTCCGTGGATGCTGAGGCTGCTCTGGGCTCCGCCGGGGCTCTGCTGCGGCTCAGCGCCGGGCCGGAAGAAGCCGAAGAAGAAACGGTGTGACCTGCAGCAGAGACGCGCCCGAGCATTTCGGCAGCGCGGCTCACGTTTGCAGAGTGTGCGCCTCCGGGGAAAACGCAACACCCCCCCCGAAAATAAACTTGTTCAATAACGTGTAAAACGAAATCAATCTGGGATGACCCCAAATGACATTTTTCAGCTCGCTCAAGCTGCAGCTCAGCCCTTCTCTGAACAGTTCTCTCCCCCACATGCCTTTTACTTCACAAGGGCTCCCTCTTTTCCCCCAGTGAGTTGCCAGCTCAGCGCAGCCTCCACCGCGCTGTAGCCTTCCTTGATGCCCCTCAGCACGAGGGAGAGCGAGCCCCAGGTTTAGGCACTCATCCTGTCACTGGCAGGAGAACAGCAAGGTCTCAGAGGTCCGGTGAGATTTGAGTGTCATTCCAGAGCTGCTCTCCAGGCCTCAGCTCTCCTCACTGCTGGCTTCCCACTCCCTTTTCCTCGTCCTTCCGGCGGGATGAGCTCTGTGAATCCCCTTGACCCTGCCCGCTCTTCCCAGCCCAGCCGCCCAGCCCAGTTAGGCTTAAGCCGAAGCTTCTTTGTCCCCTCTGGCACTCCAGTGCAGTTCCCTCTGCGGGGAGCAGCAGCCCCAGAGCAGAGCACGCAACAGCGCGGGCCGCGCCTGCGCCTGCTCCCCTCCACGCATGGCTTGGGGAAGCAGCACGGACGCTTTGGTGTCGGCTTGTGCGGACACAAGGTCCGAGGAGCTGGGGTGGCAGAGGGTGACCTGGGCTGGTGGCAGGGTAAGTTCTGTTTCATGTCACCATGGAGTGGCACAGGACAAAGCTGAAAGCGCCCCCAGCCGCACTGGTGAAGTCTTTCTGATGCTGCACATCCTGTAGGAAAAGCTGCTGTCACACAATCCATTGGTATTTATAACTTCTATTTGCAATACCGGAGATCCAAGTTTCAAGCTGCAATATTGTTACACTCAAGACACAGTGATGCACAATCCATATTTCAATTTCCTATTGCTTCAGCCACAATTTCAAATAACTTAATATTGGAAACAAAGCCCAAAATCTTTGAGAAAAAGGATGCTGAGGTCAGTGGGATGCATCCGTGCCATCAGCACACTTGCAAAGGAAATAACTTAGATCTCTTTTTAAAAAGATCAGTTACCTCTTAATCCAAAGTTAGAGAAGATTTTTCACTCCACATTTGGTTTTTGTTTTTCATATTTTTTCTGGTTTTTTCTTCTTTCATTTCTTTTTAAACTGATAACACGTCCTAGAAAAGGAATGTACAGCAAAACGAGATGCATTTCTGCTAAACAATGAGAATGTAGGCTCCTCCTCTGTTTACTTTTGTCCAGATACCCTGAAGAAAAAAAAAATCTAGCAGACACCAGCACAGGTGTAAACTGGTTGCTTTGCACTAAAGTGGAGTTTAGCACTGGTGCCATCCTGACCCAGTCAAGAGGTGCAGAATCCTTTTGCAGATCTCGAACCATGTGTTTGCAGGCACAGCACCTGCAGTGCTGACGCCCCAGTGCACGAGAATAACTCTGCTGTTCTCCCCCAGAATTTGGGCTCTGCCCAAGAAGGAGGTGCTACAGTCCTTTGCTCCTCGTTCCCGCCTGGAGCAGCTCCCTTCCCTCAGGCAGCGCCCGGCAGCTCCTCCCACTGAGGGGCTGAGGCCTTTCCCCTGCTGCTGTGCTACAGAGGGATTTAGCAGCATGGCTTAGCGTGGGGATACGCAGAGGGACCAAAAGCAGTTGCCTTGGTAGGCAACGTTAAGCTGCAAGGTCAAAAATTTCAAGGGACGAGGATGGAAGAGACTCGCAGGCTGCCTGTTTGCTGTTTGCTGTGCTGCCCCACTTGTGAGCGGCCCAGCTTTGCGTGAGGCAGAGTGAGAACAAGGGGCAGCTCCCTCCCAGCCCCGCAGCCAAGGGACCCCTCCAGCCCCGGGGCTTGGGGCACCGGCAGCAGCCGCTGCTTCAGCGACCGCTTCTGCTGGCACTGACAGCAACAATCAAATTCTCACTGAGGCCAGAGGGAGCAGCAGCAGTGCTCGAATGGGATCCCTAAGCCTGGGGCAGGGCTGGATACACACACAGCAGCAGCAGTGGCAGCGGCAGCGGCAGGAGCAAACGGACATTTCAAAACAACCTCCTGCTACTCTTCCCTCCCATTTGCAGCAGCCTGAGGCGTCTGGGAGCCCTCAATGCACTGACTTCAGATGGCAGGCCCTGGGCTCCGGGAGGTTTTGCAAGGAACAGAGGTGGGGATACCCTCCCCATATGGAGCTTCCAAATGGAAAAGGCTGCTGTGACCAGGCAGCTCCAAGGACAGAGAAATGAGGGTCTCGACCACTGGGTCTGTGCCGGTTCCACAGTCCTGGGTAGCAGCCACCGAGCACAAGAGGAGCAGAGGGCAACAGCAAGAGGCACAAAAGCAGTCAAGTGCAGAGACTGGGAAGAGCGAGACCTGGGAGAAGGAACAGCTGCTTCATTGCACTCTTGGAGAAAGCTCTTGGCTGTTTCAAAGCACTGAGGGGCGTGAAGGACAGAGAGGAGGCGACACCAAACAATGCTCCTGTTTCCACACCCCCTCCTCTCAGTGTCCCAGAAGAAATTGGATGAACTGTATTCTTGTCTCCGAGTTGTCTTGTTCAGCGTGAGTAGATTAGCACCAGGAGCTAAAGGAGCTGAAGCCTTAGGCCGCAAGAGCTGAGCAAGAGGAACCTTCTCGAGCAAAGTAATGCTGCTAACATGGACCTCACTGAATCCAGCAGACGGAATCCTGGCATTAGGAATCCTTTCTGTTGGAAAAGACCTCTGAGCACACCAAGTCCAGCCGTTCCCCCCGCACTAAACCATGTCCCTGAAGTACCGAGGTCTGGACAGCAGGCCCTGACTGAGGCCTGAACAACAGGCCCTGAGCCCAAGGTGACCTCTGGATGAACCTTCCCACCAAAGGTTATCTTTGGATCTGCTCATTAACGAAATGTGCATGGTCATTAGCGCTCTGATAGATGTATCCACACCTTAGTGAAACGTGGCTTGACCTTTCTGTATTTAGAAGGTGGGCAAGGCCATGAGATCTGACATCCGGCCTTCTTTGGGGGCGTATGGTCAGAGTCGAGTCCCTTGGTTCCTCCTTGAGCCCTGGCCAGCCTTTGGGTGGAACCCAAGAGGAGGATGAATCCAGATGTTCCCACACTAGAAGCGCTGTGGGTTTGTTAATTCAACACTATAAAAGCTGGGCCCTCTCGCAGCGAGGTTGGAAGCCTCAGCTGGGGGTGGATGCACCTGCGAGAATTCCCAGTGTCTGGGAGTGGCTCCCCAGTCCTCGGCTCTGACAGCTTCTCCCAGCTGATGTGTGCATCTGGGTGATGGTAGAGTCTGCGGGTAACTGGTGCTGTCTCTTTCTTAATCGCTACGGGCCATCTTTGGCAGCGATGATTGGGTGCATTGGTAAGCTTCTTGTTTTGTGATTCTCTGCTGCTTTGAGCTACAGTAAATGACACTGATTCCTCGAGCCGCTGTTTCTTTGGTGCTGACCCTGCCCACCGGTAAAACAAAATTGGTATCGTCTGGCCAGGTCACGATAAAATGTTGCATTTTCAATGTAAGTGTAAGGAATCAGTCCCATCCAAAATTCCCGGATGGGAAGACCTTCCCTACAGTTTGCTGCCTCTGCAGTGGGCTGGGGTCGGAGCAGCGTGCGAGCAATGAGGAAGTCAATTGAAAGAAGCTGAACCACCGGATGTAATAAAATGCATCCAAAAATTGCATATGGAAAAAGGAAAAGAACTTGTGGGTTTGGGAAGAGGAGGGTGGATTTTGTTAAGAGCATCGCAGAAGCAGCACCAAGAGAAGGAACGATTGTTGTTGAAACGCTCCTACATGGAGCGACAGAAGAAGATTTTAATCTTGAGCCTGGACTTGTTTGTGCAAAGGAAATAACAATACCAACAACAGAATAAATTATTATCCGCATGTACAGAATAGAATAAAAATTGTATGTATATGTTTTCACGTGTATATAATAACATTGTGAAATAATACTCCAAATAGTCCTTTGTTAGCTTTGGCTGCTCAGGGATATAACACTAAATACTCTACAGAAAATGACTGGCCAGGACCCAAACATTGCCGCAAACAGGAGTTCCAGTCCGGAGAAGAAGCAGCCAAACAAGACGGTGCGTTTGGCGTGGCTGCGGGAGGAAGAGATGCTCCGTGACTCCGCTTCGGCCCCGGAGCGGAGCGGCCCGTGCGGGCCCGGGGCGCGCGGGGCTCGGCCGCGGGGCGCGCGGGGGGCGAGCGGACACGCGGGCAGCGGACACACGGACACGCGGACAAACGCTCCCAGCGCTTCAGCGGCAGCGGCGGCGGCAGCAGCAGCGGCAGCAGCGGCGGCAGCAGAAGAGCGAAAGAAGAGCAGCGGTTCTGCAGACCCTCCGCGTTCCTTCTCCCGTTCCTTCTCCTGTTGCTCCTCTCCTTCTCCCAGTGTCCCGCATCCCCTGTCCCGCTCTCCCTTTACTGCTCCACCCCCCCCGCCCCTTCCGCGGCCCCCCTCTCCCCATGCCAGGCCGGGCCATGCGCCCGGCCCGCCCGCGGCCCCGGGCGGGGCTGCCCCCTCCCCGCCCCCGGGCGTCCCGCCGCGGTCCCGCCTCCGCCCGGCTCTTGCCGTACTGGCGGTGGCGCTGCTGGGCGGGCATCAGTGCCTGCCTCTTGGGCAGCATTGCCAGCCCCGGGCTCGGGGTGGCCCGACTCCGGCTCCGGCCCCGGCCCCGGCTCCGGCTGGCCCGACTCCGGCCCCGGCCCCGGCTCCTCCCGGGGCCCGCCGAGGACACAGGCGGCGCGGCCGCTCCCGCCGCCTCCGCTGCGTCTTCCCCGGTCCGAGCTCCGGTGTCCCCTTCACCGGTGTCCCCGGACACCGAGCCGCCGGTGTCCCCTTCAAAAGAGGCAACATCTGGGGATAGCCGGCCCGGGGCGGTTGCCGGGCGGCCGGGGGCCGTTCCTGCAGCCGGGCCGAGCGCTGACAGCCGCGTCTCGCCGGCAGGGAAGGCGCAGCGGGGCCTGACGGAGCGCTACCGAGTGGGTGCGCTGCTGGGGCGCGGCGGCTTCGGCAGCGTCTTCGCGGCGACGCGGCTCTCGGACGGCGCCCCGGTGAGTGGCGGGGCCGGCGGCGGGCGCAGGAGGAGTGGGGCGGAGGAGAAGGAGGATGGGGCTCGGCAGGGCGGGCGGCGAGCTCAGCCCGCTGCTCCCCTTGGCTTGCAGGTGGCCATCAAACGTGTGCCACGGAACCGCGTCCGTCATTGGGGCGAGCTGGTGAGTGGGCGGGGGTAGGGGGCGTGGGCAGCGGGAGAAGCCGGGGCGTGACGGGCGGGGACAAGCCCAAGCCCGGGAGGGTGGAAGTCGCCGGGACGCCTGGAGGGAGAGCGGGCGTGGGCGCAGCGGAGGAGCAAGAGCAGCCCGGCCCGGGCGAGGGCTTCCCGAGCCCTGGCACGGCATCGGCCCCACTGACGGCATCGTGCTCCTCCCGCAGCCCGACGGCACCAGCGCACCACTCGAGGTCGTGCTGCTGGACAAGGTGTCCACCGGCTTCCCTGGCGTGGTGCAGCTGCTGGAGTGGCTCGAGCTCCCCAACAACGTGGTGCTGGTGATGGAGCGCCCGGAGCACTCTCAGGACCTGCGCAGTTTCATTCGAGCGCGGGGCTTCCTGTCAGAGGAGGTGGCACGGAAGCTGTTCCGCCAGGTCCTGGAGGCAGTGTGGCACTGCACCAGCTGCGGGGTCCTGCACAGGGACCTCAAGCCAGGGAACATCCTGGTCGACCTGGCCACCGGCCAGGCCAAATTGATCGACTTTGGCTGCGGCACCCACCTGCAAGACGCGGCCTACACCCACTATGCAGGTGAGCCCCCGCCGGGGTAGGCTCCCGATGCCGGCATCTCGCGGCCCAAGGTGGCTGTGGCAGCGGGGATTCTCCCTTTTGCTGCCAGTCACGGCACCGAGTCTTCGGCCCAGTTGCTTTTGAGCGCGGGTGGCTGGGGGACCATCTTCCAGCCCTGCTGGCAGCCTTTGCCAGCCACTCTGCCCAGGGCTGGCGCTGGGGCTGGGGCAGCCAGCGTGACAAAAACACACCCGTGGGTGGGGGTAGCAGAGAGGGGGGCCAGAAGCTGTGCACCCGCCGGTTTGGCGTGCAGGCGAGAAAGGGCTTGGGCTCTCCGCTCGCCTTGTTTGCCTGGGCTTCAGAATGCTTTTTGGGGCAGTGCAGGCAGGGAGGGTGAAGGCATGGTTTTTCCCCAGCACTGCGTGGGTTTTCCCTTTGCGTGGAATGCTCGGGCCTTGCCAGGGCTTCCGCTGCCCTCTTGCGACACCGGTGGCTTCTTTTACGAGCCACGGTTTGTCCACAAGTCACAGGCGCTGGCGAGAGGGCGGCGGCTCACGCCGCCGCGTGCCACTGGTGCGGCCCCCGCGTGCCCGGGGGTGCTGGGGCGAGGCTCTGGGAGCAGGCAGCATCCCCCTAATGAACTGCATCTCTGTTCCGTAGGAACACCATCATACAGCCCCCCGGAATGGAACCACTTCGGCTGGTACTTCGGCGAGGCCGCTACCGTCTGGTCCCTGGGCATCGTGCTGCACCAGATGGTCTGCGGGAAGCACCCGTTCAGGAAGGGCCAGGACATCAGCTGGGGCCAGCTCTCGCTCCCACAGCGGCTCTCTCAAGGTGGATGCTCATGTCTGCGGCACGGGGGGAATAGCAGCGCTGGGGGACAGCAGCAGGCTCGTGAGCATCCCGCTCTGGCAGCTGCTGAGGAGGCAGCTGCTCTCCTCCAAAACAAAGAATGGATGGGAAAGTTCAGGCACAGCTCTGAGCACCTGCAGCGTGGCCTGGGCATGGCAATAGGCGGGCAAAGCGGACGGGAGCCTTCTGCAACTGACTGGCGCTTTCTGGTTTCTGTCCGCAGAGTGCAAGGATCTGATAAGATGGTGTCTGTCTGTGAACTCCTTGGACAGGCCCTCGTTAGAAGACCTGTTGAGTGATCCTTGGCTGCAGGATATTCATCTTGCATAGAAGAAGGGAGAGAGCCACGTGCACACTTGGATCCAGGGAGCCGGTAAGTTACAGCTCCACTCATGCCTTGGCAAGAAGCAGCAAAGAAACGCAGGCATTTTTGCCCCGCCGGTATCACTGCGCGGGGGCCATCAGATGGGAACACGCAGCCCTTGTGCTGCAGCTGAGCTGCTCTTCCCAGCACTGGTGGCCGCCGTGCAAGCTGCTTTTCCTTGTCCCGCTTCACTGACAGCTGGGGCCCTGGGCGCAACGCTGACAGCCTGCTCTCTGCCCCAGGGAAGAAGGAGCCCCTGGAGAAGCTGTCCCAGGTGGGGCTGCTGCTGCCGGAGACATCGAGGACGACATCAAGGATGACAAGCTCTTCCTCGACCTGGCCACGGGCAAGCTGAGGATGATGGGCTTCGATTGTGGCACCTTCTTCAAAGCCAGGCTCCACAGCGAATTTGCAGATGAGTCCACACGCAGGGGGATGCTCCCAGATTTGGGCATTGCGCAGCCTGGCCAGGAAGCAAAGGTTCCCCCCTTTGCTGGGGCGGATGCAACTAATTCTTCAGCCGGCTGCCAAGCTGCTTTTCGGCAGGGCGAGCGGGGTGGGCTGGGGTGGTTACGAAATGGGAGTCGGTCCCTGGCCTTGCCAACAGCCCCCACCACCCATCGTGCCCCTGGCTGGGGCTGGGGCTGGGGCTGGGGCTGGGGCTGGGGCTGGGGCAGCCAGCCCGACACAAACAAACCCCCATGGCAGGAGCAGAGGTGGCGCTCCAGAAGCTGTGCACCGGCTGCTTTGCTTTGCAGGCGAGGAAGGGCTTGGGCTGCTCCACTCCCCTTGCTTGCTTTGGGCTCGCCGTGACTGTTGGGGGGCAGTGCAGGGGGGAAGGGAGAAAGCGTGGGCTTCCCTCGCCCGTGGGTGGGTTTTTGCCCAGCGCGTAGGGAAGGTTGGGCCTTCCTGAAGCCCACGACAGAGGGAAGATTTTTGACCTTTTTTCTCGTTTCTCCCTTTCTGTCTGTAATCTCTTTTCATTAATTTGTTCTTTGCTTTTTTTAAAGGAAGCGTTCTGGCTGGTGTCCAGTCTGGATGAGGAAGTGCTTGGGACCAGCTGCGGTGTGGATGGGACGTGCCCTTGGAGAAGGCTGAGGACATCGCTTGGGAGCAGCTTTTCTTCGGGCGGCGGGTGGCGCGAGGTGGGTCCCCGTCTTCTTGGCACGGGTGGGATGAGGGCTTTTGGGAGATGGCAGCCAGCACAGGAGCATCCCGCTCTGGGCAGCTGCTGAGGAGGTGGATCTGCCACGGCTGGCTGCGGGCGGTGGCACGTGTCCTGCCATCCTGCTCTCCTGCCAAAGGCAGCAGGGACGGGCGGCTTCGGGCACCGCTCTGAGCACAGCCAGCATGGCCCGGGCACCGCGGGCGGCTGGGACAAGGGGGACGGCAGCCTTCAGTGACGGGCGGTTTCTGCTTTCTCTCCTTGCAGCCGGGCTCCGTGGATGCTGAGGCTGCTCTGGGCTCCGCCGGGGCTCTGCTGCGGCTCAGCGCCGGGCCGGAAGAAGCCGAAGAAGAAACGGTGTGACCTGCAGCAGAGACGCGCCCGAGCATTTCGGCAGCGCGGCTCACGTTTGCAGAGTGTGAGCCTCCGGGGAAAACGCAACACTCCCCCCGAAAATAAACTTGTTCAATAACTTGTAAAACGAAATCAATCTGGGATGACCCCAAATGACATTTTTCAGCTCGCTCAAGCTGCAGCTCAGCCCTTCTCTGAACAGTTCTCTCCCCCACATGCCTTTTACTTCACAAGGGCTCCCTCTTTTCCCCCAGTGAGTTGCCAGCTCAGCGCAGCCTCCACTGCGCTGTAGCCTTCCTTGATGCCCCTCAGCACGAGGGAGAGCGAGCCCCAGGTTTAGGCACTCATCCTGTCACTGGCAGGAGAACAGCAAGGTCTCAGAGGTCCGGTGAGATCTGAGTGTCATTCAAGAGCTGCTCTCCAGGCCTCAGCTCTCCTCACTGCTGGCTTCCCACTCCCTTTTCCTCGTCCTTCCGGCGGGATGAGCTCTGTGAATCCCCTTGACCCTGCCCGCTCTTCCCAGCCCAGCCGCCCAGCCCAGTTAGGCTTAAGCCGAAGCTTCTTTGTCCCCTCTGGCACGCCAGTGCAGTTCCCTCTGCGGGGAGCAGCAGCCCCAGAGCAGAGCACGCAACAGCGCGGGCCGCGCCTGCGCCTGCTCCCCTCCACGCATGGTTTGGCTCTTTGTGGAAAGGAAATGCTCGCTCTTTGCAGCTGTCACCAGAGGATGGCCCCATGGCAGTGCCCATCTGGGCTCCCAGTGCATCCCCTGAAGCTTGGGGCAGACAGTGGTCCCAGAGCTGAGCTTAATGGTGAGCAGCCAGCACTGTGGCCCGCAGTCAGTGTTTGCAAGTGTGTTCTCACCTCCTGCAACTTGTGGGGAAAATGAGCTGTGCAGCCGGGCCAGCCCTGCCTCTCTGGGCAGTGACAAGGCTGAAGGTGTTTGCTGTTGCAGAGGAGCCGGCATTAAGCCTTAGCAGGGCCTGGCAGGTGTGGAACCAGATCTTGCCAGCCATCTGGGACGCGCTGCCCACCAACCGCCCTTACCCACCACGCTCCCTTCTACAGGGATAGAAGGCTCTGTCTGCACAAGGGTTCCCATAATGTTTTTGTACCTGTGGCTACGGAACGAACACGAAAGTGTTAGTCACGTTGCTTGCACACTTGTTCCTTTAGATACAAGACACATCTACGCACACCCCTGTGCACAGATATGTTAAAAGGATACGCATGCATAGAGATTTCCCACATGGCTCTTACTTTTGCGTAACTCACCTTGTCAGCCGGCGGCCAGGGGATTTTTTTCCCAGCTCTCTTTGAGTAGGTGTCCAAGTGCTAAAGGCAGGAGCATTCAGATGCAGTTTCAAGATTTCTAGGCAGGAAGTGGAGCTGACAAGCATCCATGTAACTTGCTGTATTCACTGGGAGGGGCTGCTGGTTCTTTAGGAATATGGCACAATGGAGACAAGAGACCTGGAAAAATCCCAGCTCTCTGAGGATTTGTGCAAAAGGGGGAAGCAGCACGGACGCTTTGGTGTCGGCTTGTGCGGACACAAGGTCCGAGGAGCTGGGGTGGCAGAGGGTGACCTGGGCTGGTGGCAGGGTAAGTTCTGTTTCATGTCACCATGGAGTGGCACAGGACAAAGCTAAAAGCGCCCCCAGCCGCACTGGTGAAGTCTTTCTGATGCTGCACATCCTGTAGGAAAAGCTGCTGTCACACAATCCATTGGTATTTATAACTTTTATTTGCAATACTTTAGGTCCAAGTTTCAAACTGCAATATTTTTACACTCAAGACACAGTCATGCACAATCCATATTTCAATTTCCTATTGCTTCAACCACAATTTAAAATAACTTAATATTGGAAACAAAGCCCAAAATCTTTAAAAAAAGGATGCTGAGGTCAGTGAGATGGATCCATGCCATCAGCACATTTACAAAGTAAATAACTTAGTTCTCTTTTTAAAAAGTTCAGTTACCTTTTAATCCAAAGTTACAGAAGATTTTTCACTACACAGTTTTTCTTTCACGTTTTTTTGTTTTTTCTTTTTTCTATTTTTTTAAACAGATAACACGTCCTAAAAAAGGAATGTACAGCAAAATGGGATACATTTCTGCTAAACAATGAGAATGTAGGCTCCTCCTCTGTTTACTTTTGTCCAGATACCCTGAAGAAAAAAAAAAATCTAGCAGACACCAGCACAGGTGTAAACTGGTTGCTTTGCACTAAAGTGGAGTTTAGCACTGGTGCCATCCTGACCCAGTCAAGAGGTGCAGAATCCTTTTGCAGATCTCGAACCATGTGTTTGCAGGCATAGCACCTGCAGTGCTGACGCCCCAGTGCACGAGAATAACTCTGCTGTTCTCCCCCAGAATTTGGGCTCTGCCCAAGAAGGAGGTGCTACAGTCCTCTGCTCCTCGTTCCCGCCTGGAGCAGCTCCCTTCCCTCAGGCAGCGCCCGGCAGCTCCTCCCACTGAGGGGCTGAGGCCTTTCCCCTGCTGCTGTGCTACAGAGGGATTTAGCAGCATGGCTTAGCGTGGGGATACGCAGAGGGACCAAAAGCAGTTGCCTTGGTAGGCAACGTTAAGCTGCAAGGTCAAAAATCTCAAGGGACGAGGATGGAAGAGACTCGCAGGCTGCCTGTTTGCTGTTTGCTGTGCTGCCCCACTTGTGAGCGGCCCAGCTTTGCGTGAGGCAGAGTGAGAACAAGGGGCAGCTCCCTCCCAGCCCCGCAGCCAAGGGACCCCTCCAGCCCCGGGGCTTGGGGCACCGGCAGCAGCCGCTGCTTCAGCGACCGCTTCTGCTGGCACTGACAGCAACAATCAAATTCTCACTGAGGCCAGAGGGAGCAGCAGCAGTGCTCGAATGGGATCCCTAAGCCTGGGGCAGGGCTGGATACACACACAGCAGCAGCAGCGGCAGCGGCAGCAGCAGGAGCAAACGGACATTTCAAAACAACCTCCTGCTACTCTTCCCTCCCATTTGCAGTGGAGTCACAGCAGCCTGAGGCGTCTGGGAGCCCTCAATGCACTGACTTCAGATGGCAGGCCCTGGGCTCCGGGAGGTTTTGCAAGGAACAGAGGTGGGGATACCCTCCCCGTATGGAGCTTCCAAATGGAAAAGGCTGCTGTGACCAGGCAGCTCCAAGGGCAGAGAAATGAGGGTTTCGACCACTGGGTCTGTGCCGGTTCCACAGTCCTGGGTAGCAGCCACCGAGCACAAGAGGAGCAGAGGGCAACAGCAAGAAGAGGCACAAAAGCAGTCAAGTGCAGAGACTGGGAAGAGCGAGACCTGGGAGAAGGAACAGCTGCTTCATTGCACTCTTGGAGAAAGCTCTTGGCTGTTTCAAAGCACTGAGGGGCGTGAAGGACAGAGAGGAGGTGACACCAAACAATGCTCCTGTTTCCACACCCCCTCCTCTCAGTGTCCCAGAAGAAACTGGATGAACTTTATTCTTCTCCCTGAGTTGACTCATTTAGTATGAGCAGCTCAGCACTGGGAGCTAAACGAGCTGAAGCCTTAGGCCGCAAGATGACCAAGAGGAAACTTTTTGATCAAACTTAAGTTGCCAACGCGGGCCCTGCTGAATCCAGCAGATAGAATGACAGAACTGTAGAATCCTTTGTTGGAAAAGACTTCTGGATACCAGGGTCAGAACCTGTTCCAGTGGCTGGCGTCCATAAACCTGTAACACCAAGGGAGTTGAGATTCAAAGGTGTGTGCAGATGTGTCTGACAGCTCTTGTGACCTGCATTCGTGGCTGCCAACCCAGGCCATGGCACCCAACTACGCTCCTTTTGGCTTTGTGCCTAAATTGGGCAAGGCAGGTGTTGCTCACAAGCCTCCAGCAGCTGCAAACATGGCTCCACCAAACAGAGCAGAAGGTACCTGACACGTTAATTGTTGAAGCTGATGTTTGGTCTGCTGGAAAACTGTGCAGGGCAAAGCCACTGTGATCACAGGCTATTAAATCAATTAGCAGTTTTCAATATTATCAACTTAAACTAATGATATTGGCCCCAATTTCCTCAGTCAGGGTCAGATTCTTGCAGAACTCAAGTGCTTGCCTGGGGGAACTGCTAAGCAGCAGAACAAAGTTTGCAAGCATGTGCCCATGTGGCAGCCCAAAGGGCACCCATGCAGAGCATATGGGCATCCCTCCTCCTCTTTACTGTAAGACCATTTTTTTCTTTTGAGATGACTCTTGTAACCAAAGGTACATACAACTGTTGGTAGGCTCAGGCCAGTGATTGTTTGCAGCACGATGCACACCTAGGATTATGGCACTCAGCTCTAAACTGCATCCAAAGAGAGATGGATAAGTGAGATTCTGCAAGTTTCAGTCAGAAAAATAAAATTACCCTGTCAGCTCAAGGACAGACACAAGCAAAGAGAAGTTTCAAAGATCCCTGAAGTGCAAATCACACTCAGAAAAAGCTTGGATGGTTTCTCTTGAAAGACAAAGGTTATCCTTTGTCTGCTTCCTGAAAATTTGAGATAAAATTGAAGGTATTTACCTGGTATGGGGAGAGGAGAGGAAAAAAAAAAGGAGATGAACACTTACAGGTCTTTATCAACCCATCATTAAGTTGCTGCACACCTGGGCATGAATGAATGGTCCAAGAGGAAACAGGAACACCAGGAAGTGTATGGATCACTGACTTGATAGCATTTAACAAGGCAAAGCTGGCACTAGAGTGCATTCCCTGGGTGTCAAGCAAAGAAACACTGACTCCTGCCTTTAATGGTAGATGTCACAGGGCTCTCTCTGGCTCTTTGCTCACTGGATTTGCTCAGGACTGGACTAAGAAATACAAATGTGTACATGCTCAGTGTGAGGAATATTCAGTAGCCACACCAAGGATTATATGTTGGAAATAACTGCCATATGGACAATAGAGTATGGTGACATTTCCTACAGCTACAGGACAGAAGACAGGCACTTCCCTTCTCGTGGTGACTGGAATGTGCTTAATTTTTGGTGGCAGGACATAGGGAAGGACTGACTCAAAGACCTGCCAAAGCGCAGCCACTGGCCTTAAAGAAACTCAGCAAAAACCCTTGAGTTCTTTTGTGTGTAGTGGAGTGGCCAGCCAGTAGCCAAAGATGAAGAATAAATACACATATATTTACAAAAGCATTGGACACAAGAAGTGAGAATGTAACCCCAGCCCAAGTTTGGGATCCAATCCTGAGAGCACTGTAAGATCCACTCCCGTGCAGGTTCCCAGGAGTGCATGCAGGAGCTGTATGGAATTTTACATAGGTATGGTTATCTTTCTTTTTCTTTTTTTTTTTTCTTAAATAAATAAACTTTTCTGTGCTTCTCGAACTTCCCTGACTTTACTGCTTTCATGCTTCTGTCCCAAAACACATTTAAACCACAGTGAGCTATCAGATCATTTTCATATATCTTCATTGCAGGGATGGGAATCATAGTCAAGCTCTTGGATAGGGTATTTCACTGTTTAATTTTAAAATGAAGACAATCAACCAATCTTTTAAAACCTTGGAATGAAAGTGTCTGAAACTTTTAGTTTTCATTTTGCAACAGAAACAACCTATTTCTAATACTTCAAAAATATATATAACTAATTGCTTGATCTGAGGATAGCAGTCAGAAAACCCGAGGTGGCTCCAGAGATTTTAAAGAATTTGTCTCTTTCCTTTCTGCAAGGTCAATGGTATTGTCAATCCTAATATACTCTATGAGCCTGTAAATAATGTACAAGACTTAACCTCCTCAGGATTGGATTTTTGTGGGTTTGTGTTGTTATTTTTTTTTTAAATATTTGTGTCTTTTCTACATTTAATATCCAGGCTGGGAGGATACAAACACAGCTGCCATCTTTCAATATCTAGGGAGTGAGAATTAGCACCAGAGACTGTCCCAAACACGGAGCCACAGGGATACTGGAGGTATGTTTCCCTGCATGTTACACAGCCTCAGCTGGGCAAGTACCGTCCATGCTGAAAACAGCCACTGGCAGAGATTATTTCTGCTTAATCTTGTCTGCCTCCCAGGAATTGGTTTTAAAAGAAAAATCTCTAGATTTGCTGATGCAAAGAAAAAGAAATGTAATATTTAATAAAATAAAAAGTAAGGCCTCTTAGAACAGCGGTTGTCTTTAAAAAGTCAGTGCCAACAAAAGTCTGTATGCTGAGGCATACACTGATTAGGAAAAAAGCTACCATTTGATTTCCATATTTTTCATACCTGCCGTCTTCTGGAAAGTTGTGGTGGTGTTTTTTTTTTTTTTTTAAAGCAGAGATACTGAAATACTTATAGGTAAAGGAAATAAATAGGAAATTCCCCCCTTCCCCAATCAAACAGTGTAGTTTGTCAACAGAAGTATTTAGACTGTATGTCCAGCAAACATGTCCCATTACAAAGTGCTTTCCTTTTAAAGGACGGCTGTCTGTTGTTTTGTGGATAGGAAAAAAAAAAAGATACACTGGAAACAGAAACTGTCACTCATTTCTTCACTTCTTACAGGAATACAAACATGTTTCATCCTGATGAATGCTTTACACATTGAAGGCAGCCCATCTCCAGCCCAAATTACTCTTTCGCAAGGAAGCTTCTCCTATGGACACAGAACTTCAGCTGACAGACAAAAATGGGACCTCACAAGAGAAGCAAAGTCTTCTAAACAGAACAGAATCGTTCAGGTTGGAAAAGACTTCGGAGCTCATCGAGTCCAACCATCAACCCAGCACTGCCAAGTCCACCACTAAACCCGTCCCCAAGTGCCACATCTACAAATCTTTTCAATCCCTCCAGAGATGGTGACTCAACCACTGCCCTGCACAGCCTGTTCCAATGCTTGACCATCCTTTTGGTGAAGAGATTTTTCCTATATCTAATCTAAACCTTCCCTGGCACAACTTGCAGCCATTTCCTTTTGTGTCCTATCACTTGTTATTTGGGAGAAGAGACTTATTCCCCCATTGCTCCAACCTCTTTTCAGGTAGTTGTACACTGCTGGCTCATGTTCAGATGCTCTCAAGCAGCACTCCCAGGTCTTTTCCCACCAGGCATTTCCCAGCCACTCCTCCCCAAGCCTGGAGCACTGCAGGGGGTTGTTGTGACCCAAGTGTAGGATCTGACACTTTGCCTTGTTGAACCTCATCCAGCTGGCCTTGGACCAGCAATCCAGCCCGTCCAGATCCCTCTGCAGAGCCTTCCTGACCTCCAGCAGATCAACACTCCAACCCAGCTTGGTGTTACCTGACTGAGGGTGCCCTCAATCCCCTCGTCCAGACCACTGATACAGATATTGAACATAATTGGCCCCAGTACCCAGCCCTGGTGTACCACTGGTGACAGCCCCAGCTGGATGTAACTCCATTCCCCACCACTCTCTGGGCCCAGCCATCCATCCAGTTTTTTACCCAGAGAACAGTAGCCATGAGTAGCCGTCCAAGCCATAAGCAGCCAGTTTTTCCAGCAGAAAGCTGTGGGAAACACTAACAAAGGCTATACTAAATTCCAGGAAGACACATCCATAGCCTTTCCCCTCATGCCCTAGGCAGGCCATGCTGTCGTAAAAGGAGATCAGGCTGGCCAGGCAGCACCTGCCTTTCACAAACCCACACTACTTGGGCCTGATCCCATGGTTGTTCTGTATGTGCCGTGTGATGGCACTCCAGATGATCTGCTCCATGACTTTTCCCAGCACTGAGGTCAGGCTGACAGACCTGTAGTTCCCCAGATCCTCCTTCGAGGTCTTCGTGTAGATCAATGTCACATTTGCCATAGTCCAATCACCTGGGATCTCCCCCTTATCCAGGAGTGCTGGTAAATGATGGAAAGGGGCTCAGTGAGCTCCGATACTCCTGCCGCTATTTGCCTCCTGCTGCAGCTCTGACCCAAAGTGGACATGTCCCACAGCTGTACTCATGCTGCTGCCACCAGGACTGGCCTAAGAGCAGGGCACAGCCTGCAGCTGGCACCTGGCTGGCAGCACGATCCCACCAGAGCTCTGTCTGGGCTGCTGTGTGGGTTGTGGTGGGTGCAGAGCTGAGAGAAGCCACGGCTTTCTGTTGGATGGACACCACTGTTCCCTGGTCAAGCTGGCAGGGCTTCAGCACCTTCCTGCACGCCCTTCTGCACCATCTGCTGTGCTATGGCCTGTTTGCCTGTCCTGGCCACTCCTGCTCCCCAGGGGCTTCTTTTATGGGGAGAAAGCTTGGCAGCCATTGCTCCAGGTCCTGTCAGCCACTGTCGCTCCAGCTGCGGGCTTCTGGCAGCTCCTCCAGCTCAGGAAACCAGAGCTGCTCGCCTCAGTGTGTTATTTGGCCATCTGGAAAATTGGACCTGTTGTGCTCCCCAAGAAATGAAGAAAAGTTAATTCCTACTTAGCTGTGGTAACTCAAGGAGGGTTGCCTCTGCCAAGGACAGATGGCCAGCACAAGCGAGGATAGCAGCAGTAAGGACACTTGCCACACAAAGACTGCAACTAAACAGGACACCAAAGCCAGACAAGCTCCTGGCCTGATTCAAGAACAGCCTAAGCATCCTTCGTTCCTGCTGGCCAGACATGAAGGCAGTGAGTGCCTTAAAGGCTACTTAACCCTTTGTAGGACCAGGCCAACATGGAGATCTATAGCAGAAAGCTGTTTTACTGTGGGGGTTTTTTTGCTCACTGGGTGCATGTTGCTTCAGTTGCTGTTTTGAAGGTCTTGCATGAGTTGTACTCCTAAAATACAGCAACAAATACGCCGTGCAAATGCTTTTACTGAGTGAAGCCACACTGTGTCTTTCAGAAATGAATAAATAAAACACAAATTGCATACTGAAAATATTCTGCTCTCTTCCAAATCTGCTGACTAGTCAAGCATCCTCAGGCACATCCCCGATTCCCTCTCTTGCAGCAACTCAAGAGCTTCATTATGCAGTGCTTGCCATATGTAGGACAGCAGACAGCAGGCTGGCCTGGTGCCTTTGAGTAATTCTGCAATCCACTCTGCATTTCACACCATTGCTCTTGCTCAGTGCGCAACTCCAGGTTTTAAGGCGCTTTCTTCCAGGGCTGGCTGCTGCACTGGCTCCTGCAGATCTGAACTGTGCAGGTTGTCCCTCGTGTCAGCCTCGGTTCCCAGGGCAGAACTCCTGTGCCTGAAGGACGCTCGCCTGTGCAGGAGCCTGCAGAGCAGCCTGGCTGCCTCGCCCTCTGCCGAGAATTCCACAGACACTACAAACCTTTCCCAGAAGCTACAAGACAGCTGGGAGAAGAACAGGCACCCTCAGAAGCAACACCACCGCTCCGCTCTGTTTGTCCTTCTCCACTCCTGCAGAGACTCAGGACGGCCAATCCCATCAGGCTGCGCATTTCACAGCATGGCCACAATTTCCCTGGGGAACAGCCCACGCTCAGTTTGGCTCTGAGATGGGAGAATTAGTCCTGTCCCAGGAAGAGGCACCCAGGGCCAGGCTGCTGCTGCTTGTCACTACCAGTGCCTCCTCCCAGCCTGGCTCTGCTGATGCTGGGGCTGCTCTGGTCTCTGCCAGGACTCTGCTGGGGCTCAGCCCTGGGCATGGCTGGGCCCGCTCTCCCCTCACATTGCTCTGACAGCTTTGCATGAGATGAGCCTTTTCTGAGCACACCGACTATCTTTCTGCTTTTTCAGCTGAGTAAGATTCTCACCCAGGCAAAGACATTGCAGTTAGGGGTACAAATCCAGTTGGCAAGAACTGAAACACAGTCCCAGGTGAACGCCTGTATCTTCACAGGATGTTTTGTCTGTCCCACTCTTTGTTCCTTTTTGGTTGGAAATGCAATTGCACTTTCTTCCTCATCTAGAAGTACCACAACTGGGCAAAAACTTGCGAGTGGGCTGTATTCAAAAGGCAGTGCAGTCTGGAGTTGATGAATGAAGAACTGCCCTTCTCCAATTCCAACCATACCAAAAACCCCATAAACACGACTTTACATTGTTAAGAAAGAACTGACAATTTAAAAGTGAATGTACAGCTTATTCACAGGGTGAGAAGGAAGGGAATCTTCCAACTGAATTTGCTTTACCTTGGAAATGATTGAGGCAGCAAAGCATTTTCTGTCATTACCTCTCTGTCCTTAGCCCCGATTCATCTTAAAAATAAATTAAGGAGCCAGAAAGCAGGAAGAAGACAAATGATAATTTTTTACTCCTTGAGGAACTGGGGTGGTCCTACCACCATGACTGTGACCGTTGGTTTGTTCATCCATCCATCTGTCCCGCAGCACGAGAGTTGAGGTTTTACAGAGTTTGTGTTCTCAGTCCTGCTCCGAGCTGGCAGGGCAGAAAGCCGACCTGCAGTGCTAGCGGCTGCTGTTCTTAATTGCTTCCTTCGCTGCAATGATCAGAGGAGTCAGGCTCGAGAGTGGCTTGGCTAATTTTAAAAATGGATGCTGCCCAAAGGAAAAAAAACCAAAAAGGAACCATTACTTTCCAAACTCAGTTCCCCACAGGCTCAAGCAGGATTCCACTTGTTACCAGAAATACTCAGAAATAGGACTGAGGGGACCATCTGCACTTCCACCTTCATGTCCAGGACACTGCTATCACAGGCAAACATGGCCCACACGCCTACCAATCTATTTATCCAGGTGTCTTCAGCTTGCTGGGATTTTTGCCCTACTAGCGCTCTGGGAATGCTGCTTGCTGCCCCAGAGCTTTGTTCCTTTCAGGAATCTCAAAAGACTCACTTAGGTTCCTCCTTTCTAAAGACACAAACTGTGTTAATTGTCAAAATGATGTGTGTAAGCCATTCCTTAGGAAACTCCAATACCTCTAAGAAATGTTTAACCCAGTAGGATTTAGGCTTATTTGTTTTCTCAAGACCTGTACCAAGGTACAGGTTTTCAGCAGCAAGTCAAGAGCGGGGAGACAAGTGGCAGAGTGCTTGATGGACTCAGCTCTGGCTTGGAGGGAGAGCAGTGTCTACTTTTCCATTCCCTGGCCCTCCTGTGCTGGCTGGCACTCCCTTCCCAGCAGGGACAGTCAAGTGGCATGTTCTGCAGCTCCCTCTCTGCCACAAAACCTGGCAGCAAGCCTGGAGCAGCTTGACTGTGCAGGAAGCAAACAGAGCTGGGACAAGTCCTGTTCAGCTGTCCCTGTTTGTGTGGCAGAAACCTCTAAAAATGGGGCTTAGTGGCAGAAACCGCTAAGAGAGGAGCAGGAGGGACGAGCTGGGGCTCCCTCTGAGGGTCATGGTGAAATCCCCACAGCCTCCTCCTTCCCACAGCCAAATCTCTGACAGCTTGGCTGGGACTGCTTTCACTGGGTTCCTCCCCCACCACCACCATTTCAGGCCTCTATACCTGGTATCATTCTACTTCAGTTCTTTTGCCAAGAGTTAAAACTGAATGTACTCCCGAAAGTACAAAACAGGGCCACAGAAATGACCAGGAGATGGAACATCTCTCCTCTGAGGAAAGGCTGAGAGAGCTGGGCTTGTTCAGCCTGGAGAAGGGCAGGCCCTGGGGAGACCTCACCTTGCAACTCTTCAGTACTTCAAGGGGGCTTGTAAGAAAGTTGGGGACGCATTTTTTTAGCAGGGCCTGTTGCAACAGATCAAGAGGGAATGGTTTTTGACCCAAAGATGATCAATTTAGATTTGATTTAATTAAGAAATTGGTTACAAGGAGAATGGTGAAACACTGGTACAGGTTGCCCAGGGATGTTGTAGGTGGAAATCTATCCCTGGAAACATTTGAGGTCAGGTCAGATGGGCCTCCAAGTGACATGACCTAGTTTAAGAGATCCTGGCTCAGTCAGACTAGGTGACCTTTAAAGGCCTCTTCCAACCCAAACTGTTCTAGGATTCTACTTAGTTTTCATTTGAAAGCACCAAGACTGGAGATTCATATGAGGGAGGAGGGCTGCTTGATGCCTTTATCTGCTGAGAAAACTGATCCCCTGGACATCTGCTTCACCTGCAGTTGCTTCATATCTTACCTGCAGAAGTTCCTTGGCAGACCCTCGCCTGTCCACGTCCATCTCCAGGCAGCAGTTGAGAAAGTCTCGGAACACAGCCGAGAGTCGCTCTGGGTTCTGCAGCTCCGGTGTCCCATTTGTAGCTATCAGATACAGCGCCTGGAGACAAAGGAAACAGAAGATTCTTTCATTTATACCCAGAAATGCTCACATAGACCCTACTTTTAAGCTCCAGTCTCTACTGGCAGTTTCTTTCCTGGCAGAAGGCTGGAGGTGACTTTCCTATATCAACGACAACAACAACAAAAACCCAACAAAAAACCCTGAAAAACCCTGATGCTGTCACAGCTATTCCAACATCAAAATGATCTTGCCTTGACAGCTGATTTCATTGGCTGACCTAGTTAGTAGGAACTACATCAGCACATTTTACTCTTCCAAGTATTTGTACAGCTTTACAGGCCATTTTAAAGAGTCAGTGTGGTCTAAATATATTATTTCAAAGCATTATTACATAAAATGCATCTCTGCAGTGCTCACTGGTCCCTACAGTATGGCTTCCATAAAACAAAACTCATCGAGTTTTCTGCTCTGTTCTTGATAAAAAATTGTTACTGGATAAAAAAAAAAAAAGACATCCATCAGCTTATTCCTTGGATAAAAAAACCAGAAACATTTGGAGCCTCATGTTCAACAGATATGTGAAGTTGCATGCACAAATATATTATGATGAAAAGGCATAATTGGGCAGACAGGAGCCACCTTCAACTATCTTTCAGCAGTTTCTAAATTCCAAATCAGCTTCACTTATGTGGTAAAACTTTTAATAGTCTCATCAGAAAAAGGAATAATTCCATCCTTATGGTAACCTACAACTACTTTTAATACTCAAGTGAATGCATTAATGACATCCCCATCCCAGAAACTGCCAGGCAAGAAACAGGAGGTTTTGGCAGCTGGAATACTGAAGGCTTGGTGATATGGAGAAAGTGGCTTGGGCTATGAAAGAAATTTATTCACTATATATTACAAGAAATCCAACAACGACTGTGCGCTATCAACTAAAAAAATTGCTGTAAAAAGCAGTCTTGCTTTATAAGCTCTCCTGTTTGGAGGCAGCTGAAACCTCTTACACAGATCTCAAGAATATCTGACTGTGAATTTGGTCAGAAATAGGAAATTCAGTAATCTTTCTAACAGCTGACCTGAGGCTTCTTGAGGAGCCCTAATCGCCATTTGAGATTAAGGAAGCAGGGAATTTTCAGCATCCGATCAATAATGCTAGTTCTTTTCACCTGTTTTTGCTGCCTTCTACAAAGCAACTGCATTTTTTGCAAGTGAAATATGGGTTCAAAGGAAACAAGCAAAACTGTGATGTGTGAAGGTCTCTGCTGGTACAACAGGGCTGCAGTGACAGAGGCCTAATGCCACCCTGCCAGCTACAGTGCACTCTGCTTATTCAGCACCATTCTGAATCCAAACCTGTTTCTTTCTTATCCACCCTAATGAGGTGACACAGTGCACAACATTCCACATGTGTGCCTGGAACCAAACCCCCAGGGCACGTACCAAAGCAAAGGAAGTCTTCCAAGAAAATTCAGGAACCTTTTTCAAAAAGAGTGAAAGACTGAAATTTGTATAATTGATGTATTCTTTTCTTAAACAGCTGGGGTTATGTCCTGACCCTTCTGTAGTTTCTTCTGTCCATCTGCAATACACAGTCTGGGTGCCACAGACCAGAGAAAGAACAGCCTTACAGCAGGGACAAAGCTAAAGGTCATGCTCTGTTCTAATTCTAGCCTTAACAAAAATATGTATGTAATAGGTAAAAATTAATTTTCTCATAAATTCCCACATTTTGTTAGGAATTAACTGTGCAGCATTTTGTTTCAGCTGTCAGTCACGAGGTTTTATCCTGGTATACATTTCCTCCACTACTACACACTCATTTGGTGTAAGACCTGGCCATTTCATTTTAAGACATTAAGGTAAAACTGAAAACTTCAAAATACACTAGTTAACTATAAGTATCTGTGCTAAAAGATACTTTCAGAATGTGTTTGATAATAAATAATTATGGCATTACTAGAACCAGTGACCTTTCCTGGAAGGTTCAGGTAATCAATCCACCTGAGACTGAAGAGAGTTCTGTGCTGCAGGTACAGCTCCAGTGCTTTTCACAAAATTCCCCAACTGGAGAAGTGTGTCACTTGAAAATTTTTTTGATTTGGAGATACAGCTCAAAGAAGAGTTCAAAAAGGGCATGAGAAATTTTAAGCATTGCTGAAGGCCAAAGTGGCAAGTTTCTGCACAGGCATATGTCACTTCTCTGACGTTCTCAGAGTGAAGCAATCAAAGCTACAGCAGATGCTGACATGCTGCAGGAACATTTTTAGAAGTGGGCCTTTGTAGAACTAGCTCAAGCTGATGTGAATGGGATTTTATCTCATGGAAGACAAAATATGGCACAGATTAGAAAGACAGCAGTATCTGATATTTCACCTTACCCTGAGAGGATTTTCATTAAGGTAAGGAGGTTCTCCTTCCACCATTTCTATTGCCATGATCCCAAGTGACCAGATGTCCACTTTGGGGCCGTATGCTTTTCTTGTTACAACTTCTGGTGCCATCCAGTAAGGAGTCCCCACCATTGTGCTCCGTTTACTCTGCTCAGGGGTGATCTGAGCACAGAAGCCAAAATCGGCTGAGGAGAAAAACAAATACTGTTAAAGCCATCTTGAATTATGAAACCAAGCAAAAGAATCCCCCACTTTAAGTCTGAGAATGCACAGTGGAATCTAGCTGGAAAAGCAGCCATGCTGTGTTTCCTTAGGGCTGCAGCCAAGGTAATATGGAATTGACCACTTTAAGAAACCCTCAAGTTTCATGCAGTTTCATACTTAGTCACTTGAAGCTTTAGACTGTAACTCCCTCCTATCTGGAAGGGTCATACACAAAGCAAAGCCACTCTTGATACCCTGTTTCCCTCTAGACCTCTCTGCATACTGCAGCTGTGCCCTCAGCAAGGGACCAGGCACTCCCACAAGCACCACTTTTGGAGAACTGGCTGTCACTCAAAAGCAATCCCACACCCCACATCCAGGAATGCTACACTTGACCAAGAACACCTACTCAATTTGACAGATCCGTCCATTCCAAGAAGAATATTGTCGCTTTTGATGTCTCTGTGGATCACTTGGTTGGAATGAAGGAAATCCAGGGCTTGCAGGCACTGATAAGAGAAAAAAGAAACGTAAGGGTAAAAATTCGTGACATGATTTCATTACATAAAAAAGGAAATAGCTCTAAGATATTTCTTTTCTAGGGGAATGGTGAGGAATGGCAGAACATAGTGCTGTCAAGAGAAGAGCTTGCTGCTCCAACACTGTTAAGAGTCAATGTCTTTCTAAGGGAAGGCATGTATCAGCTTTTGAAACTGAAACATCAGTTGTTGCTACAGACTGTCCCCTGCAAACACAGACAGAATGACTGCCGCTGCAGTGGATCTGCTCATTCTTCTCCATGTAACAACACACCACAGAAACAGAAGCAGCATCCTGTCCATGCAAACAAAAGCACAAGTGGGATCCCTCACCTCCCGACAGACAGCAGCTATCTGTCCTTCATCCATACATGTCTCGGTGACAACATCAGTTAAAGAACCTCCAGCCAAGTATTCCATCACCACCCACAGCTCATCACCAACAAGGTAGCTGAAAGCAGAAAACAATGCTGTGGAGATGAATGTGCATAGCTAAATTAACAAATTATCATAACGTACAACTGATTTTTGTCTCCAGGTCACTTGCAAATAAAGACAGAATAAAATGAAAAGGACATTCCTTCCAGGCTACACAGTTCTTGGAATCTGTACAGTCTACATGAGAAAGGCACATCCATGAAAATGGAGATGTCTTAGGTGACAAGCAAGTGAAGAATGCACTTTAGTAACAGCAAAGATAAATCTGGAACCAGGACACATGCCACCAGCTGGTTCATCATCTTAACTCATGAATTCCACCATTAACCCCAGGAATGAGGCAACACAAATTTCAAAGTTATCCATGGGAGGAGGGTGTGCACCACTGAGGACAGAAGTTGGTCAAGCGTTTGGAAAACCTTGCAAAACATATATTGAGAAACAGGAAAGGCAATTAAAAAACTGTCAAATTAGGTGTTTCTGGAAACAATAAGTTAATCCTCCTGGCATCCCCAGCAATAGAAAATAGTGGAAACAGCCCAAAGGAAAGAATTTCTAGGATGGTTTGTCAGCACTTTACACAAGACACAGAAAATCTGATCAACTTTAAAAAAAACAAACCCCAGAACAAAACAACAACATTGAGGTACTTGGAACATGGAGCTGACAGACTGTTGTTTTAGTAAGATATGGCTGATACAAGTTTTTGAAAACAGACTTCAAACTATGTATGCCAGAAAAGACTAATGCAGAGCCAATGCAATCTCCTCCCATCCACTGGAGATGAGTAGAGAAATAATAAAGAGCTCCATGTTCTGCAGTGATCAAAGGGTTTTTTTAACCTTTGGCCTGCAGTGTGTAAACAAACATTCACATGATAATACCAGAACAACTTACCTGTCTAAATAGTTAACAATATTGGGATTCTTATTTTCCCTCATGACCAGGATTTCATTGATAATTAGTTCCTTTTTGGGCTGCTGTTGGAGATTCATTTGCTTTATGGCCACCTAAAATGACATTAAAAACCATTAACCTGAGTAGTCTGTTGCACAAGATCAGAGTGAACATACAGTGAACAGTTACATGATTTTTGATTACATCACCTTCTATTCTTGATTGCATAACAAAGCAAACACGGACATACATTATGGATGTTGTTCCATAACAAAAATACAATCCTAGCACTTCCCAACTTCTGAAATTTTGAAATTTTTTTTGCTCCTCTAAAGAACACTCTTTAACACAGTTTACATTTGCAGTTATAGTCAGGGTCTAAAAAGAAATAATCCATGTGTTGGTATTTTATGGATATGCCCAGGGTTATAAGGAAGGCTTAGGCCTTTTAGACCCCTTGGAGACTCCAATGTAAGTGCAGTTACCAAATGCAGCACTGCAGGTGTATAAAGAACTACCAGTAAGATTCAGATCTGAATCTCTGCTGACAGCCAGAAATGAGAATTCAGGAACCTGAAGCTGGAGCCCCAAAGAGCAGTGGGATTCTCTGAGACACAACCTCATCTTTCACTAATATGATCACTGTAACGGGCTGTCACTGACACCAGACCAAAACACAGCTGACTTCTTACCAGCTGCAGTATGACTGAAACACAAAACTGAATTTCCAAAACATGATTTCTCCTGAACTATTGCATTATACTTTGAAAACCAAACACGTGATGGAACAAATGGTGAACGGTATTACTGCTCAAAGCTGTGACTGAGATAAATTGGGCCTGAATGACAGCAGTCACCATCAGCTCGTGGATGCCTTAACAGATTTAGTAATTAAGACTGAGACCATGTCCTTCTCCCACAGATACCACTGCCCTCCTTTTTTCTGGCCGTTCTATGGACAGTCTTTCCGAAATCAAGTAATATAACAAAGCTATTTATTCCTCCCAGCAACAGGCGAATCTGTGACCACCTCCAGGGTTCTCCCAAGGCCTTTAATCATGACGCATCTTTTGATTTTACAAGTCGCGTTCCTAACCAGCCTGTGGCCACATGCACAGGAAGATTTTATGCTGTAAATGTGCAGAGTTAAACTGTGTATCTAGACCAATATTCTCTGTAAAAGCACAACTTGATGCACAATGGGGAACAGAGCTAGAACAATTTCTAAACCAATGCATTTATAGTGGCAATAAAAATTATCTACTTTTTATCAGCAAACAAAGTTTGTTGGAATTTCTTAGCAGATTTCTCTCCATTACAAAAACATTCAGGGATAATATAACACGGTAGCAGGGTGGGATCAACAATACTGTGGAGAGCACCAACCTGTTCTGAAGACATAGTAAGTAATAAAATTAATCTCTTAAAATTGGCCTTAAGAGCTCTGGATGAAGCATCCAGCCAAGCACAAGAGAGCACCAAGGCTCTTATTGATTCTAGGAATTCACAGGCGCCTTTTCAGGCATTTAAAAAAACCTCGGATCCAGTGTTGCTGGAAAGCACATGGCCACAGTAAGTGTTCAGTTACTGAGGCACAGAACCATACTGCCCTTAAAGACCTTTCACTGAAAAGCTGAAGACAGCAGATGATGGATTTTGCCAGTTGACATTTGTCCATGCTTCAGAGAAACAGCCTTTGAAGGAAAGCTCTACTGGCCACCCAAAGCTCCAGCCGCAGCTCATACCAGATGGAAAAGCACTCAACAGCTGCAGAATCTGCTGGGATTTTTGACACTTACCTCTTGTCCTGTGGCAATGTCAATCGCTGTATAAACAGTTCCTGAAGCCCTAGAAACAAAACAGCAGGAGAAACTGAGAAACACTTTAGTCCTTGGAAGTGAAAGCCAGCCCAGACAGGAGAGCTCTGCTGCCTGGAGCGTTTATAAAACACCTGGGTTCACCCACTCCTCAGCCAACAGCATGGCAGCCCACCAGCCCTCTGCCATGCAGGGTGTCCAACAGAAAACTGAGGTCCAACATGAAGAAAAAGGGCTGTTGCAAATCTCCAATGTACACACCAAGTTATTTTAATTCAAAACCTAAGGGGGGGGGGGGGGAGGTTGTGTACAAAAACTGGAAAATAATATATTTAATTATTTTCCATTTTGCTGGGTTGTATTTGGGTTTTTCCCCTTTTTTGTGTGTCTGTGTGTTTTTTCCATGAAATGTAACACACAATCCAGTTGGGCCTTCTCACACCTCTTATTTGAATCCATCTGCCAAACTCAGGCAATGTCACACAGTCACTCCGAGAACCCTGAACAAATGACAGCCATGTGAGGAAAAGATCTAAATACAGCTTTCTCCAGCATGCAAGCAAACAATTTTCCAGCCATCCTGTGAGGTCACAGCTAGAGCAGGTTAAGGCATCTATTGTTTCACACAAAAATTGAGAAGGACTCTGAACAGAGGATCCTTAGAGAACTTCTTTGTGTGCCAAGAACCGTAGGCAGCTACTTCTGTTAAGTGCATCTAACATGTGAAGGACTCTTCATGGTGTCTATGTGCTGCTTCTGTGGCACACACAGGTTGTGCTGCAGAGCTACCAGAAATAAATGGTGTGCTCACATGCAGACTAGATGGGGTGGGGTTTGGTTTGCCATCTGCCTCTCCTTCAAAGAGGGAGTTCTTCCCTATAATGACGTTACGGCCTGGAAAGGCCCCAGTTAGAGGAAATTCCTTTGGGTTTCAAAGCAACTGGGGGCTTGCAAGCCCCTCCTTCTGAAGGCCCTCCTTCTGAGCCAAACCACAGCTTTACACTGCCATCATTTAAGAAGCCCATGTCTGCAGGGGCAGCAAGGCAATGGAGAGCCAGGGAGGGAATTCTCACAAGCAGGAATGTGCATCCAGCAAGTGTCCCAGTGACTGAAAGTGACAAAATCAGTTTGCTCCTTTTCACATGATCCCCTGGCTTGTTTGTCTACCTGCAGGATGAAATACTTCAGAAGCAGTTTAATTCAACAGAGACCTTATGTCTGCATTGAGAGCAATGTTCTCATTGGGAATGCTATGCATTCTTTTAATATAAAGGCAAATGCATTTTCCTATGACTACCTGACAAGATTAATCCAATTTGTTTTCATAAAAAGTCAACAACATTTATTCAGAATTGCTAACATTGTGATGATTCTCCTGTGCAAAGTCATATGAGGCTTTATTTCAAAACAGCTCCTGAAATTAGAATGCTTTTGGAATGCTCCAGGCCACCTGTGAGGAGTTTAGATAAAGGTAATTTAAGTAAAGCTGTGAATTAATTGCAAAAGCTTTGTGATTCTGCATTACAAACTTTTAAGTAACTCATTTCTGATCAGTAACTTGTAATCAGTTCTGCAGCACCTTGTGTTTACTGCAGTTAAGCAAGGACTCCCCATTAGATCTGTGTCACTGTGACACAGCGCAGTACAAACCAGACTGCTCATGGCTCCATACTCATTTGTCCTGCTATGAGAGCTAACACTGCTTGAGCAAACACAGCCTCTTTATCAAGTGCTAGTTAGAACTAAGTTTCCTTTGGTGTCAGCAACATTTTCAGTCCTCAGCTGGAGACAGACAATAAAACAGGGACTCAGCATTGACCTGTTCTGAAGCACAGGCCTGCTGACTACTGTTCACTGCAAGGTGGCTGTAAAACCATCACACTGTTTATTAACCTCCCAGCTGTATAAAGCCATGAAGTGCAAAGTGCTGGACAAGTTGCTTTTCCTTACATAAGCAAGTGCCCCCTACCTGCAGTTCTCTGAGCAGCCACACCTCTCCCTGCCTTGCAGTGCTCCCATTAGCAGCTACTAAAAACCTGCTCACTTTCAACATTACTACACTTGCCTTTGGCATAGCTGTACCCAACTCACTGCAGAGGTGGCAGCTCAGGAACTGGCACCTGCATTAACTGAGCACATCAGCACCTGCCGAGGCAGTGCCACATCCCAGCACTGCTGCAGACACCCAAACCCCAGCTATGCAGCACTTTGGGTCCTCCTGACCATCCTGTTTGGTTACCTTTCTGATGATCTTTCTCTTTAGGATCTTTCCCTATCACAGTAAATTGGTCTGCAGTATTAGAGGCACAAGTTGGTTACGGCAGCACACTCACTCCTCTCTAAGGAGGCCATGCAATCTTCAGGCTGTACTAAAAGCTGGAGGAAATCAATTTAGATACCCTTTTAGGCCATACACCAGCCACTTGTCTTTCCACCAGTTGTCAAGGCACCTTTGTACAAGCTCACTCCTAGGACTATCAAAATAAAAGACACTGAGGGTGATGGGCACATTCTCACAGTGACAGCAATAATCTGCTTCACATGCATGTTTATTCTGCTCTCTTGTTCAGCTGACACTTCTTTTCTAAGAAAGGGGCATAGCTGGAAGTATCCACTGACATTTTACAAACGACAGTAAGAAGCAAAGCTTCAAGTAGGAAGCAAGCTGGAATTTGAGAAAGGGTTTTTTACAATGAATGGAGCACAAACAACTTCCCACAAGGGCCCTACCAAACCAGAGAGACCTAAGATAAAACCTGCCAGAGAAAGAATGTGTGTGTTAGCTTTTCTGCAGTATGTATCCATTCTAGGTTAGCAACAGGCTACTCTGAGCTCAGACCTCATGAACAGTTAAGGCAGAAAAATATCTCCTGATGCCAGTAAACAGCTTCTGTCCTACACTGACAGCAGTGTCCTGGTGTTACACAGATGGTGCCAGTCCTCCTGGAATGACAACAATGCCAAGAAAACACTAATGGTGCAGGCAGTCCGTATTCAAAATGCAAGTCAGATACCTAATTTTGAGGTTAGTTCTTTTGTTCTTGCCTCCTCACATAGGAAATATTTCAAATTGATCCAATTTACAGTAAGCAAAGCTGGGTTTCAAAAGGGAATGGCTTTATTTTCAGTAAATGCCTAGAACCTGCAGAATCCAGGAGGGATCCACCATGAGGCAGATGATGTATTTTCCTCTGAAGTGCATTGGCACTGTATCTATTACTGAATTTTGGGGTTTTACAACCTCTGTAGAAAAAAGAGCTTATTATTTCATCTCTGGTTTCAATTTCTAAACTATGTGGTTATAAGCCTGATCACTGATTCATTATATTTGAAATAAATGATATTGAGAGCTGTCAACCAACAGCTATCAGGTGAGGAGTTGCTCTTTTAGGTAATAATGTTTTTTCTCCTTTCTTGAGCACAGTCTTATTATTTTGAGACATACAAAAATGATTTCTCCTAAGAAAATAAGCAAACAAGAGCCACACACTTGAGGGACAGGAAATCTTTCAGGTCCTGCTCCTTGCTGCAGATAAGATATTGTCAGCATCAAGTTGTCTTTGATGATTCCTTTTGACCACAATTATAAATTCTGACCAGTACTGAGAGACAGGAGGATCTAAATCTGATCATATCTGAACACGTTTGTAGTTTGCCTGTCTTCATGCTTGATATTACACTAGCAAAATACCTGGCCGATGGCTCTGCATAAGTAACTGGGGTTGGACTTACCCTTGGCCAATTTTTTCAAATCGAGTGTATTTCTTCTTAGGATCTCCCACACTCACAATGCTCCCTGAAAGAAACAAAATGCAAGATTCTCACTTCAAAACAGAGATCCCACCTTCCAGCAGATCTGAAATGCAGCCCCACTGTCTTAGGCTTTGAGCCATTTGTGGTCAGTTGGGTAACAAGAAGAACAGCAACAACAGAGGCAGCTCCATAGCACAGATGGCCTCCACAAACACTGATTTTCTACAGTCCTTTAGGGTTACCTTGACAGGAAACTAAACACATGGAGAAACATTCAGAACAGACAGAGATTAGAAAACAGGCAACAATGCAAGTGTTCTCTAAAAGCATTAAGGAGAGCTGCAACAACAGTGCCTTTATTTTCTTGGGAATAAACACTCTGATTCAATGAAACGTTTAATACTTCTGAAGATTAAATCTACCTTGTGTTCACTTTTTAACAAACAGGCACCAGTTTTGGAACAGGAAGAGTACTGCAAGTGTTTCCAGGAGAGGAGGAGATCATCTCAACTCTTCAGCAGTTTGCCAAAAGAATGCCTTTATATTTGCAGGGAACAGCATCTCATGTTATAATCAAGAATGATGGAGTTTTAGCCCCCATCACTGGCATCCAGGCTAAAGTCTGAAGACACCTCTGTCCTGCGCCAAGAACCACACTGCTGGTTTTCAACGTGTCATGTACCTGTCACTCCCACTGGACTTGCCCTCTCACCACCACACACGCTGTTCTCCCCAAACCAGCAGGATGGGTAACAAGGACAGCAGTGCTCCTGGGGTAATGGTGTGACACACACAGCTGCCCAAAAGGATGCTGAGTCCAGCTGATACCATGCAGAAGACAGACCAGACAAAGGGCTGCTGCCTCCCAGAAGCTCTGTGCTGCAGCAGTGGGATGGTCCAGCTCCATAGTGTGAGCAGGAGGTTTATACCTTCTCATCTCCTATCCCTCCTTCTAGTCAGCTAGAAGGGAGTCCCAGAGTCCTCTGGTCACGTTCTTCTCTACTGAAGAGTTATTTTGTAGTGAAGACCTGCTCTAGAGAAGCTGAATGAGATTTGTTTTATGCCATGACTTTCAATGAGATGAAACTATGAAAAGTTAAACAGGTTCTGAAGGTGTTACATTCTCAGCTTGGGCTCCTGACACTCTGGTTCATCTGACTCTTGCAGGTTGGCACAGCAGGGCTGCACCACTTCAGGGCACTTGAGACTGTGTGGGCATCCTGGGCAGTGGGCAGGCTCACCCTGCCATCAGCCCTGGCTGGCATTCCTGGAGCACAGAGCGAGGGGAGCGAGCACTGCGGGGCAAAGGAAGCCTCTTCTCCTGCAGCTCCCATTAACGCTCTTGCCAAGGGCTGCAAAATTCCTTTAGCAGGGAGTGTACCAGATGGTGCTGATGCCTTGTCTTCTTGCTGGGCTGGCAGGCAGGATTCCTGGCTAGGCATCCAGTCAGATGCCCATTTGGATGCTAAAGACCTCTGCTCCATAAAAATGGCCTGGACAGGAGGAAGAGGTGTTTGTTACAACTAAGAGGGAATGGTGCATCACCTAGTTTTGTTTTGGATGCACAGGTAAACAAATATGTGTTTGTATTTGTAATACAGGGATATAGCCAGATCAGTCCATGGAAATATGCTGCAGATCACTGAAGTCTTTCCTTCTGAACTCATCTTCTTAAACTATTTCTGTGATGTACGTTCCAAGGTAGATCTTCAGACGACATTTGCATTGAGCCACCACCTTAGGCTTCACTGTTTGCATTGTATCAAGGAAACTACCAGACCAGAAAAAACCAATATTGTTTCTTTAATTAAGCCTTTGGATTTGTTTGAGTATATCAGATTTTGGCTCTTTCATTAGACACAAACAAAATAACCTAATCACTGCTTCCTTTCCTTCCTGTTCAGATTCCCGGCATCTGCAAACGGGCAAGAAAGTTATCAAGCAGGGCAAGGTTTAACTTTAGCTTTCAGTGGCATGAGCTCCACAATGGGTGATGGGGCCAGACTGTCCCACATGCGACTGTCTCACACCCTGTGGCTCACAACTCCACGAGTTCTGCAGCAGTAAATCAAACACTGCTCTAATTCTGTGTTGGGCTGGACGACAGGAACAACACTGTGTTGCCATTGCCTGGCTAGGTGCTATTTTCAGCAAGTTAATGGAATTGTGTATCTCTTAGAACAGATATCAGAAGTTCATGGAAGTTCATTCACTTCAGAAAAGAATACAGAGAAGGACTGAAGAAGAAAGATTTTAAAAAATTGTTTTCCAAATTTGCCACTAATTCTGAAGTTCAGATTTCCAGAGTTTTTCCTCAAGACCTGAGTAGCTGCTTTCCCAAAGTAATAGTTTGTGGCTGGTTTCCTGTGCTTAAGCCAATGTACATCAAACATTACTGCACTAAAATCAACAAAGTGACAGGTATGCAGCTCCCACTCAGACAAGCACTCCCTGCTCTGGACAAAAGATAAACCTATCAGCTATTTTGATGTCTTTAAGCACTTTCCTTTATCAAGTCCTAAATTAAGGGGATAAGAAAGCTGAATCGGGCCAGCTCTGTTTTATACTTACCACTGGAAGACAGTCATGATTTCATTACAGACAGAATTTTGTTTGATCTTATCTCAATATTACAGTCTTTACTCACTAATAAAACTCTAAAGGCTCTAAAAGAACCCAAGTTATTTCAAGCAGAAAAGAATTATGAAAGCAATTTTAGATAAAAGAGGGCAGGGGACATCTTCCTAAAAGTAGCATAAAAACAGTTGTGGGGGAAGTAGGCAAGGTGGAGCAGTCATGCAAGTTAAAATAAAACAGAACAAGCACCACAGTGCTTAAATATAATTAGTTCAAGACTCTAACAAAAAAAGCATCATGCCTGTTTTCGGATAGCTTCACGAAAGCACAAAAATATTTTCAGTGCCCACATCACAATTTGCCCAAGGCAGACATTGACACCTTGCTCACTTGGTAGCAAATTGTTAAGAAAGAAAAAGCATGAAACATGTAACATCTCAAAGTTATAACCCCCCCAAAACTCCAGGGCTCAGTCCTAACCTGGCATATACAGCAGCCTGAATAAATGATACACATACTTGAGCTCATGGATGCAGGGTACCTGCAGATCTCATGGTGGAAGCCTGCCTCAAATGTTTAGCATCAGTTGAAGAAGCAGAATTCCTCTCTCTATAAGCTGACATACTTGCAGGTAACTATCTGCTCTGGAATTTATTTCATTGTGCCCTCAGCTAAAGCTACTGAATTTATCCCTTGGATACTCCCTAATGACACTGAGATTCATGTCAAGCTGGTAAGGATGCAGGAAACTCTATGCAAGCAGCTGAAATCTCACAGCTAAGGAAGGCTTCAGCCTGTGCAGTCACAGCAGCCATCAGTGGCAGGGCAGGTATGACAAGAAGGTTGAGCAATGACAACCACTGAGAAAAAGCCAGAGCCAAACAGGACTGTGTTATAAGCAGTTGCCCCCATTAAAGACACATTACTGCCTTTGTGATCTGACACAAGGAGGTATAGATCAGTCTGCTTTTTTTTACTAACAGCTAACGGTAGACACAGAGTAACCTGGGCTCTGTTCTGAGAGAAATCTGAGAACACTGCACTGGTAGCTATCACATGCAAGAAACAAATGAAATTTGTTGCACTGTGAAATCACGAAGGGCTTGATGTGCTTCACTAGAGTATGATCTGCACAGGGGTTGGGGACAACAGTTAAGATTCTAATAGTATTAACTGGCTGGGAATCAGCCATGAAAAAGTGCCATGTTATCTGAGAAACAGATAGCGGATGCTGCTTTCAAAGGAGATATCACTGACAAAATTGTAAAATTATTATAAAAACAAACTGTAGAAGAAGAAGGAGGAGCAATAACAGTGACAAAAAGAATAGCTGGAAGATGTGTAACTGTCTCAAGGAGAGCTCATTGAGGCTGAAGGAACCAGCTTAGTGCTGCAGTTGTCCACTGGTAAAAAAATCCACACCAATAAGAAACCTCCTACAAACAAAAACCCCAAAACCCAACAGATTTTTGCAAAGTGTTTTGGCTCCAGTGACTCATGAGAAGTTAGGAATCTAAAGAGAATTTAGGAACCCAAACATTCTGTTCCATTTGGCCATTAGCACACAGGAGCTCCCTATGTCATTCACTGGGTCACAGCCTTTTGCTTAACCAGAAACAATCTCTGCTTTTGCCTACAGCACCGAAGGAAGCTCAGGCAAACCCAACCCAGTCCCAGCTGCCCTCAGAGGCAGCAGGAACACCCCGAGTATTCTCTCACTGCCTCGAAGCACAACAGTTTCTGTAGGGAGCTGTAAGTGACTCTGCAACACTAAACTGAAGAGGAACATTTGGTACAGCTAATGCTAACATATGCAGGCAATACACTGCTCTAGCAAACTCAAAATACCCAATACGTACTCAGTTTCTCTAGGATCTCCTCATCTGTCATCTTGGATTTTTTTCGCTGCCGGTCTGTGTTTCTGTACAGAGTGTTCGTGTTTGAGTTTTCAGGTTGGGGAGTGGTGGCTTCTTTAGCTGGTGCTGGTGCAGCGGCAGGTTCAATAACAGAGCGTGTGTAGATCTGTGACAAGAAATTAGTTTGTGTCAGAAAGGTGGCTGGCGGAGATCCCCCTGAGATCCTATTTCAAATGCAAACCCTTAGGAAGATCGTGTCAGCCACATCCAGGACTCTAAAACTAGTTTTGCTGTCCACTTCTCAAACTGAATGGGCAAAAGTGGAAGGTTACAAGTTCATGGCCAGTTTCATGTTCAATTTTCATGGATTTTCTGATAGATCCCATGGAGAGGGGCAGGTACCTCCAGGGGACAGTGTGTCGTATGTATCTTGCCAGGATATGAACTGCATCTTCGGACTGCTCTCCCTGCTGACAGGGAGCCTGCACAGATGGATGAAGTGGCTCATTTTCACACTCGTAGCATTAAAGGACATGATGGTACCTCCTACCTGATACAAAAAGAAAGTCATGGCCCCCACCAGAATCCCAGGAAACTGACACCTGAATGTGAAAGTTCAAGTCCCATTTTCCCAGTGTCAGTGGCTGGAGTGAAGCTCTGTCATGACAGGACTCCTGCCCACAGCACCTTCAGCCCCAAACGGCACACGCTGTCTGATCAGAAACTTGCAGCTCTGCACTGCACCAAACACAGACCTAACCAAAGCTGGCACTTACTGATTTTGTGTGTTCAGGCCGTGGGGCAATAACAGGTGGAGGTTCATTGTCATCCTCCTCCTCTTCATCATCTTCATCCTCTTCTTCAGAGACAGAGGGAGCCAGAGGAGGTTCTGAGGCTGTTTTTGTGCTCTGTGGACAGACAGTACTGTGAGAGACAGTCACTATGCTGCCACTTTGGAGCTTTGATAGCTACCTACACCCTTAATCTTCCTAGACATCAGAGGCCAATCTAGACATGCACATGCTCCTATGGGCCTAAGTTCTAAGTTAAACACAGAACAACACAACTTAAAGCTTTAGGTGTGTTCAACTCCACCAGTCCCAGCTGCTGCTCAGAGGCAGGGGGTTATAAAGTATCATCCCAAATTTTCTGGTGAAACAAAAAAATGAAAATGTGCCTTGTGAAGTGTTTCCTTACTGCTTTAAAGCTGGCTACAACAGCCCACTTAACAGAACTGAAGCAAATCAAAGGCACCATTCTACATATTCACATCTCATTGGTAGTCTCTTTAAAATGCCATCCCTTTGGTCCAGTAGAAATACCAGTAAGGGAAGCCCACAGCAAACAGGGAGACCTGAGTCGGTAATTTTGGAAAGCTGACATGCTGACTGTCTCACTACTGCCTCTGTCTGCTAGAAGAAAATACTGCAGCATCTGCCAAAGTGTCCATATCCACTGGAAAAGCTACTGGGAAGGGTTACTCTGCTCTGGTGAACACCACACTTCCTCTGAAAAGTGTCTTTTATTGAAGATAAGGGAAGTGGCATTAATTGAAAATCTGAAGTGTGAATATTCAAAGATGATTTTAATTTCATTATACAAAGTTGGCCATGTAATCACAAACCTCACATAATCACATGAAGTTGCTTAACACTTTAAAATAAAAGCCAAATCCCATTCACTCACTTGCCATTTAATTCACTAACAATAACCCTAATAAATTTGGTCAGCATTAATGTGTATGTCACTCCTAAATCTCTAGGACTGCTACTGCAATCCAGCATTAATTACAGCGGATGGTTATTTAAAACATTCCTTCAGTGGTTTCACTGAGTTACATATCAATTATAACCTTATTTATATTCAGTTATATATCCAGCTGTGCTAAGGAGGAATCATGAAATTTGATAGAAATGGGATTCTAAATTGTTAAAACTAAATTAAAACAGGCTCATTAGGCAGTGCTGCATATTGTTGTGAATTATATACACTATGGCTAAAATCAGCAAGCAATCTTCTGTCTGCTAAACCAGACTTTCACCTTTTAAAAAGATCTCCAACAGAAAATTAAAAATCAGCCAGGGAAATCTCATGGCTTGCTCCACAATTCTTAAACACTAGGAACATCAAAGGTTACTTTCCCACTCACCGACGGATGGGCTTCTATGTATCCATGGGCACTTTTATCTGCAATGAGCAAAGGAGAATGAACCAGATGCTGTTAGAAAAAAAACCTGCCTGTTTTGGGGAATCCCACAGAACAAGTCAACTCAAGTAGAGGTCCTCTTTCTTTCCCACCATCCCTTCAGGAGCAACAGCAAGGAAAAGAACAGGACAAAATTCCAGACTGTGTCTATTTTTTGCCCTGTTTGCCAGTAAATAAAGTAAATAGAAATTTGGTCAAAAAAATGCAAATTGTTCTTTAACTGGCAATGCTTCTGTTCCGTCCAAGAGCTAAAGCGGCTTTTTCTCCTTTCACTCCTGTGCTTTATTTTTTTTCAAAAAATGAATGCACGCATTCATTCTCATTAGCTTGCTGACAACATCTTCACAGAAAAGCTTCCCCAAAACCCCCCTTAGCCATGGCAGCTCTATTCTGACAAAGCACGAGAACAGCTCCTGGGTTCAGGAGCTCACATGAACTGTTTTGAAGTCCGCATTTCATCACAAAGGGAATTGCTATTTTAGCACACAGTAAGTGTCAAATTAGTCAAATCCTTTAATTATGGAATTTGGGAAAAAAGATGCTTTCGCCCAATCCTGGAGATAAGTGCACAGTTTTTAGAAAGACTTCTGAGAAGCTTTTGCATTTTGTAAGTTGTCTTGGTTGAACCTTCAAACTGAGGAAATGACAGACTCCACTGTCACAGACAATCCTGTGGTGGGAATGGAACCCCAGCAGGTGACATTCCAAATGCTGTCTACACTGTGCTGGCTACAGACACCCTGTTTTTTTTAGCTGAAGCTGTTGACAGGAGCTCTACCAAACTAATGCTATCTTAATGGCGTTTTTGTTTCAAAACATTGGTTAGTTCTAAAAACCAGCAACAAAGCAAGGTCACCACTTTAATAACGTTTGGGGGTAAAAAGCAGAAATGGAATTAATTTCACGAGTATTCCACAAGGTAGAATTAGTTCAGGTTGCTTCCTGACCACTTGAATGTTGAACTCTGCTCTGACTCGCTTTGGAGCCTGACCTCCCCTGTCGGGAGATGTCAACTTACCTCCTGACGTAAAGCTCATATATTTCTGGTTGTTAACTGTTTCTTTGGAATCATAAAATTTGAGAACATCTAGAACAGCCTGTGGGTTCTTCTTCTGCTCCAGTTTTGTTATGTTGGAGGTCTGTAGTAGCCTGGCCCATTGCTCTGGAATGCCCTGTGGACGTCGAGTGGAAACAAAGTGGTTTTAGAGTATTTAAAATCCACAGCCTCACAGATCTTTACCAAGATCCCATGCTCCCTGTAAGATTATTTGCAGAAATTTTGATTGACACCTTACAATTAAAATTAGATGCAATCATTTCTTCTCTATGAAAAATCTAGCTAAAATCAGGACCCAACTTTTAAAAGAAAAGAAAGTAATGACTGTGAGTGGAATAAAAGGGCATGAAACTTCTCTGGAAATTAACTCTGCTCTTCCATGGAATAATGATTTAAGGCTTAAGCTTGTTTGCCTGGTGATTCAGGGCAGGCATAACAAGACTATTCTCTACTGGTGGACAACACAGTGTCTTTTAGGAGCTTTACACTGGACTTTTCATGCTTCGGAATGCAAACACATTTTGCTGAAATGATCACTCCTGTCTGATTCAAAGGTGAACCCCACCCTGTTACAATTAATTTTCAGCACACAGGGAACCCTGCGGGGTAAAGGATCTGCCTTTCAGCTCTCAAAATCATGACACTGAGGTGTACCACTGCTGCAAAGGATGTCTCCAGGTTCTCTACTGCAAACATACAGAAACCAGGGACTCGGATAAAACTGGCTGAGAGTGCCAAAGCCTTGGATGAATTCTCGGACTTCTTATGGGTGAGGTGGAATTTGAAAATTGATCCAATCACTAAAAGCCCCAGCTCTACACTGAAATTCTATTGATGAAAACTTGCTTTAGTTATCCAGGATAATTCCCTAGATTTGACAGCCTGTCATTTCCCCCCTTTACTGCACAGCTGACACTGACCAGCAAACTGTAGGGCTCACTGAAGGAAAAACGACACCTTAGCCTTGGTGCCACCACGATCTACTTTCATATAGCTTCTTCTCAGAAATTGTCCACAAAACAATGTGTGACATGGGCCTCCAAAGTTTAGGATTGATGAAAAAAAGTGGGAAAAGCCAAGCAACAAATCTAGTGCACACACATCAACCTGCTGCTGCAGTGCTATGACATCTCAAAGAAGCATTTGGGGCCTGTGACGCACCTCTGGGAGCTTCCCTGGGCACATCTGTGAGCCATAGAGATCTGGCTGTAATGGACGTAAATAAAGAAAGAAAAGAAAGTTAAAACAGAATGTGGGACAACTTAGAAGGTGGTAGGAGGAGGAAACCAATGGGCCAAAGTGGGCAAGTCCCATCTAAAATGGGAGTTACGAGGTGGATACCAAATAGATCGGGTGGTAGACAGGCTACAGGAAGGCAGGTTTAGGAAAACAGAAAAACCACAACCGTTCCAAAGTTTGGAAGCATCATTCCCCCTCCTCTCGCTTTTAAACAGTTTTTCTCTCCTCATAAAAATACATTCCTGAGAATTAATAGTGACTAGAAAAATTACATGTGATTTCCTTTCTCAATTTAAAATTTAAAAAAAAAAAAGGATAAAAATCTGGGCTTTTGCTGTTTGCCTAGTTTTGAAGCCAGATTACCATTTTTGAATGGCTCTATAAAAGTTTTTTTCCAGGCTTGGGGGTTCTCCAGCCCCAAGATCACCACTTGACCAGTGGAGAGAGCAGATGGTCAAAGTCAGATTGTGAAATCTGGGAGGTTGTGCACTGTCACAACACAAATAATCTGTATGTGTCAGACTGAAAATCAGGACAATTGTAAAGAAATGCTTGATTAGATTAGGAACATGCAACTTCCTTGGATCTACAGCCACAACTTTTCCCACTTACTAATGTCATAATCTTGAAGCTTTAAAAGTTTGGTGGGTAACCACATTTTCTTCTAGGTAGGGGATGAGGAAATGGTTTCAAACATGCATGCCTTACAAAAAACACTCCCCAAAGGCCTGCTAACCACACTGTCCTTCATTCAGACAATGCAACTCCTTTTTCAAATAAAGGAACATAAAGCTCTAGCAACATGCTCCCACTCAACAGGTTCCAACCAATTTTATTCTCTGCTTTAAAAGCCCTATTTCTTAGCAAATGTGGTTGCTCCAAGCACAGTGAAATGGAGATGTAATATTTGCTCATGATGGACAACACAGGCTGGTGCTCAAGCCTGAAAGCCAGAACTCAAGAGCCCATGCAACTGTGCATTGGGATGCATCTAACAGCAATCAGTGGATGCAGCTGGGGGCGATGGTTTGGTGTCAGAAGATGGCCCAATGCATTGCATATAACCAGGAGAGCAGGCACTACTGGCATGACAGCTGCAATAATTCCAAACAAAAAACCCCCGTATGTTTGCACATCAATTGGACACTCCCATGGCACTTCCAAACTTTTGAAGGAGACAGACAGTGTGATCACTAGACAGTGGGAATATCAGAACATGGTACGGGCTAGTGGCAGGCCCTTTGCAGGATGTACTTACCACATGACTACCCAGCTGATACATAGGTTCAATCCAGGTTGGGACAAATCATACATGCCTAATGTAGTGTGTAATGTAATGACTGCATCTGGGATTAGCTGGGACCAACACCTAGTATACTAATATCTACACTGATAGATTAAGACAACATTCAAAATGATCCAAACCTTGATCCCTGAAATACAGACAGTGAGTGCTTTTGCTTAGAACTGAAGCATGTTAAACCTGACGTCCCTGATTTCTGTTCCAGCTGGCAGGGACATGAACTAACCAGGACCCTGACCACCAGTCAGATTATGAGTGTGACCCAACGTGTTTGCACGTAGTCAGAAGAAAAAAGCCTCAAACACAGGACAGAAATAAAGGTAGAAGGCTGAAAGGAAGAACAAATATAGAGTAAGAACAGCTGAATGTCCAGTAGGGAGAGAAAGGAAAGTGGGAAGGTGAAGATGGACAAGAAGTGATGCAAACACAAAAAGGAGAAAAGAAAAGCAGAAAGCAACATAATAAGATATGAAGATAGGAGAATGACACTGAAGATTAACCCGAACAACAAAATGGCTACAGGGAAAGAAAGAGAGGGAAAAAACTGAAAAACCAGGATAGACGGCAGGGAAAACAATTTAAAAAGCTTTGTGCAAAGTTTCTGATCAAAAATGACCAAATCTGGGCTTTTTAAATGAGCATTTAGTCAAGCCCCAGGGTTTGGCACAGAATAAATTTTGAAGTAAGATTTTATGGCATCTATTTTAAAAAGACTAATTAACTAGTCCACTTATTTTAAATGTAGCTGTATTTTCTAATTACTAAGGATAATTCAATTTCACTACTCCTTTGAAGACATGCTGTCATTAAATGTGTCTTTTTTCTTCTACTGTTATTCCTATTGTTGCAACTGCTACTGTAGGACACAGAAAGTTTCCAGCTCTCTGAAATGGCTTTGCAAAACAAAAGTAGCAATCAAAGTAAAAAATTATGAAGAAATCACATTTAGGGCTCAAATTCTGAAAATGAGCCATCCTTTGTCCAGGCAAATGATTTGTCCCATCCTGTTTGGTGTATGCAGCCAGTGAGCACTAGCACAGTCCACAATGGTGATTACAGTCTGACCACTCAGCTCACAGGGAGGGCACTACTGGTGGTAGGAGAGTTGCTAATGCTCCCTCTTACCTCCACAGCTTAACAAAATGTAAGCCCACTGCCATCTCAGCTTTAAGGAATAATGGTTTCAGCACCCTACTAGTAATCTGAGAAAAACTGCTCTGTAGCCCCCTGAACACTTCAAACAGCTTCCATCAGATTCATTTTTCCCAACACTTTGTTGAGATTCAAGAAGCAAAAGCTGACAGCTATTTTATTAATGCACAAAGGCTAGAAACACTGATCACCTAGTATAGAAACATATTTTGAAGGATACTAAATTAACATGAATGGACTTCCACAATGCTGCTGCTTTCTGAGTGTCTCCAAGGGTTCCCTGCAGAGCAGCTGGACTTTGCACTTTGAGGCTGGTTGCCTACTATGCACGTGGGGGGGCTTTTTATAATTTCCCAAAGACACTGAATAACCAACCCTTGTAGCAGCCTGGGGGACTGGTAAAAGCATACACCTATGTTCTTCCTAGTTTTCATTTCCCACAGATACTCTGCTGACAATCCTTGGAGAAAAAAAAAAAAGCAGCCTGAATCACAAGTTAAACACTCCAAATTCTAAGCCCAACAAATAAAAGTCTCTTTCTTCACAGGCTGGCTGCTGTCATCTGATGTCTCTGGCAATAGGAGGTTATTTTACCATCAAGAAACTAGAAGTTCTGGTAAACACGAAATACAGCAGTTACTTACTGTGAATTCTCCAGTGACGGCATCAAATCCCACATGAATGGTGTGTTCAAAGTCTGAAGGAAGAGAGATCTCAGGACGTTCCTTCTCTTTCTTCTTGTTGGCTAGAGGCAAAATGTTAACAAGCACTTATTTTCTGTACAGCTTTTCATTTAAAACTTTTAACAACCAAGTGTGCTCAAAATGGTACTTTAGAAGTGGAAAACAAATCAATTAACAACCATCTGACTTGAGAAACAGACCCAGGTTAACATAACACCAACCTGTCAACCCCTACTGGGGAAGGTCTAGAAGTTGTTATTTTATTTTGTTTTTCTTTCAGCCAATGTGACTGCTACCAAACCAAGCTGTTCATGAAGTAGTCTTCTTAGGCTATCTCTAACCAGTATGATTTCTGTTTTCAGTTCTTTTTTTTCATTGAGTTTTCATATCTGGAAACTAACTCCTGCAGAAGCAAATCACACAGGACACGGGTGGGTTCCTGCAGAAGCAAATCACACAGGACACGCACGTGTATGTGTGTCTGTTCTCCAACATAGTTTGAATCCATTTCAAAATGAGCCAGATCAGAGAGGAAAGGCTTTTTTAGACAACCATTTTTTCCCTACAGGTTCTGTGAAAACCAGCAGCTCATGCAGTGACTCCTTTTCCAACTAAAAGGCTGAAACAGCACCTCTGTTTTAGAAAACACAGAATCTGCCCAGCAACAGAATCCCATAAATGTCTTTGGAAAAGCTTCATTTGAGCTCTCAATTAACTAAGACATATAATCATAAAATGCAGGCTTTATTAGTCTCCATAATTTTTTTCTTTTTAAATCACTCCACCAGTATTCCCAGAGTGTGCAGTATCTTACTTAAACAGGCAGACTTGGAAGTCAGTCAACCTGCATATGCTTCTCATCTCCCTCCCTCTTCACAACATTTTGAAACTAACATCCCTTGTGGTCATCCATCTTCTGCACTTCTGACTGCTGACAAATGTCACTTCAGCCCAGTTTTATTGACCCTGATAAAGAATGAGTGGAATAAAGGCTGAGGGAAGCTGCCTTCACTTTCCTGCAGTGTTTTAATATGATGTTTTCCAGCTCTGTAGGTTCACCTAGGGGTCTCATCCAAGGCTGGATTCACTATGTACCAGCAGCCCTCCCAGTCCAGGTCTGTCTTTTCTCAGCCAGTAGCTGCATGAGGCCTCTATTTGCATATTTCTTATTCTACCTTACAGCCTGCTTTAGGTGAAAGATGCTGTGCTCTTTGTACTTAGAGTCTATTTTGAATGCTTCTAATCCTTTCTTTGCATTGCTGCATTTATCCTCATTAAATAATTGGCATCTTTTGTCTGTGCTGCACACCCCTACACAATGTTCATTGATGAAATATTTTCATTTAGCATTCAGTAAAGATGGCAGAAATACATCAAATACAAACGCAAAGGCTTTCCCCTTCTTTTATCACTAAGATGACGTTCTTTAATTTTCAGGACAGATGGTGGCAGTTAGAAGATGTCATCTGTGTGTAGATAACAAAACTGGCTTCTTCTACTTCATCATTTGCAAGCAAATGCAGAGAAAATTAGATTTAAAGGATTATCAAATTCAGTTCAAAGCAGCAGTTAAATCTAAAAGTGAAATACGGGATTATACAAAACGTTCCACCAAAAGCAGCACTTGTCCGTTCTAGGACTCTCCTGCTGGAAGACAAATGTTCCAGCTCATTCCCCAAGATCTGGCTCACTGGCTTCATGGAGCTGTGCCTACTAGACTGTGATGTAACTCCTATGGTCCAAATGCTGATACACTACAAATGAAATACAGAATTAAACATCTCTTTACTACACCCTCACCTTTCCCCAGTCCAAAAACTTGGACATTTCTGTCTGGGCCCTGCAAATAAAATCATTTCTATTTCACACAAGCTGGTAAAATGATATGAAAAGGCATGACTTCTTTGAAGCACCTGACTGACTGGATGCAAGGGGGTTGTACTGAACATTGCTACTTGATTTTCTTCTAAATGCCCCTCATAATACACTCCTGCTGCACAGAGTTAGCCATGAAGGCCTCCACACCACCTCAGCACCTATGACAGATTAAAATAGAACAAGGAAAGATTGTTCTGTCTTCCACAGTCTGCATCGCCATCATCATCATGATGTTAAAAGAGCAGTTGTTCAGGAGAAAAATGTGACTCAGCTAAGTGGCAGCTTTTCTCAGAGACAGAGGAAGGGTCTGACCTAATGCTTATGCCCTCCTGTTTGCTTGCCTCCTCTTCAACTCATGTTCTTTCCTCCATTCCCTCTCCCTTCCAATGCCACTCACACTTGTCCCCCCATCCTCCTTCCTGCTCTGCTCCTCCAGTAGCCTTGACCTTTTTTCTTCCTCCACTGATCTTTACTCTGCTGGGTTTTTCTCCTTCCCTCTTTTCTTGTTTTTCTGTACAGGAGGCGACCAGATGCCTAAAGGCCGGACTCTGCTCCACTCTGCAGCCAAGTATAAAAGCAGCTTCAATGGAAGTGGCATTCACCCAGGAACTTAACATCGATGGGCCTCTGAAGGGGGCATCTGAGCTGTGCAGCTCGACTTCCTCCTGATTTCTTTAGGCCGAATGCTCTACAGTGCCTTCATGGAATCCCCAGTGTACACACAGAGTGAATTTATTTTACAGCAGTCACAGGTGGTTTAATGAAAGAACAAGCCCGTATCAAACAACTGAAGAACTAAGTCATTTCTGCTGAGGTAACACCTCTGCTGAATGAAGCACTACTGCTGTGACTCCACTGTGGCTCCCATCACCGTGATTATTTCTGAGGTAGGAAGGCCAATTTCCCAGCTTCAGCAGAACAGGTTCAGCTCCTTGTTCCACACAGACTGCCTGCAAGACACTGGAAACTTATTTCAGCTGTCTGCCTTGGCTTCCTGCTCTCAGGAATTGGGGTACTTCAGCCCAGAGACGGGAACAAGAGGAGCTATACAAGAACACAAGGTCAGGTGCTATGGGAAGGGGCAGGACACTACTGCCTAAATGGTTTATTTCAACTGTAGATGCACAGAAGGGCTCCACAGAGCCATCAGTGGCTTGCCAAAACAAGGTTTTAAACACAAGTGCTCAAACTCTAACTGAAAACGCTGCACTCCAGCAGGGGACGGACTGCAAAAGATTCCTGGTGCCCAGGCACAGCAGTCCTGGCACACACCACAGCCTTGGAGAGAACACACTGTACCATATCCATCCTCACATCCCTCCTGTCTGGTGAGCAAATTAAAGACAACAAAGTTCCTGCAGATCCAGGCAGAATAACCCTGCCACGGTGTTTTCTTCACATTCTATTTACTTGCACCAGTGGATGGTGCATACGGATTTGACATTGTGATGCTGCAAAGCACTGCACTAGAGAGCAGATGTATCAATCACCTTCTGTTTTATAAGCAGTAGTCTCAAAAATGTGTCACAGAGTCTGTGAAGCACACACAGGCCAGCTGATACCCTGACCCACAAAGCAACCCTGCAGTGAAACTACCTCAAGGGACTTGGCCAGTCAAGCTAAACTTCCTCCATTTATTATTTCACCCAACAAAATTAAGCTATAAATCTTACCTGACTTTTCCTCATGGTCACATTTAAAATCATGACACTTGTATGTTCCCTAAGATTGCTCTGACTGGTAGTTAATTACATTTTTAATGTCACTGATCATTTCTAGGAGGGGTTGTTTCTGGGTCTCCCCTTTTCCGCATGTATTTCACACAGCATCTCCTACTTAAGAAATGCTTCCTCGGAGAGGGATAATACCATCCTGCTAGCACTTAGGGGAAGAAGTGACCCAAGTCTTTCCAGGAATTAAGCAAGCCTGGAGAGACTTTAATTTTGGCCTTTAAAAAGAATCAATTGAAAATTAATTTTTTTCCCAGAAGGGGACTTTTGGGGGAACAATCTGCAGAGTGAACTGGCCAGGTCTGCCTGAGAGATGGGCCCATCCAGTTATAGCCTTCCCACCAGAGAAGTCATCAGGATTAAGCATGGCTGAGGGGAGGAATGGGGCTGCCAGTGCACCTTCTACTGCCTGTGAGGAGTTTTGAATGCCAGACTATCTCCAGCTGCTCCACACATGAATGGGGCAGCCAAGCAGCACAGGTAAGCCGGAGCTCCAAGGGAATGACTGCAGTTCCACAGTTCTGAACTCTCCTTGGAGGGACACTGATGCACATTGAAGACAGAACCACTCTTGAAATCCAGCTAGACTTCATGCTGCTGACCACAACTTCTGAGCCCAGCATTCCAGCCAGTTTTCAGTCTACCTTACTGTACACTTATACCATACTTCATCAGTCTGTCTGTGAGGATACTGCGGGAAGCTCTGCTGAACACCTCACTAAAGCAGAAGTAACAACCACTGCTCTCCCTTCATCACCAAGCCTGTCACCTCAAGGTAAAAGGCTGTCAGTATAGTTCAGCATGAAATCCCCTTTACAAATCCACACTGACTATTCCTGACCACATTCTTATCCTTCATTTGCATGGAAATGGTTTCCAGGAGGATTTTCTCTACCACCTTCCCAAGGACCAAGGTGAAACTGGCTGGCTTGCATGGTCCCAGATCCTCCTTCTTAAAGACAGATGTGACATTTGCTTTGTTTCCATCATCAGGAACATTCCCCAGTGACCCCAACCTTCCAAAGATAATCAAGAATGGCCTTGCAGTGACATCAGCCTTGCAGGCGCAGCCCATCAGTTCCCATAGCACTAGAAATAAAGAGGATCCCTTCCGTTAAACCTGTACATTGGCTGACTCAAAACACACTCCTTTCTACAAATGCATTTCAAAGAATGCAACTTAAATGCCGTTTGCTGCATGTTTAAAAGACTCTCTTGCTGCACCCACATGTAGCAGGTTTTAAACCAAGCCATTCTGTGTCCACTTTCACTGTAAAAGGAACAAGCAAGAAGAGCCTTGGTTCCTGTTCCTGTAATCAAAGTGCATTAAAAAACCCCAGTGTCAGGCATATTGCCCTCTCACTTCTGCAAGTGTATTTTCACAAGTACACAACCTCATCTCTGTATTTACTGCTAATGCAAAGCAAAATCCAAAGGAAAGGATTTCCCAGCTTAACTATAAAGTTATTTTTAAAAGGCAAGTTGCACAATGTGTGCACATTTTAGTGTCTTTCATAGACAAGAAAGTAACTGACTGAACACCTCCTCCTCTTTTGAAATGTGTTTCTAGCATAATTGGAACAGAAGGCTTTGGTACCATGGCCTGCACTGAAACAGAAAACAGTGGCAGAAAGCAAACACGAAAACCAGTAACAACCAGAAAGCCCAGAGGAGGAGCCACCCATCTGCACTGTTGATACTTTACTTTTATCCCCTCCTCCTGGAAAGATGGAGCGCAGCCTGGCTTTCTTGTTCTTCTCCTCAGGGGCCATGGGAAGCGGTTTTGAGCTGTGGTTTAGTGCTGAAGAATCGCGATTGTTGCTGTTCATTCTCAACGGTGGAGCTGGAGGTTTCTCTTCAATATCCAGACTATCGGACATCTTCAGCAGCCCTCACAGCCTCCTGCAAAGCACAACACAAAACATGCCTGTCAAGGGAGGATGCCAAGGCTGGCGGCCTGGGCAGGAAAGAGGACAGGAAAAGCTTTCTGGGGGCATAAGAAAATCTCTCTGTTAGAAGTTTGCTCTGAATAAGGTTGCTGGGGGTTGCTGTAATTAAAGTCAGCAGCCAATTCCTAAAAACCAATGTATTACTGTTAAAATACAGCTTTTTCTTTATCCCTGTTACAGGTTTTTGAAGTTTTTATTTACAACTATTTCCCCATAGTTGTTTACAATCCAAATTTTCCTCTAAAGCAGACTTCCAAAGTAAATTATTTACTGACACTAGCTGGCATGGTAGTCAACCATTTTTCATGATGTAAGAAAAAAGGTGCTTGTGAGGGGATATGGGTAGCAAGCAACACTTCATAAAATTAACTGGTTTAAGACCCAAAATTAGAGTATAATTTCAGACAGATCAAAAGTGATGAGGGCTATACTGCATCTTTTTAAAGGTTATGATTCTACAGGCACCTTGTCTTCCATCCCCTAAAATCAATGTGGCTCCTTTTACAGAAGGGATATGCACATACATCACTGTGAACGTGTTCTGGATCTCTCCTCGTGCTGATTCACAGGTAACACAAGCTACTGCACTCATCAGCTACTCTCTTAAATTTAAAGGGAAGCAGCTTGTTTTTCAGCTATGGAAGATGTAGGTTTTTTTTCAGAATATCAGCCAAACATGGTGACTGTCACACAGGGAGAGGTCCTGAAGCTCCAGTGGCAACAGCAGCGCTGCCCTTCCTTTGGTCAGGTAAAGCTGCCATGGTTGGGGGTCTTCAGGGTTGCATGGTTGGTCTTGGGTTGTTTTGGTTTTTTTATTAGAATGGAGATTAACATTTTCAACAATCACATTTATTTTGATGTAATTTTGCTGGATTTATGGCTGGTAGATTAATAGGAAATAATGAAATCCACAGTGCCTTGATTGACATTATCTTCCAAGTAAAAGCTAAATGATCAACTGAAACATTTAGAATTGTTCACTTTAGACTTTTTTATGACACGAGCATTTTAGCCTTTGTTAACATTTTCAAATTACCACACATAAAATGGTAACTTTTTTAAATTACTTGACTTACATATTTAATTTCATCTAAATTAAATCCCAAAAGGCCAGTTTTGAGATTCAAAACACCAGACCAGTGAAAAGAACAATAAATGAAATATACCATCACATCTCTAGTTTGCATGCGTCCCTGAACATCTGGATCTCCATGGGATCCCACAGACCTGTCCCAAGGTCACACAGCTGAAAACCCCAGCAACAGCTAGTCCCAGTCCTCTCCCTAGCACAGACAGCATGGAGCAGGGATCCTGGAGATCCTGATTCACAAACACACACTTGAAGCTGCTACTCACCCCCCAGCTGCTCACCTCCATCAGGGGAGCAGTTTGAATGAGCACCTACCCAGCTGCCGTCAACTGGTTTGTGCTAAATTAGTGATTAGGGAGAGCTCAAACAATTGCTCTGCTGGTAGTTCAGTGTTTACCATCCAAAGAGGATGTCTACTCTTAGGCATTCTGTGTGAACTGCCAGGCTTCCCCAGCACCATGGGTTTGCTCACCTCCACCTGTAACTGCAGGTAACACTGAACCACAGGAAGCCACTGACCTTGTTCTCTAGAGCTTTGCCTAAATGCCTAAATGCATGGAAAAGATCACATACTTGTAACTAATGGACTCATGTATTGGAGGCAGCTGTCAGAGAGAAAGATGTGTGTCATTTTGACCACACCACCTGGGAAAGCAAAAGTGATCCTTCAGAGAAAACCACGGTCCCCAGCATGTGTCCAGTTCCCAAGAGACGGCTCTGCCCACACAGCCCCACTGTCCAGGTAAAGACAGGCTCTGGTGATGGAAGAACACAGCTCACCCTCCTGCAAAAGCATGTACACAGGCAGTAAAGTGCTTTGTATCACCCAGGAACAGCTGTAATTGTGGCCACACTACAGCCTGTGCCAGTTTAGTTTTCACACACAGTCTAGCCTACTTACCTAGAGAACTAAATGCTTTTGTAGATTGAGGTCTAACAGTTCATATCACTAATCTTTGTGATCTCCATCCTGAAACGCAGAAGGTTTTCTAGTAAGGAAGGTGAGGGGGTAGCCAGTAATGAAAACCACTGTAAGGTAACAGGGAGACCCATACATGCTGTGTTTGCTATCCTGGTGAAGGGAAAGCCCATGATGCACAGGTTTCTGTGCAGAGTTCCCAGGTTATGAAGGCCAGCAGAGACATCTGGACACAACTCCCTGTTCCTCCAGCAATTCTCAAACACCGGGAGCTTATGCAAGAGAGGCTTTTATTTTCTCTTTAACCCACCTATAAATAGTTTTCCAGTGCCAAATAGTTTTCCACAGCCTTCACTACCAGGATGGTCAGTGTGAAGCTGGCCACAGGAGCATCAAGGCACGTTTTCAGCTTGTTATCAAAAGCAAGGCAGTTATTCTGAGAAGTCCATTACAGGCCACAGTTTCAGTTGTCCCTCAGAATGGGACAACTGTATCTGTCACTGCATCTATTTGTAAACAATGCCAGTCTGCTGAAATAGGTCCTCCCATGGGATTTCATCCCACAAAGAATACTATTAACGGTTTCTGGCCCAATTTGCCTATGATGTAATTATTTCCAAGATTTTGAAAGGAACACTATATTTTGTTCAGAGCTGTTTCAGGCTCAGTTTCAAGAACTGTACAAAGCTCTTTTATTCACTTCTAAACCAGAAGAAAAAAAAAAAAAGAGGGGGGAAGATAGCCTAGAAGGTTTAACGGTTGGTATTAACTTTCTAAAGCTGGTATAAATCAAGACTAAAGCAAACCACAAGGCAATACACACTAAGACACTTAAAATTTATGGTTTTCCTGATCAGAGGAAGGTATTTGCTCTTCCATTCATTCTAATTTAGAGATTTTCCATGTACCACTGCATCATGACAAAAGAACATTCACTATCACATAAGACTTCATATTTTAAGTGTTTTATACTGATTTACTCCAACTCAAACTTAGAGAAAACCTGTAAAAAATGGAGGGTCAATAAGATGTACTCAGCTGAGTAATCTCTCAGGTTTACATTGTAGAGAAATTGTAGAGAAATGTCAAGAGCAGATAACTCAAGTTATGCTCTATTCTGGGTCCAAGTTTTCCTGTCATAATAACAAGTCCTTGGTCCTGCTAGTCTAGCTCTGCATAGGGCAATTCCATCAAAACCCCTTTTCTGTCTACTGGAAATTATTATGGAGTATCCATATATTCAGTCCACTGAATTCTGGTGTTCTTTCTGTTTCTTCTTCAGGCTTTTTCTTCATTGTTTGGGGGTTTTGAGGTGTGATTTTTTGGTAGGTTTGTGCTGGTTTGTTTTGGTTGGTTTGTAGGCTGAAACAACACACCTACCACAGCACTTGACCTTACCCCACCGAGGCCATGAGAGCCACCCAGGCTGTAAGCAGGGACAGCTTCTGGATAGGCCAGCTGGTGCTCACCAACAGAATGGAGTGCACAATCAACAGGACTTTCCTCATCTCAGTCCTCAAGGACCCCATTAGTGCAACCAAGGCACAGCTGGTAACCCTTTTTAAAGAAATTTGTAAGATAATCACACTTGTGCAACAAAGAGGGCAGGTGACCAACATCTATCTACTTCCAGAGAAAATTCTTGTCACTGCCCACTGGCTTTAAGGAAGCATTTAAAGAGACAGATTGTTGTACCAAAATACAACAGTGTACTTGAGCGTGTTAGCTAGAGCTTTCCCAGCCAAGTGGCAAAAGCTAAAATTAAATTCTCAGCCAGGTTAGTTGCTCCTACATAACTATTATAGGGTTATAGAAGATGATCCAACATCCCTTTCCTTCCTCCTCACGTCTTCCAATCACCAGTTTTGTTAAGTGAGAAGATGAACACTGACTTTGAATATATGGCATTCAACTTCTCTGTGACTCAATTCCCCCTTTGCAAAAGCCTGTCGTGTAATATTTTTGCATCTAGTTCTTGCCAAGCTAGGGAGGAGAGGAAGGAAGATATTTGATGCACCCAAATGTTTTCAAAACAACATATACACACAAAAGATTTGTTCTATTCAGTTCAAGTTCAGAGCAGAATCTCATGCTGGGCCTTGATCTCAGTAAGCTCTTCACCCCTGTGTATCTGGGGAACACTGTGGATAGATCTTAAATGTTAGCCCTGCTATTTGAAAGTCTGCAGTATTCAGACATGACTGCTTCCAATTAAAACTCACAAATAGTATCCTGTTTGCAGAGACACTGGTATTCATTTTCAAAGCCTCAGAGATACTATTGCAGCTTGTGATGCAGCAAAACTGTCTCCAAGATCCCTTGACTGGAAGGAACCATGCCAATTCTCAAGCAATAGCTTTGCAAATGTAACTTGAAGATCCAAGGCTCACTCTTTGTTTATAAATATACCTCCTGCAAAAAGATATTTATTACTTAGTTGTATGGGCCATATTTTGCTCCCAGTGACACTCATCCATTTCAAAAAATCAATGGTGATGTAACTGAGAAGGATTCTCTCTAGATATTGAGTACTGAGACACTCTCTAAAGGTATTTACAGAGTACTTCCCAGCCCAGTTCAGACCTGTATCTGCTCTTCTGCATCTGCATGTTTACTTGCAGTTTTCTTACAGCTCCATTAAAGAGCAGACAGTGAGCTGGACAGAACAGATACAGTCATGATTTCACTACTTTTGTGAAAGATGTTTCCTGTCTTCTCTGAAAAACTTGGTTAAGTTAAAATACAATACTGAGGCTGTTTTGATGGAAAAGGGGCCATATTCAGCATCAGCTGAAGCAGAGACAACTCTGTCTGGGTACTCAGCGTCCGTAACACCCCCAGGGCAGTCTGTGCTCAGCTGCTTCCACCCTCGGGTGCCTGCAGACCGTGTGCAGGTGTGTGGGGCTGGCTCTGCAGGCAGGGCAGACACAGCCAGAGCACTGTTTGGAGTGAAAACATCTTTCCCAGGACCCTCCCCACATGCACATGTTGCAAAACAACCACTGCATCCCTTCTTTATACAACCCTGAAGAAAATGCTGCATTCACACAAACTACAGAAGGAATTACAAGCCTAGAAACAACAAGAACGCTTCCCTTTCATACTGCCTTTCATACAACTGTCTCAAAGCACAATACCAACATTTGCCAATTAAACTTCCCCATTCCCCTCACAGCCAGGTAAACACTCTCTGAGCTGAACAAATTATTCAAACCAAGTAACTTCTTTGATGAATGTACTCTCTGTTCCTGTTTGCAAACACCCTGTAAGCAGCTTATGATTTCCCCCAATATATTCATTTATTCAGAAGTTAGCCTCTGTACTTGCTACAAGTAACTTTTGGCCTCTGAACTAGCTGTTCATAAGAAGCTCTCTGTGTGGAGGGGATATTTTGAATTCAGGTTGTATCCAAGTAAAACTACCTTGGTCACAAGTACTTGGAATGGAAACACCCATTCTGAGATGGGATAAACAAACTTCTGTTAGGAATTGCAGCATTAAGAGTTTTACATAGTGACTTAGTAATATTGGTTTAAAATTCCCTCTTGACAGTGCACTTGCAGCAATAATGACTACAGAATGTCAATGAATACAGAAGGTACATTCATGCAGTAGCCGTGAATTTAACGGTTTTGACTGAACATTTCTTCAAATTTGAATTATGTCCTTTGTCTGGACCTTGAATCACCCAGTTAAACTGCTAAGAGCACGAGAATGGACCGAAACAGAGGAGCTTGTCACAACTGATGGAAATAACCTGAAAATACATTTTCCCCCTTGCTTAATTAGCATTCGACAGCATGTCTCAGCTCATGGCTTTCAAGGATCCATCTCCCCTCTTCAAACACATAACCTACCTATCTAACTACGTTTCTTTCCTCAACTCTTCAACTCTTTCTCTGCAAACTGCCAATGCAGCCACAGGCAACACTTTACAAAATGCATCTGGTTTTCATCTCCCGACACCCCTCAGCCAACCCGCTTTACACGCCTCTTCCCACATGGTGAAACTGCGGCTCTGCAGACTCCCAGCACTCCATACCTGTTCCCACTAGAAAGGTTCACTTTTCCAAGTGCCACTAGTACTGGGACTTGCCCAGGTTTTCTCACTTTCCCCTTCTGCACAAAGCTGTGGCTGCTCAGGCTGTGGCCTCAAAAAAGCAAAACATAGAATTACTTCTGCATAGTAAAGCCAGCAATGTTTAAAGTTAAGTGTATATTTAAGGGCTGTGCTTAACCAGTGCTTAAGGTGAGATAACATGAACAAGGATGCTATGGCTTCAGCACAGCTGCAGGACACTGTGAAAGAAAAATCAGAGAGAGTTCCTCTCCACCCTGCTGGAGAACACCCTTAGCCCAACTTATTTTCTTTGTGGGTGTTTTTTGATCACATCGAAACAAAAGCAATCCATTCAAACTGTGCTCCTGCTGGGATCCTGGCCACTTACTAAACCACTTGAGCTTTGGGACGGTTACATGACCTGGGAGGGGAAGATGTGTGTGTACAGAGGGTGTGGGGCAGGGAAACAGCTTTCTTCATTAAACCTTGTCCAGGCATTCAGTAATTACACCTCAGCACAGCACAGCACAGGAAGGAAAGGAAGTACATTCCTACAGGTTATATGAAGTGAGCACCTCGCAGCATTGCAGCATCAGAAGGTGGCCTGTGAAATGGTGACTATTTTAAAAGAAAAAGTGACTTTACTTCATATGACAAAGGTATGGACGTGCCCTGATGATGCAGAAAAGCCAGCTGAATCACAAGGACACTTCTGCCACCCAGAGAGTGCAAGGGGAGAGCTTCCACCCTCCTGACTGCCTTGGGAAGAGCCACCAGCACCTCCACTCACTCATACCCAAACCCAGACAGCTACATGGGTACTTTTGTCATATGTTTTTGAATCATGGTTTGAAACAAAAAGGTTGTGCTCTAAGCTACTGAATCTGGAGACATGCCAAGACTGACAGAGCAATGGACACTCCAGAAGCAGCTAAAAGAGAAAACAGTGAAGGATTACCACAGCCCTTTTTTTTTTTTCCTTTCACTGTAATGGGAAACACTTCTCTGGTATAGATAAGAAACTATGAAAAAGTACCTAGAAAAGGCATTTATTTGCAAGAGGAAAACAAAAAAATCCCACTCCCTGTTTTGCTTTTTATTTACACAGCTGAAGGGCTCCACAAAGCTGGAAAATATGTCTCAAAATCAACTGTGCCTCTCAAATATCCCACATTCCACAGGATTGCATCCCTTGCCCTTGTCTACACATGAAAGACCCTGTGTGAAATGAAATGTGGATTTAAACCATTGCAGATAGACTGAAATAATTCTCCATATGGACCTTATTATTCCCAGTTCAGAGCTTAGACCTCAGATTCACTTTTGTTTTCTAGGACTCAAACACAAACAAAGAAAAGCTACTTAATGGAGACACCAACATCGTGACTGCCACAATAAAAATTTCATTACCTTTATTCAGATTAAAAACAGCCAAGAAAAATGGTTTGAGTTCTAACCTGAGTTAGCAACTCAGAGTTAATCCGGAAGCACTGTCCAAGATCAGGTATGAGATGCCAGCCCTGACTGCAAGCTACTGACAGTTAAAATGGACCAGTCTGACTCCAACCTGACGGGCAGCAATCCCTCGCCAGAGGAAGGCTCTGTCACAAGTTGCTGGATCTTTGGCAGGTTCAAGCTGAACACTTGTGGCTCACTTAGCTGACCAGTCAAAGCCCCCAAGAGGTCCAGAAACCCCAAATCTGGGCCTGCTCCTGCAACCGTTAAGAGTGCAATTGCACCTTGAATTACTGATCTGCCAGGGTTACAACAATACTCATATTAATATGGTGGGAAGCAGACTCTTGTTGCTTTCAAAGATCCCAACTGTTGCAACTCAGCACAAAAATTTCACCCCTTCTCTCATCTTCTGTGGTAAAGGCATGCTGCAGGTGAATCTACATTAGCCTAGTAAAGTAGCAGGCTACTCCACATGCTCCACCTATATGTGAGAAATGCCCAGGAAAAATCATGCTGTGGTATTGCATCAATGCAAATGTCTTCTTTTACACATCCTGTGTGTCCCCTTCTGTAGAAGATACAAAGCTCTCTTACACTGATGTATCTGGAACCACATAAGGGCCATGTCATCACTTCATGCTGTCAGGAAGACTCTGCTTTCTTCTGTCAACACAGCTTCAGGACGTGCAGGTTGAACTGCCAGTTCTTCTGCTGGCCTTTGACAGCTTGCCAGTCTCTCTCTACCATGTTCTCCTACCTCCTATCTGCTCTTCCCCACTTTCCCACCTCTCTGCTGTGCATCCATGTGGGTGTAGGGCTTGCCTCCAAATTCCATGCACAGGACCACACGGTGGGCTCTGTCTACACTCTCAGCAGAGCAACATTCACCCACCAACTTCACTGAACCATCTTAAAATGGACCCAGAGCATCCCAAGGCAGACACCTGAGGTTCTGATGGACCTGAAGCATCTCAGGGCAATCACCCCACATCCTATTCACACAGCCTGTCCTGTCACAGTACAGGAAAGGCTGACAAACAAACCAGCAGCACTACAAACCACCAGCACAAGAGCTTGAATTTGGCCACTCTCAAGCAGAGTTTTGATCCACATCTACACCCAGGCTAAAAACCAGCAAACAGGGCAAAGCAGTCACAGGGTTTGGCAGAGGTAAGCTTGCTCCCACCACTATTCTCTCTTACCTTGTAAACGGTATCAAAGGAAGCCTCTTCTTGCTTGGACTTCCATAACAAAAATTAGATAAATAAAGAAGTCCTTGAGTTCATATTTTTGGGCACCCTAAACTCCTACTGAACTCCAGCTGGTGCTCTAAGGCTGCTTTTAATAAACCATTTGGCATCTTGCCTGTTATGTTTTTCATTTTGTTTACATTTAAAAAAACCCAAACCAACATTTGGAAGAAGGAAGGGTAAAAAAGAATAAAGGACCAGTTTTCCTGGTTTCTCTGCAGGTGTTGCTGCTTTCTCTGCTTTTCCACAGTTTATTCTCTGCTTGACATACTCACAGAAGGTGTGCCATGATAAACATGACCCACTGAACCCCAGCCTAGCACCACTCCAGGCCACACTAACAGTGCTCACCAGAGAAACAGCCATGGCCCTTTTCCCTGCAATGGTCCCCATAGGCAGGGCAAGAGCTGGTTTTACCTCAAGACATGTGCAGCTCTCCAGGAAGGCAAAAAGAGGGAAGGAACCCTGTCCTGACTACAACTACACAGGTTGATAAACCACTGGCCCATGGCTCAGCAGACACACGCATGCCAAGCCAACAACAATCACCACAGAACTCTGGAAGAGACAAGGAAGCAGCAATATAATGCAGTAATTGCAACTTACAGACAGTTGCCATTTCTAGCACCTTCCAGTCACCTTTTAGCTCATTTGCCTTTGCAATCCTTAGCTGAGAAAGTTGCTGTAGTAAATGACATTAAACCCCTGTGTCAGACAATGAATCTGACATGTAAAAAACTTAACTCAAGGCCACTCCAGGACTGCCAGGGAGAGATGGGAGACAAACCACAAGAAGCAAAAATAAAGAATAGGGAGTCCTCTGGATATAGCTACTGGGGCTGGATAAAGACCACTAATAAAGAGAGCATGGGATGGACTTGAAACCTCCAAATCCCACAAGCAGAGACAAAGACCAACACCACACGAGAAGATTTGCTGTACCAATCTTCTCAAGGTCTTATGGTATGTTTGGAAGGACACAGCTCCTACCTCCAAGGAAGGAAAGGGCAAAGCCCAGGCTGCCACATGCCTTTCAGCTGGGAGGTGAGTATGGTCCAGATCCTGCATCAACTCTTTAGGGCTCTAGGGCAGGAAGGCATCATATCCCCATTTACTTCCTCAGGGACAACGTTTTGCCTTTTATTCTTTGCCAGGCCTTTTATTTACAGCTGACTAACTTCATATATCTAATATTCACCTGCTATGTTAGTGATCTTATAGTGCGTAATGGCCTATCTACCTTGGGGGTATCATGGATCTGGAGCAGGCAGAGGGGGGAAATGGAGCAGTTGCTGTATGCACTTATTTATTTCTAGTTGCCAGCAAGACCTTGGCTTCAGAGCAGCAGGATGAGAAGATTAGGAGAACAAATGTACAAATGATATTCTTAAATAGGTCAGGGAAGAAATGACACCTATGTGCAGAAAGCAAGACAAGATCCACACACAAAATCTGTTGTTTTCTCAGCTACCACAATGGTATGATATTTTTAAACTGCTTAAACAGGGATTCAGCATTTAACGCTTCATTGCTCAAAAAATAATCTTCTGCTCCAGACTAGTGGAGCAGTGGAGATTCCTTCTTGCCTGACTTCACATTACAACAGGAAAACAGTTTACCGTCCTCTTATGACCTAAATGAAAAAATAAAGGTGTTTGGATGTCTACTCAGAATTCCTCTGCATTTGTCCACAGCCTTCTGCAACCATCAAGGTAAGGACACCGGGCTTGGAATGGGACAGAAAAGCCCCCAAAGGTGGTGGCATCCAGTACACCCTGGCCTCAGTCCCCCTATGGGAGAATACTTGAACCAGCAGGGACTGTTCTGGTTTTGGAAATTGCACATGCTACAAATCCTAGTTAGAGCAACTGGCAGGTATTCACACTTCCAGGATTCATTCCTGTTTCCTGCAAATTTTTGCTAGGACAAACCACTGAACTTCTCCATACAACCACAGATGCCTTGTCTGCAGAACGTGGGAGCACTTTTGCAAGTCACTGGTGCAAAAGGACACAAAGTTTTTTAAATAAGTAGACAAGAGCCAAGTCATTTCCATTCCCAACACATCAGGGTAGCTTCATCTCAAGATCACTGCCCAAAATGTGCGGAGCCATCTGCAACAGCTCCTGTAAAAGTGAACTGCCTTCATTGCTCAGTAAGTTCTTCTAAAGCAGCCTTAGATCCTACTGCAAATCCCTACAAAAGTACAAACTCCCAGAGCAGCAGCTGACACTAATGCAATCTTGTATCAGGTCAGAGAAGGCACCAAAAATACGAAACCATCAAAATGCACAGAAACAAGTAAACAAAAGAGCAAGGAAAGAGGAAAGAGGACAACAACAGGACCCAAAATAGATCTCTTGTGCCACACACACATCAAATTTATGGCATAAAAGCTTTGCAAAGAAACTTGTTTTTAAAACAGTCCATCAACATTTACTCTGCTGCTGGCTGAAGTCTGCTACTCTCTGACACCCCTACTTCCTACTTACAACTTCAGGCTTTAAAGAAAACTGAAGTACATTAATTGAGGATTTTATGAGGCACAAAATGATAGCTGCATTGTTTTACGTTCTATGAGAAGAAAAGCAGGCTGAGAAATGGGGAGGACATCAGAGAAGCAGCACCCAAGGACAGAAGGTGCCAAAGAAAATTTTAACAGCTCCTCTGCCTGTCTTTATTCCTCAGTCAATACAAACAAGGGCCAAGGGTCTGGAGGTGCACTGCTCGCCCAGGCACAGATGCCAGGAGGGACACAGCCTGCTGAGCCTGTGTGAGGGCACTGACACAGCCAGCGAGGAGCAGTCGAGCTGCAGTGACACAGCACCGAGGCACAGATGGCTCATGACCCTCTAGCTTGGCGAGCACACACAGGATGAGAGGTCTCCATGCTTGCTTCATATAGAACCACAGCTGGAACCTTCAACAGGGCTGTATCCCAATGTGTCCCACTCCCAGTACGCACAAACTCCAGCTGATTTTTGGAACTCTAAAGAGCATTTCCATGAGCACACACACACCAGTAAATCTGCTGCTCCTCAGCAACAACTGCCACCTCAAATGGGTACCTGGCTACAAGATATCCACATCCACAGTGAACAGCACAGGATCATTCCTTTTCAGACCCCATTCCAGAAGTTACAGAAGCAATGGGAAGATGGATACACTGCCAGTCTCCAGGCTCACAGCATCCTCAGCTCTGCCTCAGTACAGACCAGTGCCTGGAGCTAGTCTTCACCAGGGCAGAAGAGCAGGGATCTGCCTCTTGTTTGGTTTCCTTGCAGAACATATTGATAGGCAGAGCCATGTGCTGAGGGTACAAGCATGGAACACCTGCCACAGACTTCCCAAATACCCTAAGACAAGTTACTCACTGCGTGTTCTTTCTGGTTCTGTGAGGAACTTGGCTCTCTCCTTTGTTGTTAATGTAGATAAGAGGTTGCTTCTATTTTGCCACATCTATCTTTAAAGAACCTAATAAAGAGCCAGGTTAGTTTCTGAAACCTGACAGCAATCATGTTGTTAGTCAGCACACAGAACATGCAATACACTGTCAACAACCTGGATAGCAAGTGAAGAACAAGAAAATACCTCCAACGAGCTGAGAAAACAGGAAGTACTGGGGGGATACCAAACCTCTGGAAATGCTGGATTGCTAGAAATAACAGGTCAACAGAAGTGAGAACAGAGCCTTTACACTGATCCATCCTTGAGGAGAAAAAGACAAGAAAACTGGAGGTAAAATACTTTTACTAAGTGGCAGAAAACTATGAGAAATGAGCAAGACACTGTTGCCAGGGTCAGAATCTAAAAAAACCCCAACCCAGAACAGCTGATATATTGTCTGATCTCAGACAAAATGAACCTGTCTAAAGGTACTATTGTTTAGGCAAAGTCATGAAGCATAAATTAAACACTCTGGTTACAGAGCTGTGTGTCACCACGTCTGTGTGTGACTGAAGGGATAGCAGAGGTCCCCCAGTGAAATGGGTGACAGCCCCAGACATGCACTGTTCTAGATGAGATGGGAGCCTGATCTGGCTCTAGGGAAATGCCCCCAAACAGCACGGCCACCTGGACCATCAGGGAGCGTGGGAGAGTGACAGACCCTGAGAGCGAGAGCATTTGCACTGAGTGAGAATGTGGTTAAAGGAACCCAGGGCACATGGAGAGGCTGCCTGAAAATCCAGGCTCTGTAGTCCAGAGCACAGTACAGAGAGATATGCAAAAAGAGCAAGGCTCAGCTCAGAGCAGTGGGGTAAACACACACAGGAGAATGCCTTCACAATGTAGTTTCTCCCGAATGTGAACAAGAGTGAATGCAGTGCCTGAGGATGATCCTGTGAAAAGAAGGATCTCCGCAGTAAAACCTCAGCAGACTCTCAATAGTCAGGCTCTGCACAAGAAGCTGCCAGCCCTTCTACAGCTACGTTTGCTCTCTGCCATTAAATCAAAGATGAATCTGATTCCAGCTGGATTGTAGAGCCAGCTGCAATGATAAGAGGCAATCATAGATGGGAGAAATGCCACCAAGTGCTGAAGACTTAGAATAAAAAAAATGTTCTGAGATCAGTGGGCAAATACAAGCTGTTGATAAAAAAAAAACCCTCAAAAAATCAGAGGTATTATCACTTTAGCTTGACAGAAGCTGACAGACAGAACCATCCATTGCTTGGCAGCAGGACCATGCAAACATGAAATGATAAACACATTTGATAAAGAAATATTATCATTTTCATAGAAATGTATGTCCCTGCAAGGCCTTATAAAAAGAGGTTTTGATTAAAAAACTGTAACAGAAAAGGAAGACCACAGAATACACTAAACCAATTAACAGCCACATTAAATTACAGGCCACAAAGGCTAACCATGATCTAAGAATCATCATTGAGTGAACCTATTCCCAGTGAGATTAATTCCTGGCCTTGCATTTACCTCTGAGGCCTTTAAAGAAATTCTTGGAGCCAAAGATGCGATGAGCACCTTGAGCTGCAGCCACTCTGCGGGCTCTGAAGTCTGGGAACATCTGAGGCCACCAGCACACGCTGCAGTGCTCAGGGCCAAGCACCTTCACCCCAGAGGTTTCTCTGCAGCAGCAGAGAGGGTGGGGTCAGGGTCACCGCAGGGATGCGGCCAGACACGGGTCCCACCCCAGCCGAAGGGCCGCTCATCATCCTGCTGCCTCTCCTAAGCAGGGCAAGGCTGGAGGCAGCCACAGCCAGGAGCTGGGGACAGCACAGCCCCACGGCCTCTTCCTGAGCTGGAGACCTACATCAGCCTTTGTCCCTTCAGCCACTCAAAGAGGCTGGTGTACAGGAAGAAGTTGCTCTGCCACTGGCTTGATTTTGTCAGCTCCTCCCTCATTTACAGCCCTAGGCATACGCCTGCTTTCCCCTGCCCAGCCCTGAGGTACCAAAGTCCTACACAGCAGCTCACAGCAACACCAATATGCCTCAGCAGCAAACCTAAGAAGAGCAAGTGTGGAAAGCCAGTGTCCCATTCCATTTACCAGCTGATGCCTTACAACTCACAAAGTGCATTTGCTCAGACAAAAAAGGAGCCATCAGCTACACTCCCTGGAATGTGACATGTCCATGCACACCTCACTAGTCACCAGCACTGTCTGTGTCACAAGCCAGAGAAAGGACCATGAAAACAACCCCAAGGAGTATACTTGCAAGGGATAATTGCCCCTGTTCTTCAGAGAGCATCAGCCTTCAGCACTTCCTGGTGGTCACTAATGGCAGCAAAGACATGCAGAAAGGGAAGCTTTAAAGAATGCATGTCCCAGTGGAAGACAGTGGATTAACACACCAAATTATCACCATATTATAATGGGAGACTCCAAGTGATTTCAGAGTGCCAGAGACAGTAATGCAATACTGTCTCCTTGGCCAGATCACAAGAAAAAAAACACTGCCCTCTGCAACCACTGCAAGACTACATGTCATGATATACCAGCTAGCACCATCCTCAGAACTTTTGTCAACAACATCACCATTAGAGCACCCCTGTCCCGGATGAAATCAGTTACAGCAACCAAAAGTTACTCTTACTCCCCAGTCTTTGCTAGGACTGCTTGGCAGATTAGAGATCCACCCCACCACTGAGATACGCGGGCCTAGGAGAAAGCTACTGTGGAAAAGCAGCCAAGGATCTATTACTATAAACGTTCAGAGTTTTCTTCCCCCTTGTGATAAACTTCAGAGGGAAACTTAAGACCAGACTCTAAGAAAAGGCAGTGACCACCCATCCTGTTTGTTTAGTCTTTATACCTGGACAAAAGTATCCACTCAATTTAAAGAGATTAAGAGTTTTTTTGCAAAATTAATACTTTCTTGCAGCTCAAAGAGCTTTTATTTGTAATCAGAAACAAAATAAAACAATAAAACCTTAATGTACCAGAAGAGAGAAAATATTTACCTTGCATTGCGTAAACTTTTCCCAGGGTGCAGGCACAACTGTTAACAGGAGGAAATGTTAAGAGACATGGTAGAAGCTGCTTGCGACTACACACCTCAAAGCCAAAAGGGATACGAAACCAGATCTCCTCCCTTCAGGAATAAAGAAAAATTGTCACAAAGAACCACAAATTATTTATTAAAGAGAGTATGATACCACAAGGAAACAAAACAAAACCTGAAATAATCTAGATGCAGACATTTCTAGAGATTCAAGAGAAACCAGGTAACAGTAGAGGGAAGACAGCTCTCTCCTTTATTATCTCAAATTCAATTCTGCTTATCAGCATCATCATTACAGCTGAAAGTGGAAAGACTTTAACACATTTCAAGTCTTATTCCATCTCCACCAAAGTATCCAAATAGACTCCAGTAATGTTGTATCAGATTTCTGTGGGCTCTTCCAATCTGGGAGCTAAACACTCCTTTAAGAACTAAATGAATTCAGCTTCCTTGGCGTTGTGAGGAAAAGCCCTGGCCGCTTGCCCTCTCTGTGACTCAGACACACTTGGCCCAGCCATGAGAAGGGCTGCATTCCCTCTGCTCCCACCAAAGTCAAGGGCATCTCTCAGGCTCTGCACGCTGAAAACCAGGCTGCCTGCCACAGGGGCCAAAGCCAAGCTGCCAGCTAATAAATGCACAAACCCTGGGAGGACAGAAAGTGTGAAGGCAAAGCCCGTGGCTCAGAATGGGCAGCCCTGCATCATTTTCTGGGCATGCCAGGCACATGGAAGTCCTGCTGTACCAGTGGGCACATTTCTCCATCTCATCCTGGGACCCGCGTGTCTAATTTGGGTTGACGCAGGATGGTGCACACGGAATCAGCCTCTGCTGGAAAATGTGGGCCATCACATCATGGTTTATTATTATTTCATTATCTTCAGATTCTGTTCAGCCTGCAACAGCTCCTAAATAAATTCAACATTTTGCAGATCTTGTTCCTGTATTACTTCCTGTTTTTAAAATATTTTTCTTCCATTGTCTAGAAAATATTTATGCAGAATGCCAACATTTTGGGCATGTGAAGAGTGATTTATCGCAGGTTTATAAAGCTCTTCACCAGGTACAATTAAGTAAATCCCTGGATACCATACAGGTAAATGCCAGTAACTGCCATCCCTAATTCCAATAATCTCGAAGCACTTCTGGAGTAATAAGTAAACTCTTATTAGACAAATCACACTCTTATCTGTAGAGCAAGGGCCAGAATCCTGGGCTTTCCACTGGTGAAAGTCTCGGCCTTTCAGCCTAAATGAGAAAAAGCACTAAGCGCAGACCCTTCAGACTGTACAGACACAGCCTGTGCCACACAGAGCTCACCCTTGGCGTCAGAAGCAGAACACAGCTGACCTGAGCCAGCCAGAGCACAGGCACCAGTCTGCAAAGAGCTTACAAGTTAGGAAATCTGAGCACAGAGATCAAATTACCGTTCCAATTTGCCCTAATAAATCTATGGATGCAAAAATGATATAAATTAACAAACACGCCACCACCTGTCCCTGATAAACACCTCAAGAGCCCAAACTCCTCCTCTTGCAGCCCAGCATTCACCACCAGCAGCTGTTAAGGTCCCCAGCTAAGAAACACAACTGGACTGCCCTGGTTCTGTCCCCTGCAGACACAGTACCTAATACATCAAATCTATATTCTGAATTGAATTGTACAAATCATCTCCTGTACTCCAGGGAATAGCAATCACTGTCAGTTAAAAACAATGACAGCAAAATCATCTTTTGCCCTAGTGTACTGCTGCACATGTTCACCTTCATATTCTGACATTTAAATACCTGCCTACAGGTCCAGGGGCAGGTGCACCTGGCCACATCCCTTATTGAATACTCTCCTGCTATGTACATTGATCACATCCCCTCTGCATGTTTGCAGCTCCTGACCCCTGATCCCCTGATCTTCAGCTACATCTCTTAGTCGCTGATGTCTTTCAAAAAATTAATTCTACTATTGGCATCCCCATAATTTCTTAATGGGAGCTAAGGCCTTTCAAGCAGCCTTCAGTGCCCAAATCAAATCCAAAAATCAGGACTTTTCCCATCCTGCCTCCCTGTGCAGGAGCACAGGAGGAAATGCCAAGAATCGGATGTTCTCTTCTGCTCTGTAACTGACTTATCATGGGGACTCTGGCCAATTGCATAATTACAATGTGCCTCAATTCCCTCATTTCTCAGTGGCTACAATTATGCTGAAACAAATCCATGGCCACCTGGGACTGACCCTGTGCTTCAGATTCTGCCCCCCTGAAATCATCTGACAGGCACAGGCCATGCTCATGGGAAAGCCAAGGTCTCAGACAGGAACTGGTCATGAATTTTTCAGCAAGTTACATGTCAGTGGCTTGAAAGAGAATCTTTTCATGGGAATATGCCACTGTTCTGGAAGGCTTCATCAGAAGAATGTGTCTCTGGACAAAACAGAGAGGGAAGAGCATTTCTGCTCTCTCAGAGAGCAGCTGAAAAAAGCACAGAATTGGGGCTGCGAAACCCGGGCTCAGTGCAGGCACCAGCACTGTAGGTGCAAGGCAGGGGATCCAGATTCCCCAGAACAATTTTCCCACTCCTCTGTGAAAACTTAATAGCATTTCTTCCACTCCCACTCCTTTCTGAAAAGCTTTACAAGATCCTGGTTCCAGGGAGACATCAAAGACAAAGCCATTTCCTGCCTGGCCCTACAACAGGAAGAGCTCAGGTTCCACTTACCTGTGAGGGGTGCTGTGTATACACAGTGACCAGGGTATCACAAGATGAGCTGTCGAGAGTCCAAGGATGTCAGATCTCCACTCAACCTCCCTCCAACAAAGAACCAACCTGCTGGCCACCTCCTAGGGATTCTGTGCAGATTATTAATTCATTAATGACTGGTGAGTGCTTAGAAAAGGTAGAAGGTGAGTGACTGCTGTTATGTCCCATTATTATCATGGCTATCTGATATACATGGCACAGGCAACTTGGATCTATCCTTCCTAGGAATCTGTGATGCTGGGCTCAACACAAATCAGTTCCTCCAAGCACAACATGTGAGTTATAACAAGTGAATGATGATCTTGGCCTAGAACCTTTCAAGAGAGCTCTGGAGATGGGCACAGGGCCACATGCTCTTAACATGCAAAGGCAGCCATGTGACATCGCTGTGTCCCGTGAGACTGCTTGAAGCAGCCCTTCTGCCAAAAGCTCCTGTTCGCCCAGAGATGCTGGCAGAAAGAAAGATGCCTCTGTGCTAAACTATTTCTATGTAGCATCTGCTGACTTAACTTAAAGTGCCACCAAAGGGATTTGGGATAACTTTCCTACTCCACAGCAACAAATGCTGAGGCAGGCATTTTTGCAACTTGGCTCTAAGGATGGTAACTCCCACCAGAGGGGAGGACCACCAGGACTTTGATCTACTGGAGCTCGTCAGCCTTTCCTTCAGCTCTTTCACCCAACTGACAATACAGAACACACTGGCCAGACTCTCCCTGGAAAATTACTTATTATAATCTACACTGCAATGCCAACACATATAAATGCTGGCCTCTTCCAGCAGCCAGTACTACTTAGTTTGACAATCCAATCGCACAAAATGGATCAAAGCAAAGGCTGGAATTTGCACAAGCACGTTTACACTGGCTGTCTACACCACTCAAAGCAGAGGATTTATAAGTGAAACAGTTAGGCTGCTCCCATTTTTCTGACAAGCCCAGAACTTCCTTTCAGTACCTAAATGGGCTACAAGAGAGCTGGAGAGAGATGTTTTACAAGGACATGTAGTCATAGAAGAAGAAATAATGGCTTCAAACTGATAGAAAGCAGGTTTATATTAGATGTTAGGAAGACAGTTTTTACTATGAGGGCAGTGAGGGCCTGGCACAGGCTGCCCAGAGAAGCTGTGGCTGCCTCATCCCTGGGACTGTTCAAGGTCAGGCTGGATGGGGCCCTGAGCAACCTGGTCTAGTGGAAGGTCTCCCATGGCAGGGAGGTTGGAACTGGATGGTCTTTAAGGTCCCTTCTAACCCAAACCATTCTATGATTCTACAATGATTCCTCCTCCAACAACACTGACAGCACAGATTACCTTTAATTCTTTGTAAGACAAAAGAAACATCTACTCTGCTGCCAAAGCTGTGCTTGCAATTCTGAAAGGTGCTCCCAAGTTTGCTTTTCCAGCAGGCACATCAGCACAAGACACAAACACCCCCAGCAGCAAGTGCCCTGTTGAGCAGCTGGCCCATGCTGATTTCCATGGAGAAGCTGGAGGAGAGATGCACTCCCCTCTAGCTGCAGCATGAACATTTGCCCTAGCAGAGAACACTGCAGTTGTTCTGGTGCCCCACGAATTACACACCTCTACTCTTGACTCACCTACCCTCAGTAAAACATTTGCTTTGATGGCTTGCTGGCAACAGCTGTCAAAAAATCAATTTATGTATATGTATGTGCACACATCCAAAATTAGTGTTTATCTCTCAGCTTTCTCACTCATCTCCTTTTTACCAAACTCTGTGGATGTAAGGTAACGTCACATTAAAAGGACTTGGCAAGATGATCAGTGCAGGCAGTGTGCAACACCTTTACTTCTAGGTGTACAATCGCCTACAATTTCTGATAACACACCTTCCCAAAGGCTTTGGCAAAATATGTGTTTGCATTGCAGAACATCAAGAGATCATGAGGCAATAAATTCCCCTCTCCATCCTGCCTTCCAAGAGATAAACAACTTGGCAAGTTGAGTGATAAAGAACCAATACAATTATGTATCATTAGGCTGCAACTAATAGTGGTAGAGAATGGATAAAGGCCTGCTGATTAGAGATGCTATCAAGGAAACTCTAAGATGTGGCATTAAGGCACACATTGAAAACAGAATGCATTTCATGGTTCTCCTAGAAATACTTAATTCTATTTCAAGCCACCACCTCTTGTTGTTTTACTTGGCATGAGCACTTTCCACCATAAAAAGTTCTTTCTTCCATCAAGGATTTTAATGAAGGAATCAATAAATAGCATCTACCAACAAAACAGAGAGCCTCCATGTCCTCTTCGTCAAAACAAAGCTCTTCTCACTCTTCCTTCAGAAAGACATACTAGCCTGATCAGAAAACACTACCAGACCTCACTGAACAGCTCATTTGCTCCTCGTGCAAGGCCTCCACCTGAATCCCTATCTGGACTTCCCTGGGACAAAATTCCTGTGCTAAACATCTTATCCATAAATTTCTGAAGAATATGACGGGATTCAGTAATGCAACAGAGAAATTACTGCCCATTTCAGCTGCACAGGGGAGGCAGTGCTCAGCTCCCATGGGAATCCAGCTCCAGTTGCATGAGCCTCACCATCCACATGGGAAGCAAATATTTCTACTCATCTTCCAAGCAGAAGCTACTTAGACTTAATATACCTGCACATTACCTTCAGGGCCTGGCCAAGATTAACATCTTCACTACCAAGAATCCACCCAAATTCATGAAGCATTCCGTATTTTTAACAGGTTGCCCAGAAAAGTGGATGTCCCAATCCTGGAAGCGTTCAAGGACAGGTTGGTTGGGATTCTGAGCAAGCTGCTCTCCTGAAAGGTGTCCTTGCCCATGGCAAGGGGTTGGAAGCAGATGATCTTTAAAGTCCCTTCCAACCCAAGCCATTCTATGATTCTCTGATCCTACACGACTAAGACAGCTCCTGGTCCACAGGCTTCCACAGACCATTCAGTTTCTGGTCTCCAAGATCACCACAGCAGTGGTTAAACAGTGGTTCTGGTATTTGCAATGAAAAAACTGAGAGCTGCTGAAGGATTTGGGACTGCATTCCTTTAAGTCTGAAACAGGTTTCACATCAGATAATACAAATCTCTGATGACTTGTGAGCTGAAGAGGGAAGTTGCTCTGCCCTTTTGCCTCTGACTACTTCCACTGATTTCGATAGCATAGAAGTCTGAGGGGGAAAAAAGCAGAAATCCTGTTCTAATCTGTCTTCTGATCCCACAAAACATTTCCATGTGGCCAGTATCTGACAAGTCACCAAGACAGAATCTGTGCCAGTTTTCTGGACTTGCACCATTCCCAGCTCAGCAAAGTCTCACAACAGTTGAAAGCTGGGCCCTTTATCAGAAGGTGAGTGTTCAGCATTTCTGATGGAACTCAGCCATGATTAGCTGGGTAATCATTATACTCTTTCAGCAATTATCATCAGCACTAATATAACTTTGGCTGCTGCAAACTCTAAGAGTGTCCTGATATAATTTACATTCAGGGGCATTATATAGTAAGGTGCAACATATGATCCCAGTCTGACAAGCTGATACTGCAGACTGTGTAAATGGAGATGAATCACTTCCCAAGTCTTTGCAGAAGGTTTGTTTGCCCTCAAAGAAACAAGTTTCCATTCTTCCAAAGGCTGCATAGAGAGCAGAACCATGTATTCTCTCCTCTGCCTATAAGGAAGCACCTCCAGGGCTGAAGCCCTTTCCTGAGTAACTGGCTTATGCCTGCAGTGATCTGCAAATGCCTGTCCCAAGAACTCTTGAGAAAGGAAATCTTGTGAGAGGGAAAAGACTTTGAAGGTAGCTACAGAAAGGAAGAATGTGCACTGGAAAACAGCAGAAATCCTGAGACTATGTTCTGATTGCAAATGCCATCTAGGATGTCATATCAAGGTAAGAATTGATGTGTTATTAAACACAGCTATTTCATAAACTACAGTTCTGTAAATTAAATGAAAAGTTGAGGTCAGACCACATAATTGCAGGCAGAATTTGGCCAAATATCATTACTTTTCATAAGGACTGTCCTCTAGGCTAGAAGGTGTGTCATGATGCCCCAAGGCAGTTAACTCACACTAAGAAAACAGTGCTGACAGACTGTTTTTTGCTGACAGTAATCTGTCAGGTCTTCTCTGTGGGAGCTCTGACACAGGGCTGGAAATCCATTCAGATCCCAGAAGTTTAACTGCAAAACAATTCAACATAGGGCAAGACACACATCCTCTATATCTAAGACTTACCTAGGATGCTGCTTAGAGTTTATTTTCCCCTGCTCTCTCAATTCTAACTGGTTTATATACCTAGAAATTAAAGCTAAAGGAGAGAATGTTTTTCCCAATATCACAGGACAACAACAGAGAAAAACTGGCTTCCTCTAAAGTATTGGCCCAGAGCTGTAATTGCATTTTCACTTGTTTTACTAGACCCATAATACACCACTTGTGCTGAATGGGTGCAGGGGGAGTACCGCTCAAAGTGAACAAGAGCATGGCTGAGTCCCTTGAGCTGAGGAGAACCAGCTTTCTGCAATGCCACCAGCACAAGCCAAGTGTGGCAGTAATTCAGGCCCTGTCTTCTGTGTTCAGAGTGTAAGGCTCAGACATTAACACAGAAATGCAGCTCCACAGGCTGGGGGATCCTGGGTACCAGAAATTTTGCTCAGTGCTGAGTCTCAGGCAAAGCACAGGGAAGGGAGAGCCCAGAGGAACAGTCTCTAAGATGTGGTTCCAGCATCCACAGCTGGCCTAAATTTTACTCCATGCCAGGAAGCAGCTCCTTTCTCACAGATGGCTGCTGTTACAGAGCACTGACACCCACCACGGAGCAACTGGGCATGCAATATTAATAGCATCAATGAGAAAATTAGAAACCCACATCAAAGCACTGAGAGTTGTTTTTATAATATTTGGCTTTAAAACTAAGCGCAAAAAGAAAGGTATTACACTCAGCTAAGCCTGTTTAGAGGACTTTTCTTTTAAGATGTGATTCTGCAACTTTTAAACACACACACACACATGCAGAATGACCCCTTAAGGATGGGGGAAAGCTGCTGTCACCTACAACTCAGCAAATCACAAGTTATGTGAAGAAATAAACATCAATGCTACTCTGAAATTTAGTGTGGCAGAAAAAAAGTTAAAACTATCATAACAAATGGCTGCTGGAAAGTCAGTCAATGGACAGTGCTGCTGTGATCATGGTTTTTCTCAAACATGGTCATTCCCTTGGAATTGGAGCCCAAAGATTCTTATCTGCTCTGCACTGAATACAACAGACGCAAACCAATAATGCAAATAAATTAGTATGCACTCATTTGCTAGAATTTTTCTAGTAACAGAAAACGATAAAAGAGCATAATCAATTAATCTAATTTAGAAATCTCCCCTTCTCCATTAAAACACTGACATTGGACTGAACTATACAGAGCTTATCTGCATCAACAGAGTCAGCACAGATGAAACATGGATGTAAATACTGTCAGCCATGTAATCTCCATAAGAAGACCCTTGGATTTGGGGATTTAATAAACTAAGGACAAATACAAAGCATAGAAATATTATCTTGAGGATATAGTGGTTATTACTGGTGTCCCTTTTGACTACAGCAGGGACTGCTCAGCCACAGCTAAGTCTCCACAGATGGGCACAGCCCAATCTGAGCTCTCTGCCTGCACTCCAAGCAAGTCTGCTCTGAGAGCTGCAAAAGCATGTGAGTGCAGCACTGTGCCCACACCAGCATGATCTGCTAGGTGTCCATCACAGTCCTGTCCTGCTGACAGCTACGGGCGTCTATCACTTCCAGCCTGGAAGATGTGCTCTATCACTGCCACAAACCTGGCATGATGCTAACAGTGAAGTCTTCATGTGATTTTAGATGTGCTTCTCTGATAGTTCTGCCACTTTAACATCCACCCACAGAGAGGACCTGACATCTTTTTAAGCAGTGTGTTGAGACACTACAACCTGATGACTCAACTTGGTTGTCTTAATCTGCAACAGGCTCAGAGCTGTTCAGTAAAATAAGTATGGGCTATTTCCTCTCAGAGCAGGTGAAAGATGGAATCAACAACTAATATATCTGCTCTACTTTGCTCAGTTACCTGGTTTCATTTTGAATCAAACCCTGTCTATCTTCTGCTTCAGCCTGTCTTACACATGTGCAGCCTCCCTGCCTTCACTGGCGCTCAGGCCAGACAGTCTGAAATTACATCACTGGCACCTTGCTGCAGCTTAGATGGCATCACCTCAGGTTACATAGGACGGGGAGAGACCCACTGGGTCACCAAGTACAGCCTCTGCTGTCCAGGCAACCACGTCACCTAATCCCTTTGTAAGTGAATCAAAAATAGTTATGAACCATACCTCACTGGGCACACCCCAGGCTAGCCCTGAATGACATATTGTGGTGTAAACTGACTTGGGAAAAAGTATACAGACACATCCAAGACAAATTAGAAACTGCAACAAGCAGGGAGGCAGCTTAGTCTAATGCCCAGGGAATGGAACAGGCAGCAAGATGGTTGGGCCCTGCTGTTGGCTCCTGTTCCTATTTCACCCACAGTGCCATTGCTCCATCCCTCAGGTTCCTCTAGGCTAAGACCAAGATAACAACATTGTCCCTCCTTCCTTCACATATTGCTTTCAGCACTACAGACAAAAAGAGGGACACAAGAACTAACTATTTTTATCCACTTAATCCCCCCCAGCAGGTTTTTAAAGCCCATTTTAAAGCCCTCCTTTGCAATTCAGTCTGTGGATAATTTGCTACCGGCATGTCCATAAAGTTTAACCTGTCATAGCCTGGCAAAGGTGTAATTTCATCCCCAGGCTCTTCTGACTTGAGACTGTGGAGCTTCTCTTTGTGGATAAAGTATCAAAGCAATAGCTCTGAGACAACAGCCCTTTGCATCTCACAGCCCATGTATTATTCTCTCTAAACATAGTTTAACAGGCCAGAATCAAAACTTTTTCTCTCCCCTCATGTCTCCTCCCTACCATGCACACTTTAAGAAAGAGCAAACACAGATAAGAACAGCAGACAGAGACACAGAGAGAGGATGGTTTATCCCACAGACAGAGGATTACTGCATCATGATGTAATGACCTTGTTCAGGAAAGAAAAAGGTTAGCTATATGACAGCCTGAGTTGTAAAAATACCAGTTCCTTTTCAAAATGGGGTAAAATAATGCCCTTTTAAAGTTATGCTGAAGAAAACATAAAACATTTGTCCAGTGAACTGGAGAAAGAGCACAGCCCAACTGGCCCGGATACAACCCCTCTCCAGATACATGTAACACACTGAATCAAACAAGCAGGGGTGTTCCTCATCCAAGTAGGCATGGAAAGGAGATGCCATGCTGCTTTCTCTGTGTTTGTATTTTCAAACATCCAAGAGTCCTTCCTGTACCCTACAAAGGTGCATGGCAAAAAGAGTAATTTCTCTGTTCCACTTCAGGTGCAAAACGCTACAGAGCCAACTGTTTCATCTGTCCCTTGTGAAGACTTGGCATTTGTACCTGTTTTCTTCCACCTCAGAACAACTGGAGGGAGGAAGGCCACATGCTGCCTGCAAATGAAGCAATCCCATGAAAGAACAACTCAAGGCCAGGCTTATTCTCTCTTTTTAGGCAACATTTAATGAAGCTTTGGCCGTGACTAAAACTCCAAGGCTGAGTTAATCACATTTGTGACTACAGGCTCCTCAAAGGGACTTGTTTCTAATGAATTTTCAAATGCTATGAAACTAATAGGTATGGTATTTACCACTGAACACACTGTAAAAGGACACTGATGCTACTGCCCCAGTACAGCACACTTATTTCACTGCACTGTTGATATTCTGCTTAAGTGAAGCGTATGTTATTAAAGCCAATTATTTACCAACAGATACTACAGTTGTGAAAGTAATATAGTCCTTCCATGTAAAAATAGGCTTCCAACAGGAAATACAAGGCATTTGGCAAGTCTTAGTCCGCCAAGGGCAACTGCTCCATGTCCTGTTTCCAGGACAAGAAAGCCCTCCAGTTACTCCAGATATTTCCAGTGGTGAATGCTGAGCTTGTCTGGTAAGTTTTCTGAGCCCAGTGGAAATCCAAGAGCAGACGCAGAAAGCTCTGAGTCTGAATTGGCACCAGATGCTTTAGAAAACAAGTGATTTTCATTTTGTTACAGGAATATGAGAAGGCCAAAATGCTTTATTTGTCAGCACAGGAACAGCCACTCATCTAAGTGCATGAATATTCTGTTGAAGTTGTTAGAAAATCAGACTCTTCCAAGGAAACCCTGCACTGAGTAACAGTGCCATGTGCCAACTTACAGTGCTCTCTACACGTGTATGAGACAGGAAATGTATTTTCTATAGCAGATGAACAGCAATGACAGCCTTCAGACTAGAGTATGGAATATCATTTGCAGAAAATTCCAACCTCTCAAGGAGCAGCCTACAGTATCTCCCTACTAGCTCAAAGACTCCATACAAAGGCCAACTCAACATCATGCGTCTACTGCAGTGCTTCTTCTCAATTAACTAAGGAAAAGTGTATTAGCCATACATCAAAACTGCATTGCAGCTAGAGCTGCCAATTACTTATGGCAAAAAGGAGGCTGATTCATCCGACTGTATGTGGGCCCTGGCTGGAGTTTTCCCAAAACGCAACAAGAAAAGAAGAAAACCTCAGTGAACCTCCCCCTCATTCCCACTCCTTCCTCCCCCACAAATCACAGTCAAGAGGCCTGCGCTTGCAAAAGCAGCATTTCCTGGAGGATTCTTTCTCCAAATCACTCCTTTTCTAAATTCAGACAAAACACACAACTCAAAATCCATTTGCATATGATATATATGCATACAAGGACACCTCTCCCAAACCCTTACAAGCAAAATGGAATGCAAAGGGTCTAAACCATCTTTAAATCCCCAGTCCCCAGGGATCCCTACATCTTCCCCTCCAAATCTCATGGTGTTCTGTGGCCACCTGTGTAGTGTGCAATGGCCACCTGACAACACTCGGCTTGGCACCAGCCTGCAACAGCTGAGCAGGGGCTGGGGGGCCTTGTCTTTCTGCTCACAGCAATCACAGAACAGAACATTTCTGCTAAGTACGAGCACATCCTGAATCCAGACCTTTTCACAAGCTCCCTGCATCGGATGCATTTAACACCTAACATATCACATGTAGTAATTCTCCATCCAACATGTCACTCCTTCACTTCGTGTGTTTCAAATGAGCCTTGTGGCCTCAGGGTGCCAGGGCTCTTCTCTCCCTGGCACTGCTGGATGGAAACTGTTCTCATTAGTTGCCACAGACCCATTTAGGCACCTACTAGCCTAGGTTTTCAAGGTCCCCAGCCACACCAACACCACTATTCCCCACGGTGAGTTCAGGACACAAAACTTCAATCATGTTTGGTTCTAACTGCTATCTTCCACTGGTCTGACAGCACCCTACCGATGACCTTGGGCATCTGACTTCATCCTTTTGTTTCCACTGTGTTTGACACAAGTCAACCTGGCACCCAGCCCCCCTGGAGCAGTCAGACCCTGCCTTAACACATCTCTGCTTTTTTTCCAGGCCTGACTTTTAGCCATTTACTGTAAATCTTTAAAACAGTTTTCACAGAAAATATGCTTTGAGATCCTCAGAGTGCAGAAAAATGCTTGAAGCATGCGCCTACTGCTCACTGCCTTCTGGCACCAACACTCAAAAGTCCAGTCAGCACAGGAGGGAGCCTGAGCCGCCCTTTCCATGGCAGAGGGGACCAGCAGTCAGACACGGCCAGCTCCATGGATCACAACGCAATGCCTCATCAACACTGCAGGGCAGACCAGTGCAAGGTATCTCCTGCCTAATGACCCCACCAACAAAAGCCATCAGTCTGATGAGAACTTTTTTCCTCTCCTTGCCCAAAAACCAGTCCAGTTATGGGTTAATTTTGGGATTATGTTTACCAGACTGCTTGTGGGTACATACACAGCTACGTGTAATTCCTGTTCCAGTACGCAAGCAATTACACTCAGGATAAGCACTGCAATAGATGCAGTCCTCAAACAGAGAGCCACGTGTTCAGAGGTACCCATGAGGCCAGGCTCTGCCATTCTGCTGGGATCAGCAATGCAAACAACATAAAATGCAGCTCAAAAACTACTCAAGATTCAGGTAACAGACCTCTTGTGTCAGGTGTGGGCCTGGGAACTTCATCCACCTGCTGCTGTGTCCACTAAGTAAGAGAAAAGCGAGCTTACCAAATCAAGGACTTAGAACTGGAAAACCACCTTGTAACCACATTTTTATTGCTTCTCCTTACTACATGAAAAAGACTGGCTTTCACCCCAAGTGTCCAGAGTGCTCCACAGACCATGGGAGAAGACAGGGCATGCCCTGAAGAGAAGGTTGCTCAAAAGTTCTGTTTGCATTATGAGTTGGGGCATGTAAGTGCCCCCTAATTAGATGCTTTGTGGACAATTTACTTCAGAAACACACAAAGGTAGCAGAAGTTCCACCATTTCAGTATCACTACAGTTTTTAAGAAGGGTCCAGGACACAACCTCTGTGTGTGAACTGTCAATATACTGCAGAAAAGACTCCAGTCTCAGCTTACTCCTTCTGAAGCACTAAACATTATTCATTAATGCCACTAAGAAGGAGGATACTGCATTCCCCCAGTGCAAGAAGAAGTGGAGAGAGAACAAGAGCATGAAGAGAAGGTGTGGTACAGGATGTGGGACAGAAATGAAGGGAGAAGACTGTCTCCACAGACTACCACTCTAGATACTTCCAAATATTACCCCACCTCTTTCTGGTCCAGGCATCCTACAAAGTGTGAGGCGCCTTCCTCAAAAAGAAACAAACCAGGGAGCAAGTTCTGTCAGCTGTATTCTTTTTTCTTGCTAGAAATCTCACTTCTTCCCAGCTTGAATTCTCTGGAATGAAGAGAGGAGATTCATAGCACAGCACAGCTAATGTAGACCACATCTGTAGGAAATAAATAACCAGGATGCCAACCTGAGCTGGCTAGGCTTGCTAAAAAGATCAAACGCGGATGTAAGCAGCTCTTTTCTGGAGCAGGCATCGTTTCAGTTGTTGAAATATTCATGCACCAATAGGAGCTGTGGTATCAATGTCTGTCCCTGATACAAACAAACCTGAGCTCAAAGCATGACAATCTGTGTTGTGCAGAGCAGAATCACAATTAAAAGCATTTCCCAAGCCTCCATTTCTGCATGTACACATCTGACAGCTTTTCTGGTGACACATCAAGAGCATCCCAAATCCAAATCCAAAATCTTCTGCCTGTGAGGGCAGTAGACATTAAAAACAGTTTTAGCGAATGTCCAGGATTTTAATTGTGTGCCTTCAGTTTTTCCTTCTGATTTACCATGCACCAGCAGCCCTGTGGTTCATCTGGGGAATGGCTGGATGCACCTGATAAATATGAGCTGGCATCTGGGCACTGCAGGTTGAATCAAGACTCTCTGCAGGGAAGCGCCTAGAAAATTTCTGATCTGGAGGATCTCCTCCTTCACAATAGGGAATAGAGAAGGAGGAGACAGAAAATGGAAAACATTAGGCCTTTCAGTCCCCTCGAGAAACACAGAGAAGTACTTTCCAATGCCCTTTCTAAATAAAGGAAACTAATTTTTTGATGCCAGCAAATGGACAGAGACTGGTGAGGGGGCACAGCTGCTTCCCCTTCAACAACACTGTCTGGAGAAATGAGCCCACTCAGGTGACACACCAAGAAAATGTTTTAGTACTCCCCTTGCCACATGCACCCAACTGTGCATACACCCTGCAGAGTAACACTGAGCCTGCTAAGGTGCCAGAGCATTTTCAACACTTGAAGATTAGAAAGGAAATGAGAATGGCCTGGCTCTGGAGTCTGTGCCATACTGCAATGTCAAAGTGGCAGTTTGTTTCAGGCTTATGGGGATCTACGGCTTGACAAAAATGACACTGCAGTACCTTGAGTTGTGGCAAAGCCAAGCACATGCATGAGCAGCAAGCTGGACCACAGCACAGAGCTCACTGGTCCATGTGCCAGGTGTCACTTTCAGAAGTCATGGGGTCACATCCAAATCTTTGTTTCCATTCCCTGAGAAAGCACACTTTTGCCATCGGGACAATAAAGAAACATGAAATTACCCAAAGATTCCTTGCACATGTTTTGGATCCAAATTGCCTTAATTTGCCTCTGATGGCAATAAAACAGTGCACATGACCAGAGCAGAGCAGAAGATGTGTATCCAACCTTAACTTTGCTGTTCCCCATCTTTATGAGCCTTACAGTGCTGTATCAGAGCACCTGTACCACACCGAGCCCCAAACCCAGCACGAGGAGGCACTGAAACCTATTCCAACTGTGAAACTGGCAGCAAAGACTCCAGGGCAGAGATGTGCTTTGCTCTGCATCACTCAAGACTCAGTCACATCTGTCGGTACACTACTAGATAAGCAACTGACAATAAAACTAACGCTGGGAAATGAGCATACTGAATATGTAACAACACTATTTTACCCTTGAATACTTAATGCACACAGTCACAACGGTAAGTCTTTAGAGCAAAACAAAGCAACATTCATGGCAGAGGTTCCCCAACTGAGCAGGACATGCCCCTGTTTAAGAGGCACATGATTTCCAAGTCTGCCTCTGGACGGGATGATACAAGACTGGACATCAAGGTATCTGGAGGTGCACGTAGCCCAGTGCTCCAAGAGCCAGACTTGCAGGTAGGGCTGGTGCCACTTGCTGACACAAAGATTCTCCCAATCCCGGAGCCAATGACCTGGAGCACTTGTAGGCCTGCCTGACCCCTGCCCAAGTCTTCCTGGGGTCAAGAGTTCCAGAAGGTGGGGACACGAGACTGCATCAACAACATCACAGCTTCCTAGACGCCTGTCAGTGGGACTGACAAGGCAGATGCCACGGTGCTTGCCCAGAGCAAGGTGCACCCACCTGCCACATCCACACCGCCTGAGCCAGTGCCACCTTGCAGCCCAATTCCCGGTCTCAGAAAACCCAGGAAGCCAACTCATGAACAATGCACTGTTAGAGCTAAGTTGGAGCAGCGCAATTGAACATGCAAAATGAAAAGTCCTTTGGCTATCTCCAACAAAGCACAGTGATACACTTGCTTTTCACTGCATGCGAGCCACAGCTGCTGATGTTCACCTGGAAACAATCTCCAGAACTCTAAGCACTGAAACCATTCACCAGCAAAACACAGATATTTTTGTCATATTTTTCCATTATAAAATTACTGCTAGGAGCAGGAGACAACCAGCGACAGCAGGTCTGAGATAAGACATTCACATCAGTGTCTCTACCTGTGCTGACCCGGGTCCAATGAAACCTACCAATTACCACTAGGCCTAATGCCATTCTTCAAGTAACATGAAAATCAAAGCCAACATAAAAGAAGATACACAAGCTCAACTATTTGTGTCTGAAAGGTAAAAGGCAAAATACAGCTGCAGGGAGAAAATGCTAGCTAAACACAAAATAGCACTGGTGAGTGAAAAGGTTTATTTCTGCAGGTGAAAGTTAATTCATGTTCCTCTCTCCCTTTCTACTGCTGCCCTCCCCACTAAGTTCCTGGGAGAAAAGCTTCAAGCACCTTTGGCACGAGCTAAGGATGGTAATGAAAGAGGAAGATCACAGTGGCCTCCTGCCTGCCCACTGTGTAGCACAGCAAGGAACAGAAATCAGTACTCAAACCAGAGAGGTACAAAGTGAAAGCACTGTTAATGTCCCAAAGTCACAACGAGTCCAACCAGAGTGGCAGCAGAAGCCAAATCTGGCAACATCCCCCCGGGACCAGTTCTGTGCAGACATGGCTAAAATGAAGGAGGAGTTGTAGGCAGATCTGAAAGACCTTCAGAATCCCAGCTAGTTTTGATCCCAGAACACTGGCAGCTCCAAGGATGCTTGGATCCACAGTCATAATTAAAGCATTAAAAGAAAAAGAGAAGAAAGCTTTGGGCAAAGGGAACAGGAAGTGAAAATGGGACTATCCTCACAAACCAGCTCTCCTCCAAGAGCAAATGCTGCCAGGCCAGAAGATGGCTAACACAAGAGCTGGGTTTGTTATGGCCAACAATATGTTACAGAGCTTAATGTGTCTCACCTATACCTGTAACTGTATATACAAAACCTGCAAAGAAATATGGGGGATTGGAAGAAGACAACCTCTTCTGCCAAATTTTGTTTTTCCAGACCTTGTGAGTCGGCTCAAGACAAACAGGACGATCTGGACTCCAACTTCCACATGTTTTCTGAGTTTTGGTCAGATCCTTACAGAGAAATCGTCCAGCCAAAAGTCTGCCTGGAAAGGTAAAGTTCTCCTCCCTGTAGTCAGCAGCAAAATGCTCACCAACTTCTGGAGAACCGTCCTACAGAGTCTCGCTGGGCTTGTTGGTTTAGAGGGCACAAAGCCCCCATTAGTCCCTACAAAAAGCCAGCATGCTTGTGCTAAAGCCCTGAGGTGTATAAGGCCCAAACCCAGGGCCTGTGACAACCAAAGCAGCTCACCCTGGATATTGCTTCCTGCAGCACTGCTGCCACAGCTGCCTCCCAAACTGTTGCTGCTGCAAGCAGTGGCCCATGAGGCCTGAAACTTAATCCTGTAACAGGAGCTCAAGCTCACAGGAGCTACTGAGACTTACTTTTAGTTATCCAGAGTCACTCAGTGAAGAAATGCCATCCATGCAGATCTTGGTTCAGAATCAACCTCCTCTGCAGCCCAGAGGCAGCTGCTTGCAGCCCCCACACCTACAAAGCCAGATAGCCCCCAGGCCCCTGCACCATGCCTGCCACCAGCTCCTCTGCCCAGTTCCACGCTCAAGGAACGCAGCACCAACCCATGCAGCTCCATACAGTCACAAACATCACCCTCCGTAACCAGCCTATGCTCACGGCAGAAAACCCGGCTCAGGTCAATCCATCCCCTTCATGCACATAACCTGCCATGGCAACCTTCACTGCCTGGCCTCGAACAACACACCAGTCCATGTCCCACACCTACAACCCACTACCCTCGACCCCTAATTTACTACGTATTCTGCTCACATCGTTGGGTAGCCTGTGACTGGAAGCCCGAGGCTCCTCTGCAGCCATGTGCCAGCCACACTTCCACTTCCTTCGGCACAGCGTCCTCCTCTCGGGCGGCTCCGGAGCTGTGCCCGGGCCCCCTCCTCCCCGCCTGACAGCCACACAGAAGGTGGATTCACACGAGAGAAGCCGGGGAAATCGGTCTCACCACCCCTCCGGCCGCAGCGTCCTCCTCCCTCTCTCCCTCGGGCAGGCAGGCAGCAGCCCGGCTCCGGCCCTCCCGACAGCCCGTCCTCCTCCCCCTCCTCCTCGCTCTGAGGCGGTCCATGTCAGCCCGAGAGTCGCTCAGCAAAGCCCATGTTGATCTCCGGCCTCCAGGTTCCCTGTGCAGGCATCCCCGACCGTGCCCACAAAGCCAAGAGAAAGCAGCGTCCCCTCTGAGGCAGCCCGGCGCGGGGAGGGAGGGATCCGGGCAGGTGGGGCATGGGGGGCACGAGCCTTTACGGGGGCTTGCCGAACCCTACACGGGCACCCAGGCTGTTCACTCCTGACACACGCTGTGCCCACCCCGCAAACGGAACGGCGCGGGGAAAGGCAAAATCCAGCCCCTCAACACCCCTCGGGGCTCCAGGCCCCCGAACAACCCCGCTCTCCCCAGCCCGGGCCCACCATCTCTTTCAGACGTTGCTCGCTTTGAAGCCATGGCTTCTCCTGCCTGAATTCCCTCAGCCTTCCACATTAAATACCTCGCTGTATTTAAAACAAGGCTCGTTTTCTGGCATCGGTCAAAACTGGAGCTGAAAACTGCCTCGATGACCAGAAAAAAGGGGCACTCGCGCCGAGTGCATCCCCCCGCCGGAGGAGGGAAGCCTGGAGCGGCCAGACATCACGCTGGAGCACTTCCTCGGCTGGCTGGTGTACAAGTCTGGGACAAAGGGACAACCCAGCACAGGGACCAGCTCCAGTGTGGCATCAGGCACCACCATGCACAAGGAGAGACCACCCTTCCCTGAACGGATTTCGGGAAAAACTTGGCATGTGCTGCTGAACGGGTCAATCGGATGCGCCTTGCCAATAACGAGTATTTAAAAAAAAAAAAAAAAAAAAAAAGAAAAAAAAAAAAGGAAAAGGCGGAGTTATTTATAGCCCAGAATTTCTCACTCCTCTGCAGAAGCGCAGCCCAGAGGCGGCATTGTTGGGAGATGGGGAACACGCACCGCGGCCGTGTCCATGGCCGGTGCCGGCGCTGACACAACTTCAGCCGCGGCTCTGCGGCTCGGGGAATCCTTCCCGCAAGACACCGGGCTGCGGCCACCGCCGACTGCCCGGCAACACAGGTGTCACTGACGGCAGCGGCACCCCGGAGACGCAGAGACAACCCCGGCACCGGCGCACCCCGGCCCTGCCCGCGGCATCATCCTCCCATCGTCGGGAGGAGACGGGGCGCCGCAGACACGGCCACGGGCACCGCGCTTCGCCGGCGGCCGCAGGGCCCGGCCGGGGTTATCTGAAACCGCCCCGGCCGGGGTTACCTGGAACTGCGGTCGGTCATTGCTGCCCGGCCGGGGTTACCTGGAGCCGCGGTCGGTCATTGCTGCCCGGCCGGGGTTACCTGGAGCCGCGGTCGCTCATCGCCGCCCCGCCCGTCCCCCGCCGCCGCCGCCGAGCGCCCCCCGGGCGCGGCCCGTCCCCCCGCGCCGCCAATCGCCGCGCGCCCGCCCGCCCCGCGCGTCGCGGGGCCGCCGCAGCCGCGCTGGCGCAGCCAATGGGCGCGGCGGGCGGCCGGTGACGACACACGGGCCGGGGCTGGGGCTGGGGGCAAATCTTGTGTTTCAAGGCAGCGCGCAGGGAAAGCGCGGCGCGGGGGGGTGCTCGCCGTCCAAGCCCCTGGCCCGGATGCCCCCTCGGAGGTGTGCGGGCACCCGGCAGGCGGCACCGGCGCCGGCCGGGGCCGAAATGGGTCCTGAAAGGCATCATCGCGCTCCCTGGTCTTCGTCCGCTGGGAATAGGAAATGCACCGTGAAATTGGGGCTCCCCCGGATGACGTCTGCGTGTGACAGCCTGTGGGCTTCTCCTGTCCGCATCCGAACGTGGGAGAAGCCCAGCAGGAGTGAGGCTGGAGCAACCAGCTCCGGCCACTCCTGCGACAAAGAGGGCACTTCCTTGCAAACATCCCCCAACACACCAGAAGAAAAATCTTATTCACGGTCTGTGTTTTCCCTTCTCCTTCATTCTTTTCCAATTATGCTTCCCTAGGCAAAACGTGATCCTTCTGCTCCTTTCGAATTCACGGGTTCAGCTCCTCCATGAAAGGTATCAAAAGTAGAAGCAGACCGAGCTTTGATGAGCATGATCTCACTTTACAATATTTCCAGGGGAAAAAAATGTGCAGATAAACATGACCAATTCTACAGTCTCGGCACGGAGCAGTGCTGGGGCTGGGAGCACCAGCCATGCTCCGAGCTTGGGATTGTGCCCGGTCCCAGGGCTGGCAGGAAGCTCTACCAGCTCCAGGTGCCACCAATGGAAAGGGCTGTGCTGTCACGTACCAAAGTGAGCATACCTTCGACCATTTGTTGGGGGTTTTTTTCTGATGGAGATGCACTACGTATGTTTAATAACACACTATGGAGCAGCCAAGGGCAAACAATGAAGACTTACCTTCTGCTGGCTGCTACTGGCAAAGGTAAGGCAGGCCACATGTATCCAAGAGGAGATAACAAACCCTCCTAGCCCCAGCACACGGCATGTGATCTTGTCTGACCACAAGGGATCATTGTGCTGCCTTACAGCTCGTTCAAAGGACAGGTTCTCCAGAAGCAAGAGCTCACTGAGTCACCCAGTCCACGCTGACGTGTCAAGCAGCCCCTTCTGAATCACTACTGTCCCTTCCTGCTGTAAGATGAAGTCTCACTAAGGTTTTCTTCCCCAGTATGAGTCAAATCTGTCACTTAGCTGGCTGGCTCTGCAGTGATTACAGTCAAGCCATAGAGCAAGTTGTCAGTGTTCTTTCCACCCCCACAGAGAATTACTCCTGTGGATAGATGACTTTCAGGATCTTCTAAGGGCAGCAGGAATGGTGCAAATCTGCTGTCCCTCAACAATGGAAGAGGAGGCCTTCCACTTTCTGTTGCCTGTAGTGTCCGCCCTGGTGACAGCACTGTGTGCAAACAAGAGTGTTGGGACAAGCAGTGGGGTGACTCCTGCAGAGGACACACTCTTTCTTATTGAGCCAAAGCGGGCTAGTTAGCAGAGAGTGCAAGCTTTGGCCTTTGGCTCTTCCCCCTTCAAAGTCCATGCAAAGCTTTTGGAGGAATGTCCCTTGACTACAGTGAGGAAGGGAATGCAGCTGAAGGAGCTGTCAAGGTCCCCACAGGCTCACCCAGCCCTGCAAACCACACTGACTGCTGCAAACTGCTGTTTAAAACAGCCCAGAGCTGAAAAGGACTGAGCAGGTGGGGGACCAGCAGTACCCAGCCACGTTCAGGGTAAGTCATTCCTGACAGCTTCGGAAAGACTGGTGGGTTATTAACCAGCCCCACATCCTGGAGCACCACAAGCCATGGGAAGTGTGTGTCACAGGCTTCCAAAAGAGGAAGGCAGCTCAAGGAAAAGCTGCAGATAGAGCATGAAATCAGGCAATTACAGATGTTAGGACTGAATCTGTGAGTGAATCACTTCCATTCCTTTTAAAAAGTCCAACTAAAATCTAGTTTTAGCATAAACTTTTAGCAAAACTGCTCTTATGAGCACCATAAGAGAACTGCAGGCTCTCTGAAGCACCAAGCCCAGTCCAGCTCCCATCTGACTTTGCCAAAGGCTGGGCAAGAGCAGATGAAGGGAAAGTTTCAGTTTCCTTTCCCCTGTGAAAGAACAGAAACTTGACTCCATAACTGCATGCAGTGAAAAAGCAGATCAGATCCCTTACTCTCAGCCCTGTCCAAAGCTACAAGTCTCCTGGGAGCCAAAGAAACTTTGCAAGCATTGACTGTGCACAGTGGAGTTTTGCCTGAACATTACAGAGGGTTTTTAAACCTCTGTGCCTTTCAGGTTGGCCTTTGTGCATTTCAGCCATTCTAGGTTCTCCAGCTATCTTTAAACTGCCGGATGGAAGCCAACTGTCCCATACCTGATAGGAAGCTGAGTTTGCATGCCTGTCCCATGCCTTCCTGCCAAAGGAGTCAAAGAGAGGAAGCAAAAGCAAACGTCACAAAGGGGAAATTGCCCAAACCACAGAGCTCCCTTGCTCCTCATCCCAGCTGTAATGAGGCTGACCCTGTTGGAGCTGGAGGGCTCTGCTGCACACTATGAGTAGCTGCATGTGCTGACAATGGGCACATTGCTCAAGCACATTGCTGGGAGAGGGAAAAAACAAGTGACTGCATGGTCAAGGCACCTACAACAGTCCCAGGGTGCCGGGCTTGGCAGTGCAAGCTGGACTTGCTCCACGGGTCCACCTGGGACGGGCTGGGCTGGGCCAGACCTGCAGAGTGTGGCTGGGCCTTACCTGGCCCAGACATGGACATGGTGATGGCTTTGTCCCCACAGGGCATAGGAAAGCAGGCCAGTCCCTGCTAGACATCAATTCCGTGTGACTGTCATGTGGATGTCCCAGCGAGTTGGAAATGCTTTGAGAGTCCGCATGCCCACCCGCGAGGTCCAGCCTCCAAGACCCGTCGGGCCTGCCCAAACCCTGTTTTTTCAGGAGCCATCTGGTCTCTGAGCAAGGATCTCATCCTGCAAAAATAACTTCAGAAGCTGCCTTAATTTGAGCCCCAATACCCAATGCGTTTAGGTGTCTGAGAAGCAGGAGGAAGGACCTGGCTGGAACAGGTGCATCACCAACCCCAGCAGCTCCTTTCTTGTGTACTAAAATAGGCAGGACTGGCTGTATCACAACCATCTGTGCTAGAGTGTCTCTGCGATGGGCTGTGCACAAGCACCCCAGCCCCTCCTTGGGGCATTCCCAGCCAGAAGTCACTCAGGGGCAACTCCTTCCTGAAGATGCAACCCCACAGAAATACAGGGCCAGGTAGCTAACACCTAGCAAAGCAGGAGAAAGAAATTTTAGCTCTGAGTAACAAATAGTCTTCTTGTAGCCTCCAAAATGTGCCTGAGGACTTCAAAAGCCCAATGCCAGGTAACCTCGCCTCTTAAATCTAATCAGATAGAACCTCCCAAACTGACTGCAGAGCTGCAGACTTGCACTGCCTGACCAACACCCTCCCCTGTGCCAGATGGGTGTGCAAGGCTGAATGTCTCAGCATAGGACACTAAGCACCAGCATTTTCAGAAATAAAATGTACACTTAGTTGGGATGGCCAGTGAGTTTCAATTCTTGAGGAATCCTTTCAAAGAACTGCCTGATCCTGCTTTCCCAGGGAATGCACTCAAGCAGGGCAGGAATTCAGAAAAGCTCTGCAGATACACATCTGCAGGATACCTTGGTCAGTGCTATGTAGGATGTAACCTTAATGGGATACATGGTTCCAGAGGTGGCTCAGATACGCCCTAGTGAAGGCACAAGGGCACAGAGTGCCCTCTGCTTCAGACGGGCAGGAAGGTGGACACGGCTTTCATCCACACCAGAACTGGTTCTGCCACATTTATCACACCTTGCTGGCAAACATGACACAATCTGAGCAATGCAGCATAACTGTTGATGGGCTGTCAGTATGTTTCCATGGGAAGAGGATACCCCATTAAGATCCCAATAATCTCCCACACTCAGTGGTAGCTTCCAGAGAGCTCATCTTACAGATAAAATTAACTCTGACCATCAATTCATCCCCATCTACAAAACCCTAACAAGAAGCAACCTATTCTGTCCCCTAGGAGCTGTGGGTATTACAGTCCCCTGCAGTTTTCCCCCATGCCAAGCTGCTGAGGCACCAGCACTTGGCCCCACAGTCCTGTGCCTCCCCGAGGCTGCGTTACATAGGGGACTGTGGGAGCCCCTCCGCCATCCCTGCCGAGCCCAGGCAGCTCCCGGGGAGTCTGAAATGGCACCACAGCAGCACTTGATTAACTGTGCCAGGAGCTGGAGTGGGGAGCACTGGGGGGAGGGGACACGGTGGGACACTGAAAGCTAACAATTAAATTTGGGGGCCTGCTTGGCCCATGATGTCATGGCTTCCCAGCGCCCCGGCGATTGGCTGCGGGTGAGCATCTGCTGGGAGCTGAGGATGGTTATTTGCCTGAGGTTCAGACCTTTCCCAGCGGCTCTGAATCAGGCTGGTTGTCCTGACAACCTGGATAGTGGCAGCTTCTGATAACCACGTAATGAGGTTGTCACAAAAAGGAGCCCCTCCATCAGAGAGGTTTAGGGATCATTAATGTTTCCGAGGGAGCGTGAGAGAAGAGGTGAGGGGACCATCTGGCGATGCTGGAGCGCGTCAACAGCCTCCCTTGGAAAGGAGCTTCATTAGCCAGGAACCACCTCCTGACACGCAGCGATGGGAACAGGCAGGCTGCCTGCCAGCAGCGAGGGGTCCCAACTGCTCAGCCGTGGGATCTGGGATGCGCTGAGATCCAGGCAAGGACGGAGCAAGTGCACACACAGGTGCTGCCTGGGAATGATTTAAGTTGCTGAGTAGTGAAAGCACCCAGGGCTCGCGTGGGCATGGGGCAGTAACACAGCCTGGGACAAGTGACACAGTGAGGCTGGCACACAGAGGCCTTCCCACCGTGCTGCTGCTCTCACATGCTGCCTCTTGGAGGGTAAGGTACCGAAGGACTCTGTGCCTTGGTTTACCCCGTTTGCAGGTAGCTTCGGTGAATGGTTAGAATACTTCCCACTCCTGTCCTACAAATCTTGCTCAGGGCAGGGCACAGACTAACAAAGAGACTCACAGCTCATTCAAAGAGAATTCATCCATGACTCTGCTGTCCTGAGGGTCCCTCTCAGCTCAGGTGCAAGACAGGACAGAGATATCCCCTGAAGACTGAACATGTGGGATCATGCAAGGCACCAAACACTGTGTCTTCCCCTGGGATCTACCCATGTACTGTCTTCTCACCCCAGGAAACTCTTTGTCCTTCACCCTGTCCTTGTGAAACAAAGGTTTCATTCACCCTGTACTCAAGAGAGCCGCGAGGTACCTCCCCGTGGCTGCAGTAACAGTGGATCGAGGTGCTGCAGTCCGAAACCTTCGTGGATGGCAGTAACACCACAGCTTGGAGAAGCTCAGTTGCCAAACTACTGATCCCCAGGACCAAGTTCCTGGAGAAGAACGCCCACCTTCATGTCAAATAACACACTTTTTGAAAAACTTTCCTGTAAAATGATGTGGTCTGAATCTTTCCTAAGAGGAGACAGAAATTATCTCCATAGATAAGTCCTTATGAATCTTCCAGCAATAATTGACAGAATGTGCCTTTTATGTAATTTTAATTTGTTTTGAAAATATCTAAGTGTAAACACTTGCTAAAGTCACTATAAGACTTCATTAATACACTTAACACTTTATTTAGTAATAAAGTTTTTATATTAAAAGCTGCTGTACTTTTAGTACATATTTTTACCTCAAATCACGATTTCCCTCTTCAAAATTAGTCCTTCAACTGTGGATTTAACTGAGATGTAATAGGACTATTAACACATGTCAGTTAAATACCAATCAGCTACTAAAGACTGCATTTAATAGATACATTTCTTAATATACTACTGCTATACCTCATTAAAATGGTGTTGAATCTTCACAATTGTTGTAAACAATCAAGTGGGATATAATCCACCTCCAGGAGCTAGTAAAACTGAATGTAGTGCTCTCCTACTCTGGGGAGGTGTGTGATAGAAAATTCAAAGCTAAGACAAAGATACAGTTGATTACATATAACAGAAATACTCTCAGATTAATAGTAGGCAGCAGGTTCACAGATCCTGCCTCTCTCATAAAGGACAGGAATGTCTGCAAGGAGATCCCCAACGTGGAAGAGGGTTTTGCAAGCGGGAAACAAAATGAGCTGATACTGCTCATACCTGTGCTCTGCAATCCTACCAGAGCTGTCTTTAGTGATTCTTCCCCTTGGGAAGCTCTACAGCCCAGCAGCATTGCTCTTTCAGTTTTGGCAGAGGGGAAGCTGAGGCAAAGAGCAGCTCAGGCTGGGCAGCAGGTCAGCTGTACAGTAACCTCCCAGTATTGTCTCCCACGGATCCCCAGTGTCACTACCAGGCCTCTTTTTTTTTTTGTAAATTGCAATTTAAATCACCTTCCAACAGGAGTAACAAGACTAACAGCTTGAATGTATCCAGCCCTACCTTAACACAGCATGTAAACAGAACACACCACAGTTTCCTGCAGAAACACCAATGGGATCCAGAATTTTTCAGGAGAATCCCTGGAAAGTCCAATTGTGATTTGCACTTAAACATCAACCATGCCCCTTCATGGGGAACATCCCATTTGACTGAACACAAAGACGACCCACCTGCCTGCTGAATTTTATCTGCTCAAGGTGTTGAATTCAATCTGCTCTCAGGACTGAGAAAGCCAAGATTCACCCTATCTATCCAAACAGCACAGAATGGTTTCCAGTCCTTCCTGGCACCAGAGAATAAGATTCTTCACCCAGAGCAGTGTGGCCAAGCCATCACAGCCCAGCACAAACACCAGATTTACTGATACATGACCATGCCCAACCCCTGCACTAGAGAATCTCAGCAGAGGTGAGAGATCCCTTCCCCTGTAGGAACAGCTCCACATGACTATGTGCACTACACTTTAAAGGCACAATCTGACAGTAAAACCACCATAGCAAGATGGGCAAGTGCAGCAAATTTATCTTCTCCAAAAATAGTTGTCATTCAACAGTGATTCTTCATTGGAACAGCCACACATCACCGTGCCTCTGTTTTCAGCTTGCAAAATGTCTAGAGGTGGGTGAGACATATAAAACCCATTCTCTGGCTGTTTATTTTTGTTTTAATATGAAAAGCATTTGCCAACATACTAGATTTTTACACAAGTCATTCTCCATTTTCTCCCCAACACTTGGGAGCAGGAATGATACCAGTTCTCTAGCCTGCCAGGAGACATCAGAATAGAGAGGCTCAAGAGGTGAAATGTCACCATTTTACAGGCTGCCACACTGTGGCAGTTCAGGCTTAGCCATACTGTGGCAGTGTCTGGATATGGGGTTTTAATTTACATTCACCTCGATGTAATCATTAAGACTAATTACTGAAGCACTGAGGTGGAGTAAGCGTGAAGCAGCCCTGCCTGCACAGCCCTCAGCTCCTGACACCTGAGCTCAGCTCTGTCAGCAGGAGACCTGCTGAGCTCCCACCTTGATGTACAGACTTGAAAGGGGTAAACCATTGGTGGTATCTGACATTCTAGGGTTTTAGAAATGCTGAATATGAAGGCCAGTATTTAATCTGTGACTGTCCAGAGCATCTCAATATCCCAGATCAAAACCATATGAAAGTAATATCTAAAGGGAAGGTACGAAAATGAACTGATTCAAGCCAATAAGGCTGTTAGAAAATGAAATGGAATTAACAGCTTTTACCCTGGGACCACTACTGAATCTTTTTAATGCCTGTTTGTCAGCCAGACAGTTTGCAATAAAAAAATCTTGCTCTCTGGCTCTTTTCCACTGAATGCAGTTGTACTTCAGGAGCAGAAAGGGCTTAGGCAGGGATTCAGACCTCTTTGTTGCACTCCATCACCAGAAGATTTCACATGGGGATGATTCTGGACTGAAGACACTAGAGTGCTGTTTGCTGTGGAAGGGAAGCAGTGTCGAGCAGCTGCTAGGAAAACTTTGCCATACCTCATGTCCTGCTGCCTTCAGGGTATTCTGGTGAAAGCAGAAAGGTTTGATGCCACTGAAGTCCATGATTTCCCTTTGAGCCCTGAGATGGGCTCCATGGGAGCAGGAAGGGAGCCAGCCTGTGAAGGGAGCAGCAAGGCACTACAAAACAGGATGGAGATACAGACTTACATCCAGAAACCGACAAGGTGAAGAGGAAAGACTCTACCTTATTTTCAGTTCATCATCCCATGATAACCCAGTCAGACAGACTCCAGGCTGACTTACCTCTGGCTGGCCTGTAGCAGACACATTCATAAAGGTTTGCACCCTTCAGAGATCCTAGACCGTCAGCTATGGTATCACAGGGGAGGGGCTGAGTTAATCCTTCAAAGCAGATGAGACAGCTGAGGCTGCTTTCAATTTTAGTGGTTCCTTCCCCTTCCACAAATGAAAGTGGATCCTTATGTCTATGTGCCTCTTCCTGCTCATTCAGCTCTCCCTTGAAAATCCACTTTTCCCACAGCAAATGTTGTGAATCTGAGAATTAACCTCATACTAGATCAGTATGAACTCTGATTTCACAGCTCCACTGGTGTCATGGGTGAGTATGAACAAAGGTGCTGTGGATGGCAAACACATGGCTCTGCACAATGGCTTGTGAGGGCTGGAGAATGTGGGTTTCCAGTATGCTGCAGTGCAAAGGTACCATAGGCATCAGGATAACATCAGCCCACAGGGCCTGGAGAAGAAAAAGGTCTTTATGTGGTTTCCTTTCCACAAATGCAGGCTTCATTGCCTGGAGAATATCCCATGACAGTTAAGAGTTTACAACCACGCTGGCTCAGGGCAGTGCCCTCCCAGCACTAGAAGACCAGAGACAAGGGTTGTCTGTGCACTTCCCCACCAGCCTGCAAGGCTGAAGTCTTACAATTAGAAAAAGCATGAAAAAGAGGATGTGTGTCTTGACTTAGAGAATACCCTTCCCAAGCTTACTGGGGTTGTTACCTGGAAAATTAAAATGCAAGAAACTCTACAGCTGCTGACCAGGCAAAGTGGTTGTATTGGATTAAAGATTCAAGGCTCTCTGCTGTAGCACCAACTGCACTGGCTGAAGTGCCCCTCTCTTCTTTCGTGTGCCCAATACCAGCTACAGCAGCAGGACTGAGACTCTCTTTGTGATACAAACAATTTGAAATGACTGAAGAGAAAGATTCCTCTGAAACCTGATTAAGTGAGACACTTCAAACAGGATTTCAGGAAGCTAGTGCAGAGGAAGGATTATTAGCGAGACTGACCACATCACGATAGTAAATGGAGAATGTGCCAAAAACCAAACTTAATGTACAGACCACCTCAGTGCACTTACTTCTTCAGAGGAGAATAACCCCTTCTTCTCTTCACTGTGAACCCACCAGCACCTTCTCCCTTTCTCCCCTGCACACACTTGCAGCTCACTATACATCAGGACACAGCCAGTAAAATGTGCAAGATTTGTTCATGCCAAGTAGTATTTCTGCTGTTTGTCTCCAAACCCTTGGTTTTGTTTGGCCACAAAGAGAACTCCATAAGCAGTAGTGAAGACTAAGCATGTGTGCAGGTACAAACACCAAGGAGAAGTTCATCCCATAGACTTACCTTCCATGTCATTGGGACAGCTACAGTCTCCTTTGACATAGCATAGATGGAACCAAATACTAGTTTGAAGACAGAAGGCCACTATGCTAGAAATAATGTTTTATCATAATTCAGAGTCCAGAAAGCAGTGCAGTGTGAGTTTTGTGACAAAACAATGGGTTTTTTTCTTTTCATGATTCTTGAATTATGCATTTCAATGTACAAAACAACCTGGGTTTGACAAGTCTTACCTGAACAGTAGAAGGGTTTTGAACCCCAAGATTAAGGAAAGATATGTTCATGAGACCCTGGCCACATGACAGTCTGTAGGAAGAGCATAAGACCTATTGGACACATTTTCAAAACACTTTCAGTGACCAGCTTCTTCAAGAAGCTCAAGGAAGCACCAGTTTTAGCATGCATCCACAGGGTGGGAGAACACAGTTTGTGGAAAATCTATGAAAGTTTTATTCTCCATCCAATATGGATCGAAACCAAAAATAGAAAGAAAAGATATTTCAAGAATTTTAAGTATGACCTTTTAGCCAGCTTGAATCAAGTGTATAAAGCATGGCAGTACATATCAGCCCTCACTTCTGACTGTGAAAGTTGGGTGTTCAGAGAATGCAGTCAGTCTTATTAATCTGGTGCTCAAAGACGTCACCTAATCAAGAGCTGGGATCAGGAAGAATTCCTCAGCTGACATTAAAATGTTAAATGCAATGGACTGAATCCAATTATTATTTCTATTGCAATTGCTAATGTATGAGAGGGAGCTGGAGGGTCTGATTTCCAAGATAAACACATGCCATCATTGCCACTGGAGACAGAGACTGATTGAAGCTTTGGACCTGTTCTGCTCTGCAGTGCCAGGTCAGACTCCCCCTCCACCCTGGGCCTGCTGATATCTGGGAATCCAGTAAGCTCCCATGGGGTCAGAGAAACCCCGGCCCAGCAATAGTGTCTGGGTGCTCTCATGCATCACAAAGGCTACAAACCTGCATGGCTGCCCAACTGTTCTGTTAACCTCCATGTTCCATGAGGTATTTCCTTCTTTTGGTACCCATAAAATTCAAAGCTTAGGGATTTATGATCCCTGGTAAACCCAGCATATAAACAGAGAAACCATCTCCTTCCATGTTAATTTGTCTGTAAGAGATCTCACATCAGGCCTTCATCTCTTCAGCCAAGGTATCAAGACAGCCTTCCTTGTCATGGATGTGCCTTTGCAGTCAGCTGGTAAGCCCCCCTTCCAGTCTGAGCTCTTCCATGCAAAGATATGTCACAAACCTTCCTCCCAAAAAAATCCTTCACTGAATGAGAGGAAAATGACTGGGGTGCATTGACAGCTTTCAACTACCTGAAATGACTTTGTGAAGTTTTACAGGGACGCAACTCAGCCAAGAACAATCACCCTTAAAACAGAAATGAAAATTAAATATCTTTATTTTTTCATGAAGGAAAAAGCAGCATGTTCTACTGGAGCACCCACTCCACCTCTGTGTCACTGTGACACCTCCACTGACAGTCACACAGCTTCTACCAGTGCCCAATGGAGCCCACCAGGATGGGGCATCACACTCAGTATTCTGTACACTGTACGGAGCAGGTAATGATTCCATACAATCTTTTCAATGACAGGTCCCATCCCATATGGAGGCCACTGTCAGAGAGGAACAGAGCCAGAGGCCAGTACTGTATTTGGTGGTATCCCACATGCTCTCCTGATGCCACGTATCCACATTGGACTCCAGCCAACAGGATGCAGCCAAATGTAGTAGGTGACTCCATGACACTACTCCAGCTTACACCGGTGTAAATAAGCCTGGGCTCCTGCCCTCCCTTTCCTGTGCTACCAGTGTGGCTTTACTGTGCAGCTGCCAGTCTGAATGCCAATCCACTCTGCCTCTGGCTTTCTGCAGGACCCAGACTCTCACGCTTCAGTGCATCCCTGCAATCGAAACAAGATGTTTGCTCATACATATTTTTAATCCTGTTGCTACCCTGGCTCCTTCTTGTTAGTGGCCTTGCACAGCCGTTGGTTCTGCACCAGGGGAACAGCCCAATTATCTTGCACAGCCCAGGGGAGAGCCACTGCTCCAGGAGAGGGGTGCTTGCCCCAGTGGGAACAACTGCTGTCCCATGGTGAGGGGAGGAAATCCCAGAAGTTCAGAAAGTCTCAACAAGGCAGAGGAGGAAATTCCAGATAAATTCCTCATCACCAGAGGAAGAGAAACACCATCCCTCTGGCACATGCTACTCTTTGCTACATCTCAGAGGGCTGCGCACAGCTCTGCAGATGCAGGTAAGCAGTGATTTCTGGAGAGAGCAGCTCCCTGGGGCAGAGCTCCGGGAGTGACGCACGGCTGGGCAACTCCAGGGCACACTCACTCTTTACAGGAAAAAGTGACACATGGCCACAGACTCAAAGCTGGCTGGTAGACACATATGTTGCTGAGCAGGACGGGCTTACCCATCACCAACATTTCAGCTCCTGTTGACTTGGACTGAAGCTCACAAGTGACCACCTTAGCCAAGCCCAGTCACACTGACCACAGTGTCTCCTTGGAGTTGACACCTGCAGGTCAAGCCACAGTTGGGGCTATCAGCATACAGCCCCATCCCACTCTCCCTATGCACAGGGCAGACACATCAAGCCTGGGCTGCAGTATGAGACACAGAACAAGGTAAGACAGGCACTCTGCATTTCGGCTAAGCCAAAATCTCTCTGTTCACTTTTCCACACAGACATCACCACAGAGACTCACCTCTGCTCCTTCAAGCTTGTCATCACATGAGACATGGGCTCCACCTCCCACAAGAGATCTGATCTGTCAGCTCAGGCTGAGGCACGTGAAACCCAGCTCCTCCTCCTCCAAGGAGATAAGTGACTGTACAGCCTTAGCTACACTTACTGGTGTCTGCAGTGAGGGAAAAGGAAGCTGACTTGTCCTTTGGAGGTCCAGCCCCTTCACCACCTGCCTTTCCCAAGCCCTGCACCAGCAAAATGGATTTTCACACTCAGTCCCGCACACAGTCTTGGGCAATCACACAAGATTTTATGTCGCAGCCATGCTCTTTTTTGAAACATTGCATGGTCCAGAACAGATTGACTGCACAGCAAGGTGAATCACAGCTGTGAACAAAATGTCTGGACAATTGCTATGGCAAAAAGACTGGCATTGTTTCATACTACTGCTGCCAATTATCTCCTGGTTTCACAATGAATCCCTTATCACCTTCTCTCACCAGTGCTGGGCAGGAGGAGCTTTACAGCCTTTGCTTTTGCCTCACTAATCTTTGCTGGGCTGACAAGTCCCATGGACCAAGAACAGACTGCTCATCTGGCTCAGAAATAGAGCCTGTACTTTGCCTTCACTGACTGTTGAAAATGTGCTCTCAGTTGTCCTGGTGTGCCATTTTTGTCTTCTAATGAAAGCTGAATGTCACTGCTCACCCCACCAGGAACAAATGCCAGCAGCATAAAGCCCCAATTCTGGCCACTCTTGCACCAGACAGCAGTTGGACTGTCTGTCGTGGGAGAGGGGCACTGGGCAGGAGTGTGCCACCCCATTTGATGCCAGCATGCCTGGTGCCATGTAGGCCATCCTGTTGTCAAAAAACCCCGAAGTTTGGCGGTGACACCAGTCATCACTGGATTGCAGGTCTGCATCACTACATCCCTCCTGTGCCCTTGTACCCACCAGGCCTGGAAAGATGAACTGCTCTGAATGGAAACTGCATCTCACCAACCCAAGGCTATCTGCTTACTGCAGCACTGGCCACCTGCCCTACAGTGTCTGAGTTCAGCAGGTGAATGTTGCCCTATTCTGCACTTTTTGCTACACATGCCAGAAGTGATTTGGGCCCTTCAAAACCCTGAGACAATGTTGTGTATCCATGAGTGCCATCTGCTGGCACCTTCTCCCTTCATTAACCTTTCCAAAGCCACTTAGTGGGCTGTGGAGCTCTCCAGATCCAGAGTGCATGGGTACCATTGGCTCCTGTTCCCTTCCTAGCAGGGGTAAAATTCTGTGCCTTCTCCAATATCCCAAACTTTCTGGTCTCATCAGCTGCTGGAAATAGATCAAGTAGATCCATTCTATAACCTGCTACATGAATTGTTTAAGTAAAATGAACATGTTTCCCTGGTAGGGTAAGGATAAGAGTTAAGGAAACACTTGAGACCTCAAGAGATGCTTAGTGATGCTTCCACTACCTGGATAACAAGGCATCAACACAAAATATATCCACCCAACATATACATGTACTGGCTTCTTCATCAAAAGACTGCCTGGACCTCTGGAACCTCAGTGTCTAAGGGCTGCAGCTGCAAAGAGAACCCCAAGACTCAGAAAGCCAGGTATCTTGCAGAATGTGCTGAGGGCCAGAAGGAATGGCTCTGCCATGAGGGACTTACAGTTTCTGCATCCCCACTGGATGTCTGTCTAAATGACCTGCTCTAACCTAAGCAGAAATTATTGAGCTGGAAGTAGAAATCTTTGGCTAAAACTTTGTGATCCATTTTTCATGGCAGGTCAGACTATCTGGTTAGAACTGTCCCCTTCTCTTGTGACCAGGCCCATGATGGGAGAGCTTGAATCTGAGAACTGGCAGCCAAAGAACAGCAGGACACTCTAAGAGTTTCCCTGGGATCACAGTACCATTAAGCCAGTACTTCAGGAGGGAAAGTATTTCCTATGCAGGTTTTTCTCAAGCAGTAATGAAAAATTAAGGAGATATATAATATGACTGATATAGACTGTATGCAGTAAACAAATAATGAAAATAAACCATTGATATATGCGGTGTGGGAACTCATGTACCATATGTGCTATTATTTATTAATTCTATTCCCACAGCAACATATGTCTGCAGCACCCTGTAGTCTAAAGCCCCTTGCTTTCTAAGTGTTAATTAGGGCTCACAATCAATGCTGAGTAGTGAAGGAAGTGTTTGTCTCTCCTACGTTTGTAAAGCCCCAGAAGCAAAACCCAAAGAGACTTGCACAAAGTCACAAGTGAATCAACAGCACTGCCAGAAACAAAGCTCAAAACTCCTGGCTTCCAGGTTCTTCCCACAGAGAGAGAAAGATTGGTAACAAATCCCCAAAAGGTGGGAATGAGCAAGAAAATCACAGTGTGCAAGTCTGTCTGTGTGCACAGGTGAGTTAATTAGATTGTGGCCTAATTAAAATACAGCCTTTGCATCTTGCCTTTCTTCCTTGATGATGTTGGCAGCAGGTATAGGTTGCCCATAAGTTTAAGCTGCAAGCTAGGAAACACCTAACCTTGGAGAGAGTGGAACAGCCCTACGATGGGGCTGGAAACCCAGCGACTGCCGTATGGCACCAACTATGCTCATGGAAAGCACCGCTGGATACAGATGCCTGCAACGCAGAAGGGGAGAAATGAAAAAAGCTCCTCCTCCTAGTGCTTCCTTCCACAGTAAACTTGGTTTTAGAAGCACCAAACACTTACCATTTCAAATGAAGTTCCCAGGTGTTTGGCACCTCTAGAAAGCAGCTCCTGCACCTTAGCAATTACAACCAACATGAGTCCAATATGCTTTTACTGGCTGGAGTTAAAGACTACTTTTGCAAAAACTGCAAAAACAAGTGGCAATCACATATCTCTCTATCACAGGGAAGTTGGAGAAATGAGGGCATTACTTGTGGTATCTCTCCTCCCTTTCTGCCAGGAACACGGCAGGAATGGAATGGACACAATTTACAAAAGGTCACAGAAACGAAACATTAACCAAAGATTTGACCTCCACACACAGCACCTCACAAATGGGACAACTCTACCACAATTTAAAAAGGGGGTTTTGTCTAAAGATCATTTTTAGAGGGCAATGGTCTGGTCAATGAAAAAGCTGGATTTAACTTGCTAAATCTCCAGCAAGTTTTAAGGGTCTGATCAGGAACTCACTGGAAAAACCCAACTGTTGCCATCATTGTGCGGAGGCAGATGTGTCACAAGCACAGGCTGTCACTGCTGGGGAAAGGAGGTGTTCAGGTACCAAGGGAAAAGGACAGCCCTGGTTCTTATGGAAACCTGCAGTTCACGTGAGGAAGAACAGCTACAAAATAAAATACCAAAGTCTCCCACTACAGAATCAGTTCATGAGTGACCAGAGGTGAAATGCTAAAACCGATACAAGAGCACGGAAGGGCTGAGCCACAGAACCAGAGTGCTCAGGAGAAGCCCAAGGCAGCTTCACCCAGGCTGCACGTCCAACATAATTCCCTGCCAAGACACACCCTCCGGATGCAGACAGTGTAAGTATTTGCTGGAAAGTGTAAGTATTTGGCAGATGAAAAGGCAAAAAACATCTGTAAGCTCCAAAGGTAAAAGACATTACTTCAGCCCCTAATAACTCACAGATTTATTTTTCCCTATCTTGTCTGCAAACATTTCAAACCAGCGTTGCCTTTCCTACTGAACCATGATGCCCACAGAAGGGAACTCAAGTGAGACGATACAGTGCATTGAAAATGAAGTTTCCAAAAGCATTTGAGATAATGGAAGAGAAAATAAGGGATCAGAAGCAACAATGAATGAACACAGAGACAGGATTTCACTGTACATCAGAACTCTGAGCTTCAAAATCACGTGGAAATCCCAGCTTTCCTAGTTGTAACAGGAAATAGCTCAGGAGATAGACTGAAGGCTCTGAGGAAATTCACTTTTCAACAAGACAATGCAGTCTGCAGCCAGAGCATCACATTGCAGTCATGCTGCCTGTTACTCAGTGTGAAAAAAGATCAAAGAGCAAGCAGGAACCAATCCAGCGAGGCACGGTGAGAAGCTGCAGCCTCATCACTGTTCTCTCACAGCTCACCTCTCTGAAAACAAGGAGTGTCTGCACCTACACAGGGAAGCTGATAATGCCAAGCAGCCCCTTTGCCTGCTTGCTGGAGTGCTCTGCACATGCTTGCTCAGAGCCCCCCACAGTCCAGCGCAGCAGCACTGGCTAACTCCAGCACTGCAGGGTCAAAAGAGCCAGAACTCCAGAAAGGTCTGGCTGCAAAAACAAACAAACAAACAAACAAACAAAAAAACCCCCAAAAAAACCAAACCAAAAAAACCCAGGGAAGTGTATGACTTTATGAGCTTTGATCAGATTCCATTCCCTTTTCTCTACTGCTTTGTTGTCACCTATCATTAAAATTAAATAACATTTGATCTTGTTGCCATGTTAACCAAGAGACACTGCAGACTCAGAAAGTTAAACTCAGTCCACCCTGCTGGATACTTACTCCTGGTACACTTGATGGAAAAGCACAGAATAAGAGGGAGAGAACAGGGGACTTATTCCTGGAAATGTAAATGCCTGATTCCTACCCAACTCATGAAAGAAATATTGCAAAGGGGTTGGAGACACATTAGATTTATAATTAGGATGATTCTATACAGGTGTATCAGTAACTGCTGTTAAACAGTGTGAAAAAACCTGATTCACAGATCCACAAAAGATCTGGGACAGAGAACAGCAGCAGCACAATGTAATGCCCAGCCCTCACACAGTCTTTACAACAGGCAGTCAATACTCCTGCAAAGGTGCCTGCTTATATTTCACATCTGTGTTATCTTCCATGCCCATTTCAGTCCTGATCTCGAAAAAGTGCTGTTCATCACTTCTTCCCAAACATCACCTCCCCAGTTTCGCACAGCCATGAGTTGATCACAGATTTCCTTGCCTTGAGAAGTCAGGATAAGGACACTCCAAAACCCAAAGGAAAATTAAACAGTGCTGGATGCTCCTCAGATCATCAAAAACACATGGCGGCACTGTAGCATGGACACAAAGCTTTCTGCTAGTGGGACAGCATTTTAGGAGGATTTCTGGTTTTCTTCTCTCTTCCTGATGCTTCCTTACAAATCAGGCTCTCTCCTTGCCTGGTTCTCCTGTGCTAGAAATCTCACTGCAGCTGCAGGGAAAGACAAGCCATTTTGCTTGCATGGCTGCCTCTGCATTTCAAGCTGATTTGTATGAGACACTGCCACCCAGCACGATTTGCATACGTACCAAAACGCGAGACCTGCACAAAATGAAGCAGGAAAACCATTTGTCTCTGCTCTTGGAAAAGGTTAACGGCATGGATTCTTTGCAAATGTTTACTATTAAGTGTTTCCTAAGCCTCCGAGCTATAGAATTTGTACATAAAAGGGGGTTCACCCTCTTCCCCCAGTCCCACAATCCTATTTGCTTCAGATTAACATGAGTGACCTCTACTTCACTTGAGCTTATTCATCGCCCACAGAGCAAGGCCTGGTTGTACTGAATTATTTCCCTGCACTCAAGAAATGCTATTCAGCTGCATAGGAGGGGACAAGGCTGCAGATGCAGGTGTTAGCTTTCTTGAACATTAACTGTTCAACACCCAGACAAGACTCCTATTTAAACCTTACTCAGATCAGAAGGGCTGCAGAAAACCGTGACATAAGTATGAGATACTTGGACCTAACTCACCAGAACACTAGGCCCAAACATGTGATAAAGAAAACAGGGGTGAACTACAGGCTGGTAATTACATGTGATCACACATGGCAGGGGACAAAGCAGCCCTGCCATGAAACACTTCATCTCAGCTCCTCCTGCTGCTCCCTCCCTCTCTGTCCTCAACTGTGTCAGTCACCCAACGTGCCCCATACTTGCTGTCTTAAGAGTGCATCAGAGGCTCTGGGGTGGGTGCTCTTTGAAATGGCTTAATTTAAATTGACGTATGAAGTGTCACCTCCAAATTAAGCCAGGCTGAAGAAAACCCTTCAGGATCTTTCTGTCCTGTCTCTCTTTCTCTCTTCCTTCCCCACCCACATTACTTTAAAGAGAGCTTGCACATCATTCACCATTCTGGTCACCAATAGAAAACAACTCCTACCTGAAAGGTGTCTTCAGGTGCAGACTCTTAAGGGCTGGAAGGGTATGCCCTCATTTCCCCAGTCCTCCAAGAATAACAGCCCAGACTGAAGTCCCTCCACAAGTCAGATCTCCTGTGTCAGACACAAACCCAAATTATTCTGGCATACAATCTGTGCTGAAAGAATGGCCATTGGGCAATTAAAATCTGTTTTGCTCCTTTGTTCTCCAGGCAGGCTGCCTGATTGACTGGACCCCTTTACTTGGGAAAACAAATATTAGGCTCAATCTTCAGCTGGCAGAAAGTCAAATGGTGCCATCAATTCCTCTGTTACCCTGACTGAAATTTTGACCTATGGTTTGCAACTCCATAGAAGCTCTTACTTCCTACTGCAGCTCCCATACTTTCAAATGGCACAATAACTCCCACTAATTTTTGCAGACCAGGGACAGATTTTCTCAGACCTCACTGCATCAGGCTCACTGTGGTCACCCTGCGCAGCACCTGGGCTGCCTGGCAAAACTTACTCTGATATGGACTTTATTGCATTGGGTTTGGGAGCTTTTGCCGTGATTTGCAAATAATCAGAGAGTTCAGACACAACCCGTAACTACTGTATTTAAATGTTCCATTCGTTACTACAAAACAGGATCCTGCCTGAAGAAGCAGAGACTGAAAGTCAAAGTAGAGCAGACAAGTGTAAAGGACTGATGGCAATAACGGTCCTGATCTCGCAGAGCAAGGGAATCAAACTACTTAAATACTTGCAGCACCTGGACTGTCCCAGCAAAAATTCCATCCTTTAACTCACCAAAGAATTACACACCGTTCCTTACTCTGCACAGACAAGAACTTGCTTTTGCATTCACTGAATGGTGGTTGGGGTTTCGGTTTAAAAAACAAAACCATGTATACTGAAAATCACATGTGACTCTTGTGATGAGCAAAGCCATTTAAAACAGTCCAAAAGCTGGGGGAACCAGCCAGGACACAGAGGGTGTTGTGTGGGCCCCTCTTCAGTACACACATACTGATCTTCAGTACGTGTGTGTTGTGAAAAAAAGCCAGAGACTGATGAAGACTGGTAGGATAATCAGAATAAGGCACATTCCTCTCAGGGAGACCAGAGTAGCCAGCTTTTTTTAGCTTAACCAAACAGAGGCTGAGAAGGGTCATCACTGCAGTCCAGAAATAACTCAAAGGCAAACACCAAGGAAGAAAAATAGCTAGTCAAGATCAGTGACTAGAAATAACCAAAGAAGAATAAAAAGTCCATGAGTGAATTTGAACTGGAAATGATAATATTTCTATGACCAGAAGGATGAGGCAGAAGCTACTTTTCAACAGAAATAATGGGGGAAAGAAACGTTTAAGCATCTTCAGGCACTTACAAAGCAGACTCTAGGACGCGATACTTGTCAATAGAACTGAATCTGGCACCCTTGAGCTTCCTTACTCCAGTGTGTGCTCAGCTCAAACCCAAAGAACAAAAAAAGTAAAACAGAGGAAAATGTCAACATTCACAACTATTGTCAAAAATCTCTCATTAAAACTAGGCCACAAATACAGCAAGCTGTGCAAGGAGGAATGCCCAGAGGAGAAAAATGGCATCTTGCTGAATTCAGGCTCCCTGATCATTCATGCCTCTCTATCACAGACACTTGCCCCACGCTTCCTCTCCAGCATGAATTGCCAGTTGGGATTTTCCTGTAGTGTATCTACAGGGAGGCATCAGGAAACTCTGTAAATGCTGTTGGAATAACTACCTGAAAGCACTCTCCTGCAGTGAAATAAACTGTTAGAGAGGAAAAGGTGAAGGATTATATGCTGGATTGTATGATGCTTTATGCAGACATTCTCATTAAGGAAATGGTACTCTCTGCCTTTAGATTTCTTCTCCTCGGGAAGCCTGGCAGTGCCACTCAATGACTGTTTATCATGACCAAAACACTAGTGAACTCATCCTTGTCTCCTTCCAGGCATGGAGATTGTGATGATCTCCTTACTTGCCTCATGAGGTAGAAATATAGAAGGAAAATGAAAGGAGAGAAGGAAATCAAGAAAATGGATAAAACATATGTGGGGAGAGACACAGCTGAAAGGAACCCACTGTTCAAAGCAAGCTGGTCAGCAATGGAATGGATCCTCTGAAGGCATCTGTAGCTCATTCCTACTACTACCATGCCAAGAAGGAATTAATCAATGTATTGGTTTCCAGGCACTCTCTGAGGGATCATAGCACCATTCTGCATGGACAATCTGCCCCTGTCCTACACCACTTACAACCCCTGTTACTGGCAGCACACCACAAAAGGAGGTGAAAGGACAAAGAGCTGAAGCAATGGAGAGTACAGAAACTAAGCCTCAGTTCCTGTCTGCCCGATGCCAGGTAAGCCAACACATCCACTTCCCAGCAGAGAGGGGGTTCAAGGAAGTATCAAAGGAAAACCCGCATGGTGGTTACCTCACATTTGGTGAGTTTTTCAGAGGCACCGTGATGTGACCAGAGAATCAGCAAGTGGATTTCTTGGGACTGACAGAGCAATGGTAAACATCTTGATCTGGTCATAAGTGAGACTGCTTAGGAGATGCTGCCTGGTGAAGAGCCCTAAAGACCAAATTCCCACTTGAGTGAGGCAGTTTTCACAGGGCAGAAGCCAAAAGCCTTTCCAAAAATATGATCAACATCTATATAAACTATATAAACTATAATTAGTTTAATCACAGGAGCAAACTCAATTAACATGGCTGGTACAGTAGAAAGTTGTGCAAAATAACTTACTGGATTTCTTTCTTCTTTCCCACAGAAAAAAAAAGTTGTTTGTCAGTCCCATCGGAATGCCTTTGATCTCAACACTGATCTAAGCAACAAAACAAGAAGAAATCAAAGAAACAAATGAAAAAAGCTCTCTGGAAGAGAGCATCTATCTTCTCTCCACACACTGCTTGGCCTCTGCCTCCCCAGACACAAGCAGGTGACTCCTGAGAGCTGGCAAGGTACAATGCAGAGAATGGCCCCACACACCCCAAGTGCCTCGGGCACTTTTGGAAGGCTCTACCAGATCGCCCATTCTGCTCTGGTTTTGCTAGATATGTTAATAAGTGATCAAGGTTTATTGTGCTGGAGTTACATTTTACAGTCACACATAATGCTCCTCTTAACAGCATTCTCCCTCTTTAAATTCCCAGAAGTAGGGAAGCACAGTGCATGCAGTTTAAGGATCTTGTGTATTTTGAATTTTGAAGCCATCGTCATTGCTAGATTAACTGAACTGACTGGGACTATCTACAAAAACACAGTTATCAGACCTCTACAGGCTTGGAGAAGGTCAGGGCTGCCAGGCAAGAAACCTAAAATTCAAGAAAGGCTGTCTGTGTATTAGATCTTAATTTAGGCATGGTTTGGGAATTTCAGCACTTCCTGAAGGTTAGGCATGCAAGTCTTCTCCCTGAAGTAACAGGAGCTAATCATGAGCTCGGAAGTTAAACACACATTAAGCATCTCCTGACTTGTGGCCAGGACCATAAGGTCTGTGGAGCAGAGTGTGATACTGCTTTGTGCAAGCCCTTTCTTTACACGATGATCTTATCTGCTTGGGGATCTCAGAACCACTGTATAATAATTATTCAGTTTAAATTACATCAGTTGAGATCAGATTAGCCTTATTTTGGCTTTTCCAGGAAAAACCTGAAAGCATCCACAGACCCACATTGCCTCTTCTAATGTCAGCAAAAATGTTGCTATTGATTTCAGGAAAACTGGGGTTTCATTGCAACATTTAGTGCTCTGAGTGTCACTAAGTAAAAATGGGACTGCCCCAGATTGCCCTACAGTTGTTAAACAAGAGAGCTATCAGTTCTAAATACAAAAGCAGAACTGTAAACAGTGCTACTTGCAGTGATGATGATAACTGGAGGGAAAAAAAGGATAATTAATATTTCTCTGTGGCACTGGATGTTCCTAGTAAATGCTAGAAATTGCAACAATGTTCAGTGACAGGCACAGTTTATTCTTCACAGAAGTCTTTCTCACAATCTCAATTTTTTACCTCTACAGCCTTTACTTTACAATATTTCTGTCTGGGTTTGCACTGGCCCTCTGCAATCTGGAAGCTGTTCAGGTGGTCACAGTGCAGCAGAACACTAATGCTGACACCTGGGAAAGGTCCTTGGTCTGTCAAAACCTGCTGCTTCAGAGAGCCCAACAAAGCTCCCCCACGGCAGGGCTGCCGTACCTGGCTGGTGCAGGAGCAAGCACCAAGTCTGAGAAACAGGCAAGGAGTTCGTGATCCTTTTGGCAAGAACACCCCTGCTGAGGGGAAAGTTCATCTGTATTCACTCCCAGTGAGAGGCTGTACAGCCACTCCTCCTGCTGTGCATCACACACCCAGGATCAGACCACAGGCAAGGGACAAACTGGATCGTTAAGTCACAGAAACTCAGTCAACCTGTCCAGTTTTGGGTCTCAGGAGAACATTCAGTTCAGAGAGTTTCCTCAGCCCCCCTGAAGCTCTGTTTATGATTGATTAATCTAGACATACAGCAATGATAATAACTTGATAAATCTCGGTGTGCAGGAGGTCATTTTTAAAGCATCATTACGTGCATTATAAAGCTTTAACACTCATGACACTATAATTATAATCGAGCCTCATCTGACATTACCTAGCATTGGGGAAGAGTGTGGTGGGGATAGTTTGCTTTAATTCCCAATCTAATTAAGATTCTCTTCTGTTCCAGCAGCCAAAGCCATTTTCCATTTTAAAAGCATAGCAATGCCTACTTGCAATTATGAAATAAGTAATTTCATTTAAAAGCAACTGCTACATACAAGAAACTCTTTCATCCTGGATGTCCTGGTGGAAAAACATGAATGACACATCTTTATCACATAGCTGGCCAATTATGGCTCCCTATAGCCCAGTACTGCTGTAAAATAAAAATTTATAAAGATGGAAAGCTCACAGCTTTTCAGGGCAAAACCACAGCTGTATTTCATACCTAACAAAACTTACTGAGTGCAGCACAGACTTGAAAGTAAATTTTTGGGGTGAGGCTAGAGGAGGATGCTTGGTTCTCTGCACAGTTGCCAGGTTCAGTTACAAAGCTATTACCCTCAGAGTGAGAATTACAAGGCGAAACACCACATCTTGAATAATTCAGGAAGTCAGCTTGAAGGACGGTAGCAATTCCTTCTCACTTTAAATCCTGTCTCCCTCTTCCCCACACTGATCTCCAGGGACTACACTAAACATAAAGCAGCAGGCAATAAATGAACCAGCAATTACCACAGACAGATGCATAAAGCCCCACCCTCCCTTCTCCCCCATGTGCCCATCAGAAAGGACTCTCCCATGTGTCTTCTTTCTGCTGACTTGGGAGTGAGAAAGGGAAAGCAAAAGATTATTGATCTGATTTCCAAATTCAAAAGTGCAGAGCATCCCCAGGCTCCAAGAGAGGAAATCCCTGCTAAGGTCTTGTCAATAGTGTCCTCTGCCTGGCAATACTTCTCACAGCTGACAGAACTTTCAAGGTGCCCAACATCAAAGCTATGGGGTGAAGTCACAAAGTCTGGGTTTATAAATCCCAGTTTAACACATGCCCACTGCGATTTATGAACATGGTACATTAATGGCTGGGCTCAGCATCACTAAATCAGTCGCTCCTGCTACAAGTAAGTTGGATAAATCAGACCATTTCACTTAGGGTGATTTATATTGCAGATAAATCAACATTCATCTATGAGTGATTTGTTAACACATTGCAAGATCTTCTAATCACTTTCTGGTTTTTCATCAATCAAAACTTTTGGGAATTACATCACGAAATCCCAGACTAGAGGGGCCAGGGCCATGAATCAAGTCTTGGAGTCAGAACCAAGCAGGCTTACAGTGTGGAGTGATGGTTTGGTTAGGCTGGGCAAATGGGCCCAGTGCCTTGCTCAGGGACTCCCTGCACAAACTGGAAACCAAACTTCGCATGAGATCTGCTCTTCTGTCTTGTTCCATGCTTCCATGCACAGAAGTGCAATGAGAGCATGTCCCCCTGAGGGTTGGATCATGAGGAGAAATACCTTCAGAGAAGAGCACAGGGTGTTAAACACTACTCACGCCTAAGCTGCAAGACCAGGGATCCTGGCCACCACAGAGAGCCACAAGAAGCACCTGAGGTCTCCTTCAAGGTGACATTTGATTCAATACTATTCTACTCTATTCTGAAGAGCTCCTAGAAAGAGAAGCAGGAAACCATTCAGCCTTGATGTATGGGTACAATTTTGGAGGACTGTGCAGCATAGGGGCTGAACAGAGCCAGCACACAGGTACACATCACAGCTGCTCCAGCATCTTTACTGGACCATTCCCATAGCTCCAGAACGGGAACCTTGAGGGCAGGGAGACTCCAAGGACAACTTTCCTCTTGCATCTCAGGATGAGCGACTTCAGGTCCTGGCTCCACCCTGGTCAGCCTGTTCCCCATGTCATTCTCTATGCCTGTTTGCTCAACTGTGAATGGGAAACTAGGAAAGTGGCCTCATTTAAGAAGCACTTTGAGATAAGTTGATGACAAATGCTCTAGAGGAGTGATTTGCTCTTCAGGCATGACTTCTGATCTCAGTGGTTATTCAGTCTTCCAGCATCTACAGATGGCTTAAGATTCAGATCTAAAGCACTTTAACTGTCTCTGTATTACATCTCACAGACTTAATAAATTCTCTATTTCCTCTTCCCATAAACCAAGAGGTTTGATTTTTTGTGCAAAGCTGGTAACTTCTCCATCACAAAAGCATTCCAAGTTAGTCAGAATCCAAAATATGAGAGCCAGGTGTGCCTCACTAGGTTTCCACTTACATAAAAAAAAAATCCTTCCTCAACAGTTAGGCCTTGGCAGCTACTGCTTTTCACAGGAAAAACTCCTGTCCTGTTTGACCAACATTCTGTTTCAGCTTTCCTGTGGGAGTGTGGCGCTGAGAAAGCAATACTGGAGTAATCTGCAGTTCACCAGACATGGAGTTGATTAGCATTGTCCATGAATCACTGTCTGACCTGTGCATCCATTTATTTCAGCAGCATTTGAATTGATCTAAAAGAGACACTTTCTGAAATGCTGTTACAGTGATGCAAATAGTTCTTAAAAAATTCCTATACACAGCAACACACTCAGTGATGTTCTGGAGCAAAGTCCTGTCTGTACTAGATGGACAAGCAGCACCAGAAAATTAGGACTGACTCTGAAAGGCATTTGGATGGGTTTGTTTTCTCTTTAGCTTAAGCACACCCGGGAGAGGTTTGTGCTAGCAGGAGATGTCAGAGGGAACACTCCAGAGAAGGGAATGCCCCGGCCACCACAGAGCAGGCAACAACAGACCTTTCCCAGGGCTGGACACAGCTGCATCCTGCAGCCGAGTGGGATGCATCCCTCCGTGCCAGATAGACCCAGAGCTCATGGCACACCCTGGGCAGTGACAAGGGCACAACCACCCCCTCTGCTGCCCTCACAAAAGCATCCCCGTTCTCTTCCTCACCCTGCCCAGACTGGGAGAAATACAACTGCCACTCAACAGTGCTCTGACTGTTGTACAATTTATATAAACACACAAACACACATTTATATATACATATATGTGTACATTGTGTTCATACATTTATGTGTATATATACATACACACACACATACAGAGAGAGAGAGAGATATTCTGGACATAATAGTATGAACTGAAAGAACTCACAGTCAAGTGCTTTAGTCAGAGACTTTTCCAAACCCAGAGTGTCTGGTTGTTCCTTCCCTTACTCCCAAAGCCTCAGCCTCCGTAGTCTGGAACAACCTGCTTCAATTCCATAATTATTTTAACAATTTGGCAATCTAGCTGCATTTTGCCACTTTCAGAATGGTTTTACGATCCAGAGATGCTTGCTGAGGACAAAGCAGAACTAGAGTGCCATTTTAAATACAGTTGATTAGGTAACTTGTGCTTTTTAAGTGGACTGCATGACTATCAGCACATGAAACACCTCAATACTCATGAACTCCGGTGAGACTTGTGCCTTGCATTAACTGCACGAGCTGCAAGCCCAGAACCTGTGTGATTTGGCTCCTGGCTACAGGGCAGATTCAAAACCTTACCAAGTGCTAGCACAAAGTTATAGCACCTTATTTGTGTAGTCTCTCTCCCACACTGGGGACTTGAGATCTACCCTTCAAATATTTACACACACACTTCACACACCAGACTAGAGTGGAAGCAGAGCTGCGGATATGCATAATACACCTTTTTTTCCCTATGATATTGTTATGAAGTAGCAGGTGAGATTATTCACATATTAGGCCTTCAGTCTCCAGGGAACTGTCTGTGATTTCTAAATTTATACTTTCAGTGTTGTCACAGAAAACACTGCAAGAGATTTTGATCTTGAATACTGATGCAAATTTGAAAAAAAAATCTGGCATTTCCATCTCATCCACAAAGCTCAGGAAAACACAGGTGCTCAGATTTTGGCTCTCCTCTTTCTTAAAACAAGAGGACAGAGTAAAGCAGCAGGAGGCCATCACACAAATGGCAATCATAAATTGATCAGGCTATCAAACAACTGTCATCAAGAAGCAGAAAACAGATTAATGAGCATTCATTATTGACTGGTTAAGTAACCTGGCAACACTTCACTTCAAAAGCTGACAACAGCAGGACTCTAATCACTTCCAAGCAGGACAGGACCTTTCCTATGCCACTGGGCAGCACAGCTCTGGCCTTTTGCTCTTCACCATGTGAGAGAGATTAAACAGGACTTAGACACAATACTGGCTGTTAAGCAGAATAACCCAAAATTTGAATTCTCAATCACATAAGCATGAAGACAAATGTGCAAATCTAGATTAAGAGATGCATAAGTACGTATTTTCAACAATTTATCATAGATTGCTGCCTAATACTAAAGTTTTGAAGATGAGCAATGAAGAAGTGGTAAGAAAATGTAAGGGTTCACATGGTGGACATTTATGTCCCTGCATTGTCAGTGCCGCTGTGGCCAACAGAACTGTTCACGTTGGCTCAATCTTATTATAAGGAAAAGGTCTGTAGGCTGGGCAGACTCTGAGAATACTCCTGCTTTTGCCCAGGTCCCCTGTACGAGTCTGGGCTCTGAACTACCCTAATTTTACATATAGCCCAGTATATGTAAAATTTGCCCAGGTCCCCTGTATGAGTCTGGGCTCTGAACTACCCTAATTTTACATATAGCCCAGTACGTAGCATACATGCAGATTATCCTTCTGTATCTGCCCAGTTCAGATAGAATGCAAACACATTCCAGGTCATCAACCCACATGCTCATGGCTCACTCCTGTCAAAACAACCCAGCTCCAAGGACCTTCCAGCCACAGAGCAAAGGATATTTATTCTATCAAGTTTCTGAAGAAGTTCAAGAACATTTTACAAAGGGCAAAGAAAGGAGTGGAAAGCACCTTATGTCAGCAGTTGGCTCAAGACATATGGAGTTGATGGATTGAATGCTGCCAACATTGGGATTGTGTTGCTCTTGTGCAGCAGATGAACTGTAACCTTGCATACAATGGGTACTGGTGGTTGTGTTAAGAGTATTCTACAACAGGAAATGAAAAGTAGGTGGCTTTTTTGGTTTGCTTGAGAGACTGCTTCAATCAGGTAAAAATAAACAAAGACTCCTATGCACGGTGACACCACTGACTCACCTGACTCCACCACAAGCGTTACGTGTCGAACTCCTTAGGTACGAAACAGGGAAAAAAGGAGTGTGAAAAGATTAGTACAGTCCTCCATAAGCCTCTCTGTCCTCTCCCCAGTGCTGCTGCCCCTCTTCAGTTCCTGAAGGAACTGAAACACACAGCAGAAGCAGTTGGCACTAACATTTTCAGAAATTTATAGAAACCCTGCTTTGCCTTCATGGGGATCCACCTCTTCTCCCCTGCCCCGTGTTACCTTGTTTCATGATTCAGCAGGACCTATGAGGGACAACAGCACTAGGGATGCATGGTCTACACAGTAAGAAGTTCCCTCTGCTTCCATTTCTCAGGCCGCTTTTGTCTCAGTGAGATGTCCTATGAGCTGTCCTCCAGTCCCAATGTCAAACGATTATAAAGGGATGCAGGGCACTTCTGCCCATTTGTACCATTTAAAGGTTGACCTTGTGGGTCACATTTGCTCAGTAATTTTACAGACGTGATCTGAAATATGAGTCAATATTTAATGTCTCTTAATATTGAAGAGATTGATTGTAGCAGGGGAAATTAACAGTGCAGAACATGCAAGTGTGATCCAACAGCAGCAAGTGCCTATTCCGAAAGAGCTGAGATGCTGCTGCACAGAAGGAACCAGCATTTAGCTGAGTGTCCTTAATAACTGACAAGTTCACTGCCTTTGTCAGCCAACTCTAAAATAAACCCGATCATCAGTATTGCTGTGGGGCCTGCAAGACCCACCTTCCAAGGCCAGGACTGAGGACCAAATGAGGACAAGCAGCCTTCCCCAGTGAGCATGAAGGAATGTGGGTACAGCTAAGGACGCATAAGGAAATAACAGGAGGATTTGGGTCAAACATGGGAAAATGCTGCCCACTGTCAAAAGAAGCTACAGAATACTCTTTAGTAAATGCTGCTGTGAAAGACAGTTTTGAGGCGGGATAAGAACGAAGAAAACAAAGCTCTGCTGGGGATCTTGGAAGAACAACTTCCCTCATGAGAGTCAAAGTCCAACGGTCAGCTGTCAAAGACCCCCCGACAGACTAAACAGCCTTTATTGTTACTTCAAGTGAGATAATGGGAGTGAAATGGCTCCTCACTCCTTCCCAGCTGCTACTGCCTTCCAAGTGGATGAGCTACTGCCTCATGTTGGGCAGGGTGGCTGGAAGCAGCTTTGGGAGAGTGCACAGGTAGGAATCAGGGAAAGGAAGATGAGCAGTTTGTGCCTGACAGGAGGGAGAAGGTGAAGGACAGTGGAGAGATCTCCAGAGAGGAGAAATGCAGCCATCAGTCTGGAGAGGTGACGTCTGCAGTACCAACAGAAGTGAGGTAAAATGAGATTGGACAACTTTCATTGCACTCTGGGAAGGATGATACAGGGAGCTGAGAGAGAAGACAGAGGAGACCTGGATGGGAGAACTTTACTTGTACCTCACCTTAAAAAAAAACCCCAACAAACCAAAGCAGCAGCAGCCTCTCCATATACTCTAGATGCACTTGAGACAAACATCAAACTAAAAAAAACCTGAAGATAATCCAACCACAGATCATAATTTAGTCTAAGCCAATATCAATGATTCAGGTAACTCCAAAGCTCTATCTTCACTGAGATAAAGCACCATTATTAGCAAAGAAAATTAAAGCCATTTACTTTGAGGTCAGTGAGATCAGAGCATGTGAGGAAATTGAGCTCTGCTGTCTCCTTTTAATACCACGTGTTTTCCTAAACTAATAAATCTTCATGCCGTAAATCACTGTTTGTGATTTATAAAGGGGGCAAACACCCTCTCTTCATCAGTTCAGTACCTGCATCTTTCTTACCAGCAGCACATTTTTTCCTAAATTTTTGAAAGTAGAGGTAAAAATACCACTACCAAAAAGAAAAAACAACCAAACTTAAACAGAAAATCCCAGCTGCCACAATGAATCACTCCCAAAGGGAAGATGTTCCGCAAAGCTGATATTTCACAGTGTTATGAAGTTCTGTCTGGGACCAATTTGAAAATAATTTTTCACCAAAGATCCAAAAAATGCCCCAGGACAAGCTTTAGCCCAAATTATCATTTGGGGTCGCAATGGCTTTCACACACACAGTAACCTCTTTCCCTCTCACCACCCTTCTGCTTCTGGCTTCTGATTTCCACAGAGAAGAAATTTAAAAACCCAATCCCCACAAGCCATTTTATTTATTAATGGGCAAAATTCTCACAGTTCCTTCACTTATTTTCCCATAGCTACTAGACAATGTTCAGACAGCCTTCTGCTTGTGTTATCTATGTACAGCTAAATTACACTTAATTCAATTATGAGTGAAAGCCACAGGAAGCCAATATGACAACTCCACTAGATAATCTTCCACTTCTCTGCCACAATTTCATCCATAAGGTCCTTTTCTCATTTTACTTCAGGATTCCTGGCTGCCTCAAAGTCTGATTTGTTTATTTTAAGACAAAAGCAATAATGTGTCTTTTTAGTCATGGCAGAGATTTTTAATGTAAGTAGAGATAAACGAAGTTTTGAGACACTCTCTTTCCTAAATAGTCAAACAATTCCTTTTTAAACTGTTAAATTAGAAAAAGTAAGTGGTTAATTTTCAGCACCAGGAGGGACATTCATCTTGTTGAGTGCTTCTAACAGACATGCATGCACAAAAATCACTGTGTATTGCACAAAATATAAATAACTAAAATATAATAAAGCTATATAATTTTATGGCATTTTAATGAGATTTTATAATTATATTGCATTTTAATGGGATTTGGACAATTAACTCCCTTCAGCTCTTTGCAAATCTCTGCCTTAGGCAATGACCTTGTGCCAATGTCCACCCCAAACCAATGTGTAAAACAAATTCCAGGGTGACTTATGTCTCTGCTGAGGTACAGTCACCTCCAGAATGAAAGCAGCCGCTGTGGTCAGAACACACAGCAGGAGTGCTCTGTTTAGCCATAAGCCAGTGGGGGATTTCACCACACGAGGTGTAACGCAGAGAGCCTGGGACAGGGAGTCGCATCCCATCCGTTTTCCTCGGCTCCACAGGCCGGCAAGGCTGACTGACAGGGAGGAGCATCATTTCATCAGACACTAATGCCACGACTTCAGTGAATATGGAGGGGGATGTTGGAATCTCCCTGGTGAATATTGACCTGTGCCAACCTGTCTCTCTTTTAACAGCTGGGAAGGAAGGACAAGTTCACAGATGCAAACTTATGGGTCAGGAAATCTAAGTTCTCCCTGGGAACTACATTTCTAAATAAAACCCATCCTTTCAGTGCAGTGCTATTTATAAGGGCTGCAAGTTTATACTGCTCCTTCCCCATTTAGTTTAGCCTTTCTCTAATATTCATTATCTCACTCTCGGCTTCTCGCTGTCTGCATATCCATTGTCACCTCTCATTTAGGAGTGACTCATTCTTGAAAGGATTTAGTCAGCTGTGAACAGCCAAGCTGAGTACTGTGCATGGCATACCCAGGGAAAGAGAAACTCTAGAAATGTCTGGACGGATCTATTCAGATAACCTCCTCTGCAGACAGAGCAAGTAGGCAGCCCAAAATAACCCACCTTGAGTCTTTGGGAATTTTACTCCAGAATTTAGGGTCAAATTATTGCTGCTGTCATGCAGACTTTAGATGGGTAAAGGTAAAGGAGCCTTCTCCTCCACTCCATCGCTGCCCACCACACCCTTCCAAAGCAGCAGCTATTTATCTCACGGTCCCCTACATGCAAGAAGCAAACCAGAACATTTCACCATCTGTCCAGCAGCAACGTTCAAGAGCACAGATTTGACCCACCATCCTGTTCTTCTACATGCCATAAAAGCCTTCCCTGAGGAGGTGACTGCCTTTGCCCCTTGTTGGGAGCTGTTGGGGTAGGGCTGCCTTCTAGTGGGACTCATCTGAACACATGGCTCTGTTAGATCCCATCCCCAGTTCTCAGCACCTTCTCTCCTGATGAGCTGGCTGGGCTGGTGGCTCACAGGTCTGCAGGGGAACTTGGGTGGGTGGCTCGCAGGTCCGCTCAGGAAGCTGCTTATGAAACAGGAGGTCAGGAGAAGTGAGCAGCTGCTGTTGGGGCTTGAGGGAAGGGCACCCTGTGCAACCCTTACATCTATGGGAAATGACAAGGCTGCCTCAGAGTCCAAGATAGCTGGGTACTGTACTGTACTTACTTGGGAAAGGAAAAATAAGCCCTGTATTAAATGAGAATTTACTTTCAGGTTTAAGAGTGTGGCTGAAGATCACAGGGGTGTCCAAAACGCTGTGCTAGCAAAATGCATCCAGCTTCCCCTTCAAATGAGCCTAATAAACTGGGAAAACCCTGTCAGTCTGAATACACTGTAAGTTAGTGAGGCGCACATTTAGTCCCTGACAAGGCTGATTTCCATGGTGCAGTCACGTGCAGCTCAACCAAAGAGGATGACGAGTTAGCACAGCACCTCACCTCTCTGGCAAAAGTGCCCCTGCTTTGTCTGCTCCTCCTTTTGGGGTTTTGTTCAAACGGACAAAGTAAGTCCATTCCTTTTCTTCATCACCCACACCCCCTGAGCCTGCATGGGCTGGCCATGCACAGAACTCAGCTCTGTCACAACAGAACAGCTTTCTGCAGCCATGGCCATTACAAGGTCAGTGCTCTCTGGGACTCTTCTGCCAGTTCCTGGGACAAAAAAGTCAACTGTACCTTTTGAATTCCAATCTGCAAAACAAACCCATCCCAGAAAAAAAAAAATCCAAAACGAGATAAAGGACTGAAAACAACAAATATTCACCCTGTTCTTTTGCTCTTCTTACCAGAAAAGGACAAAAGTCAGAACTGGTTTTGATCAAGGCCCTGTTGCTGAAAGTGGCACATTTGAGGGAAGGAAAAGGCAGGCTGATAAATGGTTCTAATTCTGGCATATCCTGCTTACAAATGCACCACACAGTAAATCATCCCAAACCAAAGCAGATGCAGAACTGGTATCACAGGAGCAACACTGAATCCAGAGCCTGGTTTCAGTACCTTCACCAGAACAAAACATGGCACACAGATGTCCATGCCAGTACCTTACTTGGGTTGTGCTTATGTTCCTTTTACCTTCCCCCTGCTTATGTTTCCTGGTAAATTATATTCCTTGCCAAAAAAAAACCCAGCCTGCTGAAACCAGAAAATTGGAATGTTTGCTGAAACCAGATTGTAAGACAATCAGAGAGTAAGTGTTGCATCTGCAAAGATGAGCATTTCCCTGCAGAACTAATTCCAGAAGCCATTTTCATCCAATTAACAGGGTGAAACAAACTGTTGCTAGGCCAAAGGAATCTGCTTAGACAATCTATTTGGACCTTGTTTCCGCAGCTTTCAGTACAAGAAGCTGGCAACATGAGTACTTTTTCCTGAAATCAGTAGGATCAAACAAGAAATAGCCTCTTATGGATCAAAACTACACATGATGGCAACTGTTACTATCAAGATTACAGAGAACTGGACAGATACAGTCAAGCAGATCATGATACTAAACCTGCTTTTAAAAAAAATGGGTTTTGTTGGATGCAATCCTGTTCAGATGACAAATCCTTAAGAATTTGTCATAAGGTATAGCTCCACCACACTTTCAAAAAAAAATTGAGGAAAATCACTCAACAGAAACAGGAAAAACACACAAAAAAAGAGAATGGAGAACTCATTTCTTAAATAAGAGTTCCCCAAGAGCTGCTCAGCTTGTTCACTTGTGACAGCTCCAGTCACAGCTTAGTATGTGACAGGCAAATCTTGTTGATAAGCGATGGACAGAACCTAGATCAACCGTTCTTGTTCTTCCTATTTGAAGTAAATTTACTTTCCACATCGTAAGTGTACTAAATTTAAAAACACTGGCCAGGAAGCTCAGCAAGGACCCCCCATTCCTGCTAGTGCTTTTCCTGCTGCAATTTGTAAAGGCCTAGGAGAGTCCAAAAAGAGATGACAAATCTCACCACCCTATGCATTATAAGGAAATGCTTAACAGTCTGGGGTGTATGGGGTGTAGATCATATCACAAAGTATAGCAAGACCTTGCAAGAGGAGTGTTGTGACTCCCCATGGTGGTTGCCTCACCCCAGCATTAAGAAACAGAAATCCATTTGCACTGATCTCTTGCAAAGTTCGAACATTTAGTTGAATACCTCTTTTCCATCAAGCAATCCAGTTGCATCTTGAACCCTTCCCACATCTTGCAACAGTGAACAAACAGCCCTAAGCAGCAGGGATTTTTGCTCCTAGACAAACTCTTCACCCAACTTTTACACCCCTCCACCCTGTAATGATACAGAAAGAGTCTGAAAAATAAGCCTTGTAATTAGCAACCCAGTCAAATCAGATTCACATTGTTTCTCCTTCAGCTCAACTCTGCGTGCACTGCTCTCTTTAGCTCTGGTTAACCACTGTTTGTCAGTCAGGTCCAGCACCCAGATGAAATCCCAGCAGCCTCTTCCCCGGTGGCGTCACCGGCCTGGATGCTTTGCTTCCCCTGGGCGCTGCTGGAGGAGCCAAGGCAGGAGCACACAGCAAGCTGCTCTCCCAGGAGACAAAAACACCCAAGGTGCTTCTCATTAGAGCTTGCTGAAACTCACACCCTTCTCTTGTCTTCCAGCCTTCCTCCCTGAAAGCATCTGGAATACAAAACATATGAAAAGCGCATGGAGAGACAGGAGGAGGGAGGGGAGTGGAAGTTAACATTGCTATAATGAAAATCTTTCAAAGCTTCTTCTCTTTTCTGTTCCTAGATACAAATAATAGGAGTAAGGAGATTGATTTTCTTGCTTTTTATTGTCCCCTCCTTTTTATTTTCTACCTTTCCAAGCCTCTCTAATTTTGGCAAAGTTACAGAGTGACAAAATTACACTGCTGCCTTCTTCTTCTCAGTTTCACTTCGGAATTTTTACACAGAATGGGTTTCTTTGGTTTTGGGGTTTTTTTCCCCACGGAGTGGGGAAAGGAAAATGCAAAAGAAAATATCCCTAAAATGATCCTAAGCTTTATTCATGCAATTGTATTAGGAGTTCAAAAATGCTGGGGGTGGTGGAAAGAAGCATTCAAGAAAATCCAAAGTAAGAAAAAAGAATCAAAGACAAAAGAAATGCTTACTTTTGAAACAAGTTTTGATTGCTTTCCACCTTTTTATCAAAGAATAGGAAGGTATTTTATTTCAATTATGCATAATTTTCTACCAAAACCTTTTGGGGGGTAATAAAAAGTAATTTTCATTTTGTTTTTTTAAAGCACAGCTGCTTGACATGCCTCATGAAAAGTCCCTGGTATGCCACTGACATGGCTGTCTACTGTGTTTTATGGTTAATGTCTGTCCAGGGCACTCCCGTCTAGAGAGTGCCTCCAGTTTTCCTGATCTTGTGAAAATCATGGGACTAAGGAACTGCAGACATCCCTGTCCTTCTTGAGCATAGAGATCTGATCACTGAGATCACCACATACAGTGAAAATATTGCAAGTGCATTAACAGTCTTTCCCCAAGTCCCTGCATTCCAGTTAAATAACCAGTAAGTTCTTCTCTAGACTGCTGTGCACACAGGTTGTATCAGACTTTGTGACCAAGCCAAGATTTTCAAACAATCCAGGGAGCCATTATTGAAACCAAAAAGCAGCTTGAACTTTTAGATCAAAAAGTCCTGTTCTACACAGGAAAAAATTTATTACAAACATACTCACTTTCCTAAAGGAGCCCACACATGCCCTAACAGTTCACCTTGAGTTAGGAAATTCCCTTTCACCAGCACTCTGAACACACGTGCTGCTTGCTTTCATCAAAGGAAAATTCAGCGACCAGGAAAGGTGGGGGAAAGGTGTTGGTGTTAGAGGAATTTGTCAGCTGAATCAGAGAGTAATTTCTAAAACCCTAAGCACTTCAGCAATAAATGTGCATTCCCCAGGAGATACAGGTCCTGCAATGGCCTCTCCATCAGCGAGGAGGCCTCAGGAGGGCAGAACCACACCTGCTGAGGGACAACCAGGAATGGGAATTCACCTGGCAGAGTGCACAAAACACAGCAGCTAAACGAAACTTGGTATGGAGACATCCTGGGATTCATGTCGTAACCAGGGCACACACTCAGCCCCCAGCAGCAAGGGGCAGGACAGGGCTGGCCCCACACCTGGGTCATGTCCCAGATGCTTCCGAGCAAAACAGCCTCGTGCGGGAAAGCTCCCTCCAGCACTCACAGAGGGCAAGGTACAAAATCCAAAGCTCTGCCAAGTGAAGTCCAACAGGGAGAGCTGGAAATGGAAACCAGAAGCCAGCTTTCCAATGCGCATTTGTTTGTAATGTGGCAAGCCCAAGGCAACCCTCATCCCCTCACTGCTCCCCCTGTTCACACACCTCACCTCTTGCCAGGTCCCCCTCTCCTGGAAGAGGATTGATTGAAGAGTGAAGACACCCCCACTTTTCCTGCCTCTGCTACAGCACAACAGCCTCCAGAAAGGCAGCAGAGGACCAAGCAGAAAGAAACGAGCAGTAGTTTGCTCCAGCACCCACTGCCAGCATCTCCTGGAGCTTCACATTCCACCCCCGGGCTGATCCGAAGTACCCACTGCCTCAGCCAAACCCCCCTTGGCTGTGGGAGCAGCCTACACTTCATCCTTAGGGAGTTTTGAACTGAAGGTCTGATCCAAGGGCTTACACAGGCAAATTCAGATCCAAATGAACACCCAAAGTCAGGCCCCACGCCTTGAGCTGGTGGTACCCAGGTGTGAGAGGAGCTGTTTCGGCCCAGGCAGCCTCAGCAGCTCTTCTGATGCCATGAGTGAAAAGTCCACAACCCTGAGGAGTTGGTCTGAGAATTTCCCTTCACCCCACTGACCAGAGGGGATTTGCAGGAGGTCAAGTGGCCAGAAAATGAGGAGCTCGACAAAGGAAAATGAAAAGTCAAATGAGAATAAAGCATAGAAAGATGGGAAGAAGGGAGACGTGGGATGCACAACTTATATTTTATAGTCTCCACCTCAGTTTGCTGTCCCCAAAACCCTTCGATATGGCAACAAAGCATTTATGGCCCACTCCAAAGCTACCAAGAGCAGTGGGAATCCTCTCACTGGGTTTGCAGGGTTCAGGGTCACAAGGCAGCTCATAGACAGGTTTCCCTGAGGGTGTGGGCAGGACTGCTGTCAGATCTCAGAACTTCACCCATTTCCCTGCTGGAGGGCTGGGGGCAGAATTCCCCACCAGAAGCCTCATTATAAGGTTCTCCTGGGAATGGCAGATCTTTCCCTGTGGATGCCCAGGAGCATGGACTATCCTCCTGATAACAAAGATGTGTCTTTCTGCTTGAGACATCCCAGGCATTTCCCAGAAGTCCCTGTGTGGCTCAGAGCAGTTACCTTTCAAAGTAATATCTTTTTAATTTGCCCAAGGACACTTTGTGGTGTCATTAAAGTTTCTCTCCAGCAAACATGCTATTATTCAGCTTGGAAACTTAATTAATTAAACAACATATACAATTTCTTTCAACAGCTAATGCAGCACAGAGGAAGACGATCTGCCACGCTCTTGGTTATTCAGTGCCACTTCCAAGAAGCTCTGAAGTCTCCGAGCAGATAAAAAGCCCCGTCCTGCTGCCCTACTCCACCTCTTACCACCACGCAGAAGGATTCTGTGCAAAAGGAGAGCCTCTCAAATAGCAGATGCTGCAGCCTAAAAGCCTTACAACTGACTGCCCTCTACATCGTCTTTGCTTCAGAGCTGCCAAAGCTGCTAGCACTGGTAAAATTTTACTGTGCCCTCAAATCCCACTATGTCCCTTGAAAATGCCTCTTGGCAGATAATTCTTGTAGTCCAGCCCCTTGTATGCAATAAGGTCTTTCCGTTGTTACCCATGGCACACTTTTCAGTTTGAATTTCCTCTTTCTTTCTCAAGCTAAAATAGAGAAGGAAAGAACTGGTCAGGTTTTCTAATGAGAATCTTCAGACCTTCTTCTCTATTTCTCTGTGAATTTTAAAAGCAGGCAATAAAAATATGAAAAATTAGGAAACTGTTGTTAATTTGCCACATTTTTCTGAGACTCTAAATACCAATTTCCATTTTCTCCTCATTTGGATTTCTCATAACATCATTACTACAAACAAAGGGTTAAACTAAGTCACAGTTTAATCCATTCCCCATTATATTGCTGAAACGAGCAAAAAAAAGGTCAGTCTTGGGGGGGATCAATGCTTTCCTTCCACAGCACAAACAACGCTGCTCAGCAGTTTGCTAATTTATCATCGTTTATTTCAAAAAGAAGCCTTATTGGAAGTGCAATACCTTTTGTTTCCCTGGAAATGCAGGGTTTGCCTTGCCTCTCCTACACAGAGTGAGAGAGGAGCAAGACCAAATCCACCCAAAGTGATGTGACAGCTCTCAGTGTTACTGATAATACTTCAATACAAGCAGCTCCCTGATTGTATCACCAGAAGAAGTCACTGATACAGGACACCAAGAGGCAATATCCCCTGTGGAGATTGGGAGCATCAGGTAAATTCCTTCGCTGTGCTCAGGGCTTATCAGCAAGGCTATGAGGACTGTGTTACCCTGTCAGGAAAGAGTCTGCACCAGCAGGGGCAAAAGACAACTGAATCGTCAGAACTGAGCTGAGTAAGTCATTTAGCAGAAGCCCAGTCAGCTGCACATTAGTCATTAGTCACACGGGAGGTTTTCCTCTCACTCCTGGAGCTGGTGGAGAGCACACCTGTGTAAGATCTCTGCTGGGATCACAGAGCTGGACCCTCACACTACAGACAACCACCAAGACAGATGTATTTTGTAGCCGCATCCACACACCTGATGAGATGAATCCAAAGGAAAGTTTAAAGTCCTTAAGGCTCCATCTCTCCCAGAATCCTCCCTCGAGTTTAAGCAATGCTGTAGTTCAGCAAAATGTACAGCATTGGTGTGACACAAGCCCTGCCTGCAATGAGCAGAAGCAGCTTCCCTCCACCCCTCTGCCATGGCTGAACCTCGCCTGAGCCACACAGAAACCCTCCCATGCAGGGAGCAGTCCCCAGCTGTCCTCCCCACCCCTCAGAGGGGCTGGGAAAGCAGGAAATCTTTCTTGATCTTCTGTGAACAAGCCCTCTGTCACAAACCCATATTCCAAGGACCAGGGGGAACACTAATTAAAAGAGCAAATATGCCCTGGGTTTGAATGTGCAGGCAGCTCAGGGACACAGTCTGGATTTCCAACCAGCTGGCTCATTGTGGGGCAAACAGCTGCTTGATTTGTCAGGCTTCATTGCCTGTCCAGCCCAGCACCAGGCCGCAAATACACTGAAATAGATTTCCACCAACACATGCGAGACTCGAACTTCTCCCTCAAGCAGGCACATAAGCCATCCCTTTAAATGGGGTCAGTGTTAATTAACCCACTTTAAGCCCCTTTATGCAGAAAAAAGAATACTTTTTGCTTTCTGTGGACACAGAGTTTCATCTGCCAGCTACCACTACATTGTACAGAACAGCTCTCTTCTTTCACTTGCAGGGAGAGGGGGTTTGTGTACCCTTCACATTCAGGAAGATCCCCAGCAAACAGAGAAAGGCCTCCTACAACAGGAGAACATGTAGGTGGAACTATCAGCATATTTCACTGAAAAGCATGAGTACAATTGTGGAAGGAAAGGCACTTATTCAAAGTACTCAGTAAGGTTTTGGCTTGGCACTGTTCACTGAGGGCCTTTTGGGTTTGGTGTATGTATATTAATTGGAAAAATGAGCAGGTAGAACATATAGTATGCACCCACAGTAAGGACTCTCTTTACTGCTATTTACACACACACATTTCTATTGTCTTCACTCAAAAACCAAGTAATCTTTTTTACCCATCAAAAGACCTGAAAAGCCCAGAGGACCTGCTGGAAAATAAATGTTTCTATTATAGCACCTCTTAAACATAAGAAGTATCTCAAAGCAAAGACTGAGCATGTGACTTACTAATTTGTTGCCAAAAACTCAAACATGGATCCACATTTCACAACAGGCTAACCTGTAAAAAAAATACAAAGAAACAAAATATATGGATTCCCAAAGATTTATGTTGGGAAATTTCTCCCCTTCTGTTTTACAATCTTAGGTTATTTTAAAACTACAGAACAGGCAAAGCTTTGAGTGCTTCTATTCTCTCTGGTTATTTGCTGGCCTTGGATCTGAATTTTCAAAAAAGCCTACCTTCACTGCAAAAAGACCAAGAAGTATAATTACAGGGAACCATTACTCTTAGATTAAAGTGTAGCAGAGATGCAGCTCTGCCATCCCAGCCTTGAGTGTGCTCAATGAGGCAAACTCCACCAGGAAGAGTTCAATCAGTGACCTTGGGGTAAAAGCTGGAATATCACTAACCCCAGCCACTTGAAAATCAGGATTAAAAATAAATACACACAAACAGCAGTCTTTGGGTTGCAGACAGAGAAAGGTGTCTCCACTTTGGCTCGAATTTCCACTTACTCTTCCATGGATGGGGAGCACAGGAAATTACTTCCTTAAGGGATGCTGAGAGATACCCCTGAATCCCAGAGCTGAGGCCTTAAGGAAAACCCCAAACCAGCAACATTTGTAATAAAATAACACTTCAAGGTGCAAAATTAAGACTTTGCACCAGTATCCACACACCCCCTTTCCCAAACGAAGACAAAACTCCCAATCTCCTCAGTTTTACTTCAGAATATTCCCCAGAGAAAGATCCTTTCTGGCTTCCCTTTGCTGTCGTGTTGTTTTTCTCTGTTTCACCCTCCCTTTAACCTAATTTGTTCTTTAGATGTAAATCTCAGCTCTCCTGATTTCGTAACCAGTTCATAATATTTTTACATTAATGTTTTACATTATAAAAGACTGTATGAAGAAGCCTCTACTGTTATTTCTTGTTTCTGCCTAAGAGACCACAATGTTGCTTAACACACTGCACATTTACCATGTTATAGGGCAGGTATGGTACAGCCCTGCATGTGCCATGTATCTGCATTTCTTCTCTCCACCCCCAGCTGTGGATGTCTGACTCCTGGAGCCCAGGCATGATTTTAATGGGTGATTTTTATAGGTGTGACAGCTGGAGTAAAGTACTTAGCACTTGTGAAAATCAGGTCTCTCGGCTCCAAAGCCAACCTGGGCATTCAAAAATCATTACTCAGATCCTAAAAAATAATGAGATTGACTTAGCAATAAAGATGGGTTTAGATATTAAAGGTTTTATTTGCCTTACGGTGTTTCTGCCTTTTGCATCTTCAAGCCTTTTTTTTTTTCTTTTTTCCTCAGCAAGGAGAATTAGAAACTGTCTTTTAAATGGAAACAGAGAATCTTCCTATAAATCATCTGCCTTCTGGAGCTAGGATTTTAGGAAAAATATACCACCTCATCGGATTGATGGCTCATAGAAGTAATTAGCAGTAATTAGAAGTAATTAGCAGCACATCCCCATTAGAAGTACATTTTTTTGTACAGGTTTCTTCCAGGTAAAAAAGATATCAGAATAGTCTTCTCTCCTTGTGGATACTGTTACTGGGTCTGTCCCAGTTATCACAAAGGGGACACTTACATTCAGTAAACAGGCACATCTGCATTTGGACTTACAGACCTACACAAAATGTATTTCAGAGGAAACCTCTTACACCATCAGAATTGTCACACTCACTTCATGCAGCCTGAGATATTAGAGGATATCTGTGTCCTTTGGTTGTATGAGAGACATCAAAGCTCTGCTAAATTGACACCTGCCCAAGTTCGGGACACAATGATCATCAAGTAGCATGAAGCCTGGCTGTTCATGAGGCCTTGATCTAAAACTTTCCAAAGGTCTGGGGAAAGTCTAAGGCAAGATTTAGCTTTGTATGTTACTGATTTTGAGGGTGGGAGATGAGGGAGCAGAAATTAACTGTATGCATCCCAATCATCAGCAAGTCTAAACCAACTTCGTCCTCCAGCACTCCCATACAAAGCAGGACAAACTAACCCTAAGCTGATAAAAGCCTACCAGACATCAGAGAGGCTGATCAGTAGCACACTATGGATGGATTTGCAAGCTCCCTCTTGAATTAAAAAATGCAAATGATTCTAGAGAGAAGGGGAGATTTTAACATACATTAATATATTTCAGACTTGCCACATTCTTCAAGTTCCGTTGTTGAATTCTTTTCTGGGAGAAGGGGGATGGCAAAGTGACCTATTGGTGTAAATAATCAAATACAGGCTTGGCATGAGGCAAGACTCCATCCATGCTCTCAGGATCTCAAACTGGCATGAAGGTCACGCTTCCATCTTCTCCTTTATCCTTCAGAAGTGACACCTCTGCACTGCTTAGCAGTAGCCTGCTCAAATGGCAAGATTTGGTGCTGCTACATCACCCTGGAATGAGCACTCAACAGGTTACCAACCTGAAAGCTTTCAAGAGCCATCAAGGCTGTTTCCAAGTCATTCTTACAAGTCTACCTCCTTTTCCAAGAAGTTTTCTGAGAAGTAGAGCAGCAACGTACCATTACCATGATGATTAAGTGGCCCACAGGCCAGGCATCAGGACTTGGCAGCTCTTTTTTGATGCTTCACTTCCAACTCTATGACCAGAGTCAGTTTTGGCTGGAGATGATATAGCTAAGGACTAACCATGTTCCTACTGAAGTTAATGGAAGTTAATTTCCCTATGATTTTCACCTGTGCTGGATAATTTAAGGACATTCAGCTATCAGTGCACTCAGTGATGGAGTCATACAAAGGTGGAGGAAACGGGATGTACAGGCCCTCTGAAAGAAATATAAATGCAGGAGCAAAGATCATCACAATCCATCCTGCTTAAGGTAATTTGAGAGGCCTACCTTTCTGTAACCTGGTTTGGGAAGAGATATGCACACTCACAGCCTCCCTTTCCTCCCTGCAATCTCCCCATGCTGTTCTAATGAGAGTCCCTAGTAAAACAAACTAAACACACGCAGCTTTTCAAAGAAGGCATCAGTGCCCTAAAATAAATAATCCTTTACACCCTTGTGCATTGCAGCACTTCCTGGGCCTTAGGCAGGGAGAAAACAAGACAAACTGCAGCTGTGAAATATGAAGTAGGACAGGAATGAAAAAACATTCCTTTCTCCTGAGGAAGCATACGCAGAGCTGCAAGCGTTTTGATCTACCAGTTTAAATGAGGCCTTGCAAATGAACTGCCTCATACACACAGAGAGTGAGGAAAGAGCTCTTGCTGAGCACATGCAGTACGGACCTGTCAGCGGAAGGTGTCCCAGCAGCACCAGGGGATGAACAGAACCAGCAGGAGGTAAACAGCAGTTCTGTTCTTCCCAGCTCCTTTGCTTTTACTGTTTTATTCAGCTTTCTTCCTTGCCTGCATTCTGCTAAGACCTTTTCTGCTTAGAAAGGAACCATGACTGTGCACAAATGCAAGGATATAAATCACATCATGGGATGTTTCTTAAGATTTAAATATGTTTTAATCTGCAGGTATAAGGTGAGTACTCATGAGAATTCTGGGAAAGGAGAAGCTGGTGATTGGGAGCACATAGTGTGGCTCTCGTTTTCCAGCCAACAATCATCCCATCATGGCCAGGTACCCTCAGCTCAGGTGCTCTATTGGAAGCACTGGTTTTGCAAGGTGGGAGGAAGGCACTGCCACTGCTGTTACAATCAGTAGCTTCCAAAGCCCACCCATTGTATCTAGCTCTATGAGATGTCTGAAAAAGGGTGCAAAAACAAGGTCCAACTTCCTAGTGCTAGTTCCTGGTTAATCATGAGGCTTTGGTTCCCAACTGGGACATTGCACCAAGCAGCAGCAAATGTCACTGTGTTTAGAGAGAAGGGGAGAAGGACAGTTTTCCAAAATATTTGTGTAACACTGATATCTTGGCATCTTAAAATACCTACCTAGGAACCAAGTACCTTGTTCAGCTTAGATCAAGACAGAAATACAAAAATAATTGTAAGCAAAACTGAGCCACTGTCAGCATTCAGTGTCTCTGAGAGCCATCCCTGTCCTCTGGCCTCCTGAACTGTCCTTCCTATACCAAGGGAAACAGAAGACAACCAGTATCTGCTGACAAGGGAACAAATGGAATATACTGTGGCAGTAAGTTAACTCAGCTTGAAGGAAACAATATTAGGCATTCCGAAAGCAAATAATTACACTCTCCCTAACTAAAGTTGTCACTCTAGAGAGTCTTGCACAGAAGAACCAAGACTTGCTCATTGCAGTCCTGTCATCTCTGAATATATCTCTTTTCACAATTTATTTCTAACTTCTTTGGACAAAAACTTTCCCTTGCTGTTGTTTGTGTCCAAGTACAAACAGGGCCTTTTTGTAGATGGAGACTTCCAGGCTGTGATGAAGGCTTGGAAGGTTCTCTAGCACTGCTGCAGTCTCTCCAAGAGCTTATGCATCCTTTGCAGAGATGTTATTTCACAACTTTTCAAGCACCTCAGTAGATTTTGACAGATATCTCTACACCTCATGTAAGCACCAGCGTGCTAACAGGACTATTTTTCCTACCTGGTCAACAATGAAATTATAAGGAACACTGCATTGACATGTGCAGACACCAACTCTTAATTTCTAACAATAGTTGCTTCTGGCCATTTCTGACTTCCCTCACTCATCAGAACCTAGCTGTTGCTGTCAATTGTCTTCCAATGGAGTGGCACATGTTATTTCTAGGGAAGAAACTAAAAACATATTTTAAAAGTGTTCAATCAACCCTGTCAGCATCATATCTCTCAAGAAAAGAATCAAGCAGGAACACCAGAACTCAACTTGAAAGGTTTACTGTTTCACACCATGTACTGCTATAATTATCAGAGTGCACAGGCAAGGTACAAGCACAGCAGAATTTTTTGGCCAACCACTAAAAGAGATTGGCACCCCAGATGATAAACATTTCATTAAGTCCTCTCTGCTGTGCATTTACACACACCCTGCAGATACTCTTCAGTCCCAGCTTGTGTGAACTGAAGGTATTACAAGACCTGATAAGAAGACAACTATTTTGCTTCATGGCACTTGTTTCAAGTTTCAGTAATTCAGTGCCTTCTACAATGAGTTGAAAACAAACCTATAGTGGTATTTTCAAGCAGCAGAATCATTCTGAAGCATCATTCACATTTAAATGGGAGTCTTTCCAATCAGGACATGCAAACCCTGTGATTATTGCACTAAGCTGAGATGTGACAGATTCAAACACTAGTCCCTGATGTGAAACGATACTGCTCTGACAGATGAGGGACTTTGAAATCCTCATATCTGGTTCAGTGCTTGCACTAGCTCTGCATGTGTCTCTAGGACCACATTCATAAGCAGATGCACCTATGTGCTGAACAACTTCCATGTGTGCAGCTGGCAGAGCAGCAGCCCCTGTAACAGCCTGGCAGCACTCCTCTGGTCAGTAAGGGCTCTACTTCACAGGGATTTGATCATCCTCAATCACTGAGAAATTGAAGAGTAAGCAGCTATCTGTAATCATGTCTTACATACTCAGGTCTCTGCCCAAGTTCAGCACTTCAGCTGAGAAGAGCCGAAGGGGACATCGTTTCCCCTCATTATTCTGTAGAATGCCACATCTCCCCTTTCTTCACCTCTGTTTTACACCAGCATTCCACTAAGACAGTCTCCTAAACAAGAACTCAGAAAGTAAAGAAGATAGATTCTGTGATTCTGTTACCCAGAGTGATTTCTAGGACAACCTTCCATATCCAAATGTTCAGCTTAGTCCTCAAGATACAAATATTTTCTCCTCTATGCGTGTCTCAGGGACTTCCTTCTAGATTTTACAGCAAAAACTATTGAAATACAGATTCACCAGAAACTTTATGGAGTGCAAACACACACAGTTACTCTCCTTTATAGAATATACACATAATATGAGATCCACCTCTGCTGAATTTTACTTGATCTTGACACAACTTAGATGAATGCTGACACCAAAAAGAAGCCTACTCTTCATTGTCTTCATTTAAGGGAAAGAGGTATTTCCCATTTAAGGGAAAGAGGTATTTAAGGGAAAGCTTTGTATTTCCAGTGCTTTCAAAATAAGCAAAGGATAGTACTGAAGAACTCTGCTGGCTCTGCTGTACTCTCAAGCACCTCAGACAGATACAGGAAAGAAGCAGTGCCTTTCACAGTGTAATTAACTCTCATTTTCTCTGGCCCTGGAGTGCTTGTCTCCTTCACCCATAACTGAAAGAAACAACAGAAAGCTCTGCAGGCAAGGGAGGGGACCAAACCAGCTGCTGAAAGTTGTTCTCCCTGTTGGCTGTATTGCTTATTAGGTAACTGGTTAATTTTTTTCATCACAGAGGTCATCATAAATAAATTTTGCACACAGATCAAGTTGAAATGGGGCAATCAGGGGAGTCAGACTCTAACCCCCAAAATTATACTCTCACGGGATCACCCAAGAGCCTTGGGGGACCTGTTCCATGCCCATTCTGCCATAAAACGCCCTTGCACTGGGACACCACAGAAAGCCTGACATCAGCTGAGACCACAGCCCGTCACATTGTTCACCACGGCCTCACTGCCTCTCCACACCCTGAACACCTCCAGTTCCCCCTGTACCCCCACTGTGGGCGGTTTGGGGCTGAATCTGGCACAGCCCCAATGCTCCCAGAGCCGGTGTAGGCTTGGGGACCCAGGGCACAGCATTAGCCAGGCCCTGCTTCCCTCCACTGGGAAATGAAAGGAAGCCAAGATTCTACGTCCTAGAGGAGGCTGTGGACTGGGCGTCAACTTGGGAACTGCCCAGCACCCCTGACAGGGATGAAGCAGGAGACGTGCAGGTTCTGAGCTTTGTGTGCTCTGCCTCTTTCGAAACTACAGGCCCAAGCAGCAGGGCAGGAGCACGTGGCTTGCTGGCTACCAGCTGAACTATCTTGACTTGTACCTGGGGCACTTGACAATGAGCAACGTAAGTACTCACAAGAACTGTTTTCTAATTAGCCATGCACACCAAAGGAAGAACCATATAGCTTATAAGCACAAACAGAATCATCATTAGATGAGACTTTATTAGGTACTTACAACTGAGATTGTAGCCATTTGTCTTGACAATAAGCTTAGGCAAAACTGATGCATAGTGTCCTTTAAATCTCAACTGGTTTAATTAGACTAGTTGAGGATATTTGATAACCCAACACTTTAGTCCCTCTAAAAATAATCACACTGTATGTCCTATTTATTAATTTTTATTTATATCAAGATAAAGTTGATTTATATCAACTTCTGTTTCTCTAGGGGGCATTTACAAAAGTTAAAATGCAGAGCCAGCCAATAATCCATCCAGTACATAATGAAATGACCTTCCAAGGAAGTAAAACCCCATCACCCTGAAAAGCCAGAGAGGCCTTTGTTGGATTTGCTGAAGGTAACTCCAGCTTGAAATATGGCATCTCTGCCTGAGAGGCTGGAAAAAGTGGTGGCTATCATGTTTGAGTGTATTATTAAAAGTGACAGTTATCTCTGTATGCTTACAATTGGAACTTCTGATTTCATAGACTATAACAAATGCATCACTGCTGTTCTGGATGGCCTAGCATTAATAAAGCAAACCAATTTTGAATGCCCAAGGCCGGGACCTCAGGGACAGCAGATGGTGCCCAGGATACCCATTCTCACATTAGCATAAGAATGGTATGGAGTGGGTCACAGATTGCCTTTAAGCAAGCTTTCAGTTGTCCACACAGTCTCTGCTTCCAACCAAACCAGACAACAGCATTGTCTGGGATTTTTAATTTAGGTAATCGGTGCTTCATTATATAAAATGTATTTCACAAGCAAGTCAAGCAATAAAGAAATCTATCTCCTTTGTAACTACTTGCACTCCATAAGCACCTTATTCAAACTTTGCGCATGCAACAAAAGGAAATGAACAGTCCTTGTTCATATGTGTTAAAACACTTTGGACAAATTACCTAAGAGTTCCTAAAATTAGACTTTTTTCCCCTAAAATTGCTTCTAATTTTCTGTGTAATTACAGCTGTAATTTCTTGTAAGCACAAATGGCATATACACTGATTTCCAACTTGACTCTCTCATTGAGAATCACAACAAATCCATATAGAAAACCGGAAACTGTGCCTCAAATTCTTTAAAAAGAATATGAAATCCACATGCCCACCTGGATTCAAAATAAAGACTGTCCTGATCTTTAAAGAGGCAAAACTTCACCCCATTCCTAATTTAAGCCTAAGAGTTAAGTAAAAAGCAGCCAAGGACTGGACTCTCCAGAGAGAAGTTCAGAGTGAGACTCAGGATATCATATGCAAACTTTCACAAGACATTTTGTCCTTTCTAGAAAACACAGGCAAGTTCCACTTTAAATAAAGTCTCAGTGAATGTGTGTTTGATATCTTAACATCAATAATGAACAAAGCCTTTGTGTTTACACATCTTTCTTCGTGGCTGAGTTAACTCAGATTTCTGAAATAATAAATCAATAATTGATTTCTGTTTTCTGAAAATATGACTCTGTATTTGTCATATTTTGTGCCACTTGGGCAGGGATCCTCAGCTGAGTTTGTTTCCTGGCTGTTTATTAACCATCAAGAGAATGCTTGAACTCCACTCATCATATGCATCAGTCAAATCAAATCTGGAAAAACCTAGAGGAAGGACCCCATTTTTGAAAAAACAGGAAGGTCATTAATTGAGAGATTCCCTACTACCTCACAAGCTCTCTGCAAGAAAGATACAGAAGGGCAGAGATAATTTCTTTTCTTTTTGCCTCCATCTGAGAAACAGGAAGAAAAAGAAGGGGGTGTTATTTCCACTCCCAAACCTAAAGAATTAAAGAGGAATTAATCCACACAGATATCATGTGCCCACATACCTCTTCCTTATCACTGCACTTACTCTAGAAAATTGCAATCATGGCTTCACCTGCTTGGATCCCCCTTCAGATCCCCATGATGGGAACTTCTGAAGCAACGACTGATGTTAAAAATCTGCAGGGTGTCCAGTAGATGGTCAACCTCATTCCAAGTCAAAAGTGCAAAGCTCCAGTGGTGACAGTGCCAGGGACTCCCTAGAATGGATCTTGGCAGGCTCAGCAAGCCTTTAGCTTCCCAAGCTGTTCTCCAAAACGAGCCTGACGAGGAGCTAGCAAAGGCAAGTCACTCCACACCACAGGCACACCCCAGATTCCAGACATGGTTGATGGTAAGGCAGCTGAGAATTACAGATTTACACACAACACAGACTGGCACAAGGAACAGACGAAAATCTTTTGTTGATGTTGCTGTTCTTGTTTCTCATGTAACACAGTTTTCATTCCCTAAAGCCAATGTACTAATTACCAACTGAAAATAAGTCATCTCATCATCTTACTTGAATAAATACCTCTGGAGCTTGACTGGAAAATTCAAGAAGCCATATCTGGGCAGTTAAAGCAAATATTTCTGTACCTTGATAAGCATGTTTCCTTCTCTATGAACTACTAGAAAATTATTAATTCTCTAAAAAGTCTATGGAATTAAGGAAAACTTTTGAATAAACTGGAGGATATTTTGGGTCACAAGATCACTAGACTCCATGGAATTATGAGGGTCCTTTCCTAGATGAGGTATTCAGAAGGCGGCTGAGGATTTTGTAGTCAATAGGTGAAATATGAAAAAACACCAAGGGGAGAGACTAAAAGCTGGTTCCTTGTAATCTTGAGCAGAGCTGCTTAGGGCTTATTTTTCTGAACTGTTTGGCTTCAAGAATTTCAATTTTCATTGAACTTCCTTCCAGTCAGATACTTCTGGGGATGAAATTTCTAAAAATTATACCAAATGGCAATTTACAATCTTTCCACTGGAACATGGCCCACTCTGTTTAATACTCAGCATTGTTTAACAGAGAGAAAATGTAAATCTAGCAGCATTTCTTGACTCTACCTTTGGGGGAAGACCTTTCCACAGTTGCAGGTGTCTCCTAAGTGGTTCCAGAAGGTGAGCAGAAGCGAGGTAGTAACTTGTGTTGGAGGGGAAGTGTCATCTCTTCCTGTCAGTGCTAAGACCTCTCACACTCGTCACAGAGTGAGAATGAGTGAAGGAAGGAAGACAAACACAAACATTACAGTAAAACACTACATAAAGATATTACACTGCTTTTGTGATGGATATTCATAGCCAGAGCTGGGATGTGACTGTAAAAGTATTATTTTAAGATGATCTCTAATATCTAATTTCTTCTTCTCATATTCTGTTGGGGCGGTCTACAGAAAAAACCCACACTGCAGCCAAAGCACTGCAGGCAAGTGCTGAATGTTCTGTAAAAACATAAACAGTTTCTTGCCTGCAAATCTGCTCTCCATCATATTTCTCATCTTTCACTCCTCAGTTCCCAAGATACTAGAATTTCCTCAGTTCTGTGGTTACCTAGAGTTTTCTCATGGAGACAAGCACCGAACACATAATAAGGAAAACAAACAACAGTCAAAAATCCCCTAAAAACAACCCTTCAGCTTATTATTCCCTTATTCTTCCTGTGCAGGCTCAGAGCCAAAGACACTCCAGCCAGTGCTGGGGAGATCAGTGGTAAACATAGTTAGCTGTTAGCAGAGGAAAAATCTTAAAATAAACAGTTCTTCAAGGTATAATTTTTCCCCTGATAAACATTAAGGAGGGGCAAAGCCAACAGACCTCTTTATCTCCCTTCTTCATTAATTAATAATATAAGCACTAATCTAAAAATGAAAATGGACAGTTTCTTTGGTCCTATGGGAAAGCCCCAGAAAACAAGCTAAAGGCTGTTGCCCCATTTGTCACATGGCTGCCACGATTTGCAGGTGGCATGGCAGAAATGAAATCCCACACTCTGACGAAACCTCATGTGGCCATGTGCTCTCCCAGTGCACTCTGTGCTGGACAATGGCCTGGGCAGACACCTGTCTGAAGTGCCTTTCTGACTATGAAAGAGGAGTTCCAGTTTCAGTTCTTGCAGCTATTAAGGAGTCCCAGTGAAATGGTCATTAAAGACCTATCAGGCCAAAGTGTGCTGAACTTACGGAGCTTTCCATTTGCCTCTAGCTGTCTGTAAAGAGTGAGGATGATACCTAGCATCCTTTTTACAGAGATCTCAAAGAGATAAATAAAAACAGTTTTCTATCTGGAAAATGCAAAGTGCAGGGAGGTTAAGTGAACAATCCAGTCTCTCACAGCAGGGCAACAGGAGAACTGGGGACAGGACCCAAATCAGCTGATAATAGTCCTGTGACCTCAGCACTAAATGGGGATCTTCCTGTACTTACAGCCTCTTTGTCAGGTAAGTTCGTCCTGCAAAGGTGTACTCTGAAGAGTACCACTGGTCTGGGAGTCCTGCTGCAGGAGCTTGTGTGGATGAGCAGAGAAAGTTCCTTCAGTAACAGCCTTTCCAGGGCTTCTTCCAGAGGTCAGCGATCTTACTGCCTTGTTTGGTTCTGGGCTCTTCCCGACTTTTAATGAATCTGAAGGATTTGATTCATTGTTACTCAGCAATAAACTGTTTTCCTTAAAAGGGCTAATCAAACCTTGATAAAGCCCTTCAGCAATGGGAAGATTGATTAGATACATTAGAGGTTAGGTGTAGAGCAAAACTGAGGATCAGGGCATAAACTCCTATTGAGTTCAATAGAATTATGACTGGTATTTCTACACACATCTTTTCCCACTGCTCTATCCCATATTTTATGTATTTGTGTAACTACCCCACCATCCTGAAAGAGGGAAATGGTAACCTCTCCCATGTTTTGCTTAGCTCCACACCCTACATGTTTTGAGCTACTTAACGTGGCAGAAAAGCTGCAGTGTCACAGCCTCTGCCCTGCCAGTCAGCCCTGTGATGTACATTCACCCACAGGTGGGATGAAAGGGATGTTTTTGATGGCAATGGCTGGGAGGTGGGCAAGGAAGAGAGGTTGTCCTGCAGACATTCAGGAGTGACCAGCTGTGTGTGAAACAGAAGCTCTCAGCAATGGTGCAGACCAGAATCCTCCACTTGAATACTTATGTCCTTAGTAACATTTGCTTTCTTACTCCCCAAAATCTTCAGCAGTGAAGATACTGCATCCTCCTTAGGTAGCCTGTTATAGTTATATATTGAGTATCACTGCTGCTGGAAAGCATCCTTACATTTATAAGGATAAACTTCTGAAAAAAAATATTGATCTGTGTGCTGATCTACAAAGGCAAGAAAATGAGCTACAATGTGGGGAAATGGACTGGCCAGCAAGTTCCTATTGTATGGTCTTTACGCTGTCACCTGAGCTGCCCAGGACAAGTCATATCAGGCTAGAACAGCAGAGTAGGTGACCTTCAGTCCTACTCTAATATTGCAGTCCTTATGCTACCACAAAAATAAAACATTCACACTAACTGCCAGACAGCAGGTCAGTTTTTCCAGCTGATCCTCTGTCTCATTATGTAAGAGACGTTGTTTGATTATTACTCTCTGCTAACCTCTGCATAAATCAGCCATTAAGGACTAGAACAGAAATTGTTACTGAAAATTCAATCAGTGTTACACTGATTTTTTAATACACGACCATGTGTATATCAAAGTGCATTAACCTGCTTGAGCCCATTGGAAAAGATTTTATTAACAAACTCCACACAACCTAACAACAACACAGGAGAAAGGAGCAGTGGTCCAAGACATGGGAGGGATGGCAAAAGTTAAATACAAATTTCTCAACTTCAGAAGTCATAAATGGTGTATTTAGGAAAGGGCATTATCCGTTATTTCACCTACAAAGGTGGTTTTATCTCCTACACAGTTTAATTTCCATTTTGTGTGACACATGTTCATAGAATCATAGAACCACAGAATATCTTGAGTTGAAAGGAACCTGCAAGGATCATCAAGTCCAACTGGCCCTGCCCAGGACAACATCAGTAATTCCACCATGTGACTGAGAGCATTCTCCAAATGCTTCTTGAGCTCTGTCAGGCTGGTGCTGTGACCACTTCCCTGGGAAGCCTGTTCCAGTGCCCAGCCAACCTCTGGTGAAGGACCTTTTCCTAATATCCAACCTAAACCTTTCCCAACACAGCTTCATGCTGTTCCAAATCTCTTGTTTATGAGGTCTAGTGACATGTGAGGCCAGCACAGGTGATCCATACCTTTCCCTTCCCTTCCCTTCCCTTCCCTTCCCTTCCCTTCCCTTCCCTTCCCTTCCCTTCCCTTCCCTTCCCTTCCCTTCCCTTCCCTTCCCTTCCCTTCCCTTCCTTCCCTTCCCTCCCTTCCCTTCCTTCCCTTCCCTTCCCTTCCCTTCCCTTCCCTTCCCTTCCTCCTTCCCTTCCCTTCCCTTCCCTTCCCTTCCCTTCCCTTCCCTTCCCTTCCCTTCCCTTCCCTTCCCTTCCCTTCCCTTCCCTTCCCTTCCCTTCCCTCCCCTCCCCTCCCCTCCCCTCCCCTCCCCCTTCCCCTTCCCCTTCCCCTTCCCCTTCCCCTTTCCCATAGAAATTTATAACTTCCACTGTGTTTGATGCTCATGGTCACAAGCTGCCTTGCAGACAATGCTGCCACTTGATGGTGCCCAAGGTTTGAAATTTGGGAAATTGCTGATACGGGTCAGTGACTTTGCTTGCGGCACACTTGGTATCAGGGAAGGAAAGGTCTTATGCCATACAAATATGACAGGATGGATCCACCCCAAAATCAAATTAATCCCTTAAAAAAAACCCCCATGCCAATAAATGGGTTTCATGACTTGAAACTGCAAGAGGCTCCTGGAAAACCCCAGAGGTAGAGAAGGAGACACATTAATTCAGCACTTCATCCAGTCCAGTAACACAGTCTGCAGTCTGTCACATGATGCTGCATTCAAAGGCAGGATTTAGGAGACAGGTTCATTGCAGGGCTACACCTGTGCCTATCTTAACTTCACATCAGAGTAAAACACATGGAAGATCTTAGCCTTAGGAAGGCTGCCTGAAATGAAAAACAGCTATGAAAGGCCCTTTTCACATCTCTTCTATCCTCACTCTTTATCTACCTATTTATGCATATACCTTTACCTACCAAGAAGGTATAGAAGATGGAACCAGACTCTTCTAAGAGGTGTACAGTGAAAGGTAACAGACACAAACTGAAACATGGGAAATTCTGATTAGATTTTTTTTTTTCATGAGGATGGTCAAACACTGCAATTGCATTAGAGAGGTTGTAGGATCTCTATTTTTGGAGGTAGTGCTAATTTAACTGAACCAAGCCCTGAGTAACCTGCTAAAACTTGGTCCTGCTTTGAGCAGCAGGTTGGACTATATCAACCCCACAAGTCACATCCATCCTAAATTATTCTGTGATTTTTCTTGGGTAAATTTGGAATCATACTGTAGGGCCCTATTAACGATTAATATATTTCTATAATACTTGAACTCACCCTCTGCACTGATCAAGAATGGAGACAGGCTGCCAGTACTCAGCTAAAAGGAATAACAGCACTACCCACAAAATACCTAAAAGGGCCAGCACCCACACTGGAGAGTTCTACACTCAGAAACCTCCTCCAGTGCACTGGATGAACACTTTATCCACCGTGGTCCCAGTGTGTCCACAGAGATGCCATACATACCCTGCTGTGCTCGACAGACCTGTGACTATGGACCACTGGTCCCGTAGTGAAACCTTCTAGAATATGATGCACTGAAAGAAAGATTACCAGAGAGTTTTCAAAAGAAGAAATCCTACAGGATCTCAAAATGTATCTTACTCTACCTGAAGTGCTAAGGCTTCAACTAGGAGGATAATTTCAAGACACTTATTTAATCTTAAGAGAGCACTGTGAGAGACTGGGAGTATTTACATATACTGAAATGATGATTTGAAGTGATATCTATTGATGCCCAAAGGTATTTTTGGGCCCATACTTTCTACACTGGCTGTCTGTTTTTATGGAGCTGTTTGCCAACTACTGACAATCTGTTTAGAAATATTAGGGAACATGAAATCTGGAGGTGTATCAGTGTGTGAGCGTCCACTCCAAAACCTCTGTGAAAATAACCTTCAGGGATGGCAATCGGCCAGAGATGCAGTTTGAAGCCAGCTAAGACAAGAATAAATATTCATGGCAGCTAAGGATTTTGCATTTAATACCCTTCTGCTAATGCAGATAAATATTCAGATTTCCCTGGCTTCTGGAGAGTAAACCCAGTTTAAAAGAGAAATCCACACAACAGCATTCAAATAACATTGCAACTGCTGGTATGGCTTTTGGGGGACGTGTTATCCCAGTTTTTACAGACTAATTTGAAATCTCAGCAATTGAAACATCTACATCAGACAACAGATGCAGAAATATTCGTGCTCTGGATCACTGCTGCCTATGGCAGAGGGACGGCTCTACCTGTACCATACTGTTCAGCACTGTGCTGTACTTCTGTCTTTCAGGACTGTACTTCATTCACAGGTAAAGCACCTGTCACTTATTTTCACATCTTTGCAATGAATAGTATAATCCAAAATTTTACTACTTTTACTCCTATCCACTTGTCCCTGTGCTAGGGCAAATGTTTCTGTGGTATAAACCCCAAGCTCACAGTTGAGTGTAACCAACTCTGAAGTGATAGTTACCTTCACAAGACTCAGTTTTTACAGGAAAGATACACAAATTAATTAGACTTAACCATGTTACTGCAGCTGTCAACCATGGTACAGCAGCAGATCTACATAACTGCCTAACCAGGTAGGGCTTTCCTCTCCAGCCGACCAAGAAGCCAGAGTTGCATCCTGTCCCCACCACAAATTCAAGTCACTTCACAGGCAGAAGAGACCCCAGAAGAAATTATTCAAAGGGAAGCAGAATCAAAGAAAATTATCTCCCTTCCTCTGCAGCTTCACAAGCAAAAGAGTAACTGTGTTCTACAGCCCATTATTAAAACTCTTTGCAACTAACCACACCATGAGACACTTGCACCCCTGCTGGATGCTACCTGAGGCTGTGACTGCAGGACCACTGAGAAGTCACTCCACTTTCTCACATATAAGTTAGGAGCTTAATCTACATGCTTCAGAACATGAACTTTAAACTGTTTTCAACACACCTTCAGATTGCATTGAAAGGAAATGAGCAAGATGACAGACGGACCAGTAGTTTGTTTTTTTCATGAAACAGCTCTCAGACTGTATTAGCTCACTGCTTCTCATTCCTTCTGTGCCATACCTTCATTTCTGGATATCTCTCTAGACTGAACACACACACTTTCTCTTCCCTCCTGTGACCATAGTTCCTGTAAATGGTTCAGAAAGGAGGGCAAGCAGCTCCCAAACAACTCTAGCTGTCACACTTCTGGCTCAACAAAAAGGGGCAAGAAGAATGGAATTGGAAGGAGAAGTAGAGGCACAGGGCAATGAGAGTCCAGGGTTTTTTCCCCAGTCTTACACTAGTCTTAAGCAAATCACTTCCCTTATACACTGCTACACATTAAAGTAATATTAAATTGTGCAGGCTTCTGACAAGATTTCCAAAGGACAATGCTCAGCTACCAGTATACAGGTTTGACACATCAAAGCACTCTGGAATTCAAGGTGCTCAGCACTCTTAAACATTAAACACAAATTTAAAAAGAATGAAGATGAATATAAACAGAATCAGCCCACTTATGATCCCTAGTTTAGAAGTTACCTTCAACATCAGAGCTATTGGAATAGCCCTGCCCATCCAGCTCATCAGCCTCTCTTCCTTTTAAAAGTATACCAGAGATCACAGCAGTCAATACATTTATTCTCTCAGTTAACATATACTTATCCTAACCTGAATCTTTGCATGATCCTGAGAATTCTTGCTCCAATAAGAATGACTTGAAGACATACAGACCACAGGTTTCACCTTTGTGAAGAAAACTGTTTACATGTGGGGGTGCAATTAGAGCAGTTACTTCCTTAGAAAGAATTGAAAGAGTGTTCCAGCAGCCAGTAAGTCATGCCTGCTGGGACTTCTGTCAGTGTTAGAGACTTTCCTGCAACAAAGTTTCTACAGGATCTCAGTGCTCACTGTCTCTGTTGGAGAGTACGCCCAGATTCTGCCAAGAGAAAAAACCCGAACACTGCACTGAAGTGACAGTAACAGGACAGAGCGGAGATCTGCACCTGACCCAAGGGGAGGATGGCTAATATAACCTTCTGTCTTGTTTCAGTAGGAGTCCACAGTGCTCATCTCCACTCCCAATATTGTATTTACCATTATCAATCTCTTAAACTGCTCAGCCAGTTGATGGTGATCCCTTAAACTAGGGCATCAGATCCACACCGGGAATGGCGAGACAGGCAGATGGATTATGGCACTGGCGAGATTAGGAGTTTTAGGCTGTGATTGGCTTCAAAGGCAGCCCATTCCAATCACTGTCCTCCTGTGAGTCTGGAAGTAACTCATGTAAAGACACTCAAGACCATCCCACTGAGCCTCCAGATTAAAAATAACAAGACGAAAGTTGGGAAATGTTTAATATGTGAAAAGCAACTGATCTTAAGATATTTGAACGGCAAGTCCCTGAAGGTGCATCTGGCATGGGAAGGTGCATCTCCGGCACTCACCTTGGCCCAGCGGGCAAGCAGCCGGCTCGCCGGTGGCTCACACGAGGAGCCCTTGGCCTCCCCTCCGTTCCCGCCCCGCGCCAGGCTCCCGGTGCCAGCCTGCAGCGCCAGCCAGCAGCGCGGCATCCCGGCCCCGCAGCATCCAGGCCCAACCGGCACCGCCAGGCACATGCTAGAGCCTTTTCCATGGAGCCAGTCCTCCCGGGAGCCTCAAACTAACCAGACCCCCAGCCAGAGGACAGGGTTCGGGGCGGTTACAAGGCACAGATTTGGGAACTTCCGAAGAGAGCCGGGTGCTGACAAAGAGCTCAGGGCTCTCCCCAGCCCCCCGCAAGCTGCGGCCCCGCACGGACCCCGGCTGGGCTTTGTTGCCCGGCTGGCTGGCTGCGGGGGCCGCGGGCTGCCGGGAGCCCGCCCAGCCCCTCCGGCCAGGGCACGCTAGGTACAAAGGCAAAGCACAGACCTTCTCCCTGGCCTCTCCGCGGGGAGGCTGCGCTTGTCCTGCCGGCCGCGGCCGCGGTGCCGGCGGGGAGCTGGGCCGGCCGCGGTGCCTCACCGGCTCCACATCGATCCGCCCTCCGGCAGCCTCGCTGCTCTGCTCTCTACCCCCTCCTTCCAGGGGGACAAAAGCGGGGCTGGGGGGGAACCTTTCTATTATTATTATTCTAATATATTCTGGGGGCTTGTGGTTCCTGCAGCCAGGCGGAAGTGAACCCGCTTTCGCCCCCCTCCTCCTTCCGCGATGCTCCGGGGCTGGATGCGGGCGGCCCCCGCAGCCCGGGGTCCGCTCCCGGGGCCCGGCTGCCCGCAGCCCCCGGGCGGCAGCGGCGTCCCGGTCCCTTGGTCCCCGGGCGGGGTGGGGAAGCGGTGCCGTCTCCGAGAAGCAGAGATTACTTGAGAGGCAAAAAGCGGCGAATAATTTTCTCCACCCCAGTGATGGGCGGGCTGCCCTGTGCCGGCCGGGGTGCGCTCGGCGGCCCCAGAGCCCGCTGAAGGCAGCGGTGCCCGCAGTGACGCGCGGTCACAGCCCCAGAGGAAAGGCTATAAAACGCAGCCAAAAACGCGTGTCCGCTGGCTCCGTAGTGACATCCCGCGGTGCGGGGACACTACTGCCGGCGGCCGGCTGAGCCCGGGGCTTACCCAGGCCCCGGAGCTTTGCGGGGTTACGCGCTGCCCGCGGGCTCCGTCCGGAGCAGCCGCGCTCGCAGCCCGGAGCAGCGCCGGGGGGTCCCCGCCAGGACCGCAATCACCATCGGTGGCTTGGTTTTAAACCAGCCTTCTGCCGAGTGCTGCTGCAGAGCTGCGCTGCTCTCGGGCACTGTGGGGATTTGTGCCTTATGAACGTGCCCATCTTCCATAGAACGCCAGAGAGCAACGAGGGCGCCGAGCTGAACTGTGCCGCTAGGCTGAGGAGCAGGGTGAGAGACACCAAATGAACATCCATCTAACTAAGGCAAATGTTAATTTCTTAATTCAGCATGTGCCGTCATGCTGAATCAGACTTGCAGAACATCTCCCCTAGCCAAGAGGCACAGTAGAGATGAGGTGGTGAAACCCTGTCCCTCCCTAAGCCTTAGCTACTCTAGAGAACTCTGCTATCCACCTTTCCTGTCACACAGCACAATGGGATGCTCTGGTGGTCTGTGGCAGAAAAGGCAAGAATAGAAAAGACAGTGAAAAAGACATGAACTCATGGACCAAAACACCTCAACCTGTCCATACACAGGAGAAAAGGGTGAAGTCAGCACTTAGGCACAGTTGAGCTGAGTGGATTTCAGCTTACAGGATGCTACTAGTAATGAGGACTTGGTGGCATCGACCTACAAATGTCTCCACAGCCCCTGGCAAGCTGGGTTAGATCCATGCCACCATGTTTACAAAGTTCAGATTGCCCGGACCAGAAAGATTAAGGCTAGCCTGGGCAGGCCTGAACACACAGCAACTGAAACTCCTGATAATTGTTCCATAGCATGTGGATGCAGGTGGTAGATGGATTGTAAAAGGCTCTTCTAAACTCTACTACAGGACTAATTCACATCAGATGGTGCACATGCTCACAAGAAATGACTGAGACACTCTTTACTGAGATCTCTGTTGTCCCCAGAAGCCAACTTGATGTTTCATGTTAGAACTTTAACTCTGTAAAATTCTGTCTTGTGGGAACAGTGAAATGGTCAATGAAGGTGATACCTCTTTGGTCTGGTGTCTTGTTCAGGACCTGCCATTCTGGCCTGTGCAGATTAATCTCTTCTTAGTTTTGTGTTAAACATTTCCTTCATGTCCCAACAGCAGCAGAGTTGCTTAGTCAGCTGCTGCATCTGTCTCACAGCCTTAGGGTGTCTGTCCTCCACATTGCCACTGGATGGTTGAACAGCCACGTCAGCAGAAATGCCCTCTTCTGGGTGGGACTGGCCAGAAGATTGCACCTCATCCTAAGGAGTGCACGCCTGGACACACTGGTGCATAAATTGTGTCTTGCTGCTTAATTAGTGCAATTCTCTGTGCTTTGAAATAAACCACAGCAGGTGTAAAATACAGCAGATGTCTGCTTAGCAAAGGAGAGGAGTGTGGTGCTTTGCTCATCCTAGATTCGTACTAAGTGCGGACTTTGGTCTTCTTTTCAGATATTCAAAGCCCTTCATAATCTTCCATAGCCAGTTCCTGCTGGAGCACTGCCACCGTTGACCAAGGGGTGAGAAAAGACAGTGGGAATTTCATATTTCCCAGGCAGTATTTCTGCACTGTGGAACTTACTGTGCCTCACAGAGATAGAAATAATCTAGACCTGAATGCAGTCAGAAGCAAATGCAAAATTTCTCTCCCGAGCTTCATTTCTTCACACACAATCATGCAAAGAATGCTAGTACCCAGCCCAACAAATCCAAGCCTATGAACTAATAGCTTGCTATTCCTCTTAGTGGCTAGATAGAAAGGTGGAGAAAGAAAGGCTTTTTTTCTGTTTTAAAATACTTGGGAGGACACAAGTCCTACAGAGATGGGAACCATCTGAACATATATAAAGATATAGTGAGATAAATTAACCCATCTCTTGTAATCCAGCAGTTTAATAAAACCAATTAAAAAAAAAATCAACAGTTTCATGAAACCACTAAAGCACTATTGATATTCTCAAGTTTTTAAAATTCTTCTCCAAAGTGTATGAATGTAGGAAATCAACCATCTCCTGTCAGATTCCTCAACTGCATGAAAAGGAACAAGGCTGTGTGTGAAGCTGATGCAAACAAATTCATGGTGTAATTAAAGCAAATTGCCATTAACAATCTAGCAGAGACTATTACAAATTGCTCCTCACACCCCAAAATACATTGCTGATATCTATTATATGTCAGCACACACATCCATCACTATCCTTCTTCCATCCCAGGGATCTCAAACCACCTCACAGATGGTGCTTAAATGAAGGCTTACAACACCTTCATTCTTTTTCCACGGCGAGCACAGAGATGTGCTGATCATCTAACAGGAAGTATTAAAATTACTGCAAAGATGAAGGTGTCCTATCTGCATATATACCTTGCTTTTCCTACTAGATAGCACTTCCAGCACATCTGCTGGTAATTAGAGAAACTTCTTTACTTAAAGACTGCCCCAAGCCATCCACTGACAGCTTTACAGGCAAATCAGGGCACAGAAGCAGTGTTTTGCTACATCCCAATGGATGATGCCATTCAGTTCTGTGTCTGAAGAGCCACGTAGCAGCTATGGAGCAGCACTCAATATACTGTGAATTCACACAAGCTTTTCTTGGTTTCAAATGCTCATCTTTTGGTACAGCCAGGTGACAGATCTGGGATACAGTCAGAGGTTTTCATACATCAAGGAATCCTAAAAACATACAGGAAGAGAACATAAGCACCCAGTGTATCAGCCACCATCTCACAGGCGGGTTGTATGTGCTCTGAGACCTCCCGGCAAAGCAGGCTTGTCTGGGAAGTGGGAAAACAAATGTGCACTGGCCAAAGAGCTGTAGTAGGCCACTGTAGTACCCTTGGAAGTGTTTTCCATTAAATGTGCAGGCAGGTCCAGCTTCCTCTCTTCCCTCTCCTCTTCAATACATGCACACACCCCATCTCAGTGTGATTTATGCTACAGTCCTGCTGTGATCTTTCTCTGGGTAAACTTCCACACCCAGAGTACAAGCTGAGAGCAGGAGTCTGAGGAACAGACAGCACTGGAGATTTGACAGTTCAGCCCTGAAAAATGTCCCCAGTTAAATTACAGAGACATCCACAGACCTCAAGGAGCTACCAAAACACACATGTCCAACAACACTGTCCATTAAAAAGACACCAGCTGTGCTACTCACCATGTTTGGTTACTCTCTTCCTAGGAGAGAAGTGAAACTACCCAACAATCGGTCCCACAGCCTGAAACCCAGCCCTGCTTTGGCATGAGGGTATGTGTAGAGCTTTACATATGGAACACAAAGCTACCTGTGGCTATGGGCATCATGAATGTTAGAACAAAAGGGAGAGTTGGCCATAGCTGGTCACTTCTTGAGATCATGTCTGGGTTACCTCTGTAACATCCTCTTTATATTCCTGGGTTTTTTTGAGTTTTTCTTCTAGAACTTGGTAACTGATATCCCCCTATTACTAACAGTAATACAGTCAGTGTCTATAAAAAGTACATATTTCAACTGGTAAATGCTACAATATGAAAAAACAATGTGCTGTTAATAAAACACAGATAAATTCCCAAAGGAAATGAATGGTCTTAAGCCCCACGAATTTGAGATAAAAATCCATTCTGCTTCATTTCAAGTAATTACAAGAGAAAAATTATGAAGACTGTTTCTTCCCAAAACTTGGCAATTTTTATATCATTTTATTGATATTCTTATTGAAAAAAGGAGCTTTTATTCACTACCACTTTTTTTACTTTGGCCAGTACTTCAGCCAAACATCTGCTTTTAAATTTACCAGAGTGAGTTAATGGTTAGTAACTCAGGAGTTTCCAGAGAAGATCCCCACAGATATTTCCTGAGGAGAACTTTCTCTAAAGCTTTGTAAGGATGCACTTAGGAGGGGACAAGACCAAAGAAACAGAAAGGTCCAGACAAAGCATCCATGTGAGTGTTTGGATAAGTTCGGCTCTTCTCCTAAAAAGCCTCAGAGGAGGATTTGGGACAAGTTTTCAGCTGAAGGCAATCAAAAGCTCAGTGTGCAAGTTTCACTCTGAACATGCCACTGTGACTGAAGAAAGCTGGGAGTGCAGGAAATGAGGCTAAAAGCAATGGCGAGGTAGCAGATAGTTCACTGCTCACAGGATTAATTCCTTTCTGTTTTTAGAGAGCTGCAGAGGAAAATTAATCATGATTATTACAGTTACACATTCTGAGTCTCTTCCTGCTCACGTGTTGACCTATCTCTATACCGGAAAAATTCTTAAGAGCCAGCCCAGCTTCACCAAATATATCCCAACAGACAGAATCCTGTATATCCAGGATTTAAGAGACAAATCCCCCAAAAGCCCACTGTCTAAGCAGATACAACCCAGACAATCGTCAGCAAGCCTCCCAGGTCCTTGGCTTACACTGTGTCTGCACGCTGTGCCAGAGTAATGGAGAGGTGTCAGGCCTTGGGACTCTCCAGGAGCAGGTACAAAAAAGGCACATTATATTGCCAGACTTTAGCAGCACTCCCACCAAATGCCCTTTTGTTTATATTGTTGACAATCAGTTATCATGCACCAGGGCTGAGACAAAAAAATACTGCTGGCAAAAATAGTGTCTTGACAGAATGATTTTTAAAAGATCTAAAAGAAGCCATGCAAATACATTTGTAAATAGTCTTACTATCCTCACAAGGCAATTACATCTGTTAAGCTGAACAGATAAATGCAGAAAATGACAAATCTTCATTTTTAATTGATAATGAGTTTCTTGCAGGCAAACTACACAGCTCTGGAGACTGAATCCTCAGACTATCCATAGACCATGGCTGCACAGAGAAAAAGGAGCAAGTTTCTCCAGAGCAATGCCTGAAGCCCAGGAATGCCTTCTGCCAAAGGCAGTGAGGAAGCCTGGGTGCCAAGAAGAAAAATTACATGGTTTAGTCTGCCTGTGGCATACCTGCCCAAATGCACACCAGCTTTTTTTCAGCTGCACTAGGAAGTGAAGGTGTTATTTTCTTACAGAATAAGGGTGTCACACAGCGAGTTCAGCACCACTGGCATAAAAGTGAGGCACTCACTGGGATACAAATTATGTTGGGATCAAGTTCTGTACTTTTCAGCCTGGGCTGGAAATAAACAACCTCTGAGTAGTGCTGACCTTCTTTTTCCAGACTCCATTAGTTACTGAACAATGTCAGGATATAACCCAAGGCTTTGCACGCCCTGTGCTGCTATTAAGTGCCAGCAACAGACATTCACCACAATGTACACAGTCAGATGAACAAGGAGTTGTGCAGCTATTTCCTAAGCAATACTTCCTCACCACCACTAAGGGACAGTGTTTCCTACATTTCTACTAAAAAGAATGCCATATCTGCAAGTTCAATTTTAATTAGCAATGGTTAATGCCTCCTTTTAGTGTTTGAAGTGTTTTATATTTTCTATTAGGTTTGTTTAATAAGTTAGTTCTTCACAATGCAGTGAATTACAGGCCCACTTAATGTACTTTCACTACCACTGATAAACTGAAAAAGAAAACAAATGTATTTAGTAAAGGTAATTCCTCCAGTGAGCTCCCAAGCCTAAGAGGATGGCTAGTCTAAAATAAATGGTTTATAGTAAGGTGTCAATCAAAAGGCATAAACAGCTTTGCAAAACACATCCCTTTATGCATATTATTTTCTTCCAAATATATAATTTGTGTCTGTGAAAATCTCCTAAACTGTCCTCATCTGTGTTGGCAGTGCAAATACTGGAAAATCTGCAAAATTATGCTCTTTGATAGTTACTGCTTCCTATTCCATTTATATCAGAGATATTTCTGCCACCAGCTTCACTCAGAGTGAAAATAATGTCTACTATATTCAGAGGCAAAACCCACTAGCAGTCCCATTTCTCCAGGCATATTTTGTATTCTGGAAAACAGTTTCATCATCTTGAAAGACTCTGCTAAATAACCTTCTCTCAATCTTCCTTAAAAATACTCTGAGAGTCCCACTCTCACCAGAAAGTAATTTAAATACAGTAAGGCTGTGGCCAAGTTTTTACAGGACGATATTGCAGAGGTACCTGCAAAGAGGTTATCCGTATTTTCACACTCACACAAATAAGAAATGCCAATGAAGTAGTTGTTACAGTGCTAACAAATGACTGTACCCAGCCCAGTGCTGTATGATTTCAGGACCATATTTCAACACCTTTTTTTTGGTGTCTCAAACATTTGAAGACATTCAAATTTGTTGACTACATGATCAATCAATAGCTGTACACTCAAGCTGATAGTGTAGCTGCACGACCAAACTCCAATCTTCATTTCCTCTTTAGTGAGAGAAAGCACAAGGCACTCATATCCAATGAATAAAGAACAATTTAAAAAACCACCATAAGTCCCATGAAGAGAAGGCTTCCCTGTACTCTTCTAAATAGTACATCTAACCTTATCTGTGCAGATAATCCAGTGCAATTAGCCTCCACTGGTTCTAGCAGGCGACAGTGGCATAGCCAAGAAATAGATATTTTTAGCACCCACCCTCTAACCCTGCCCTGTAATTAACTGCAGAGCCCCACAGATTTCTGCCTGATTAGCTGTTCAGTTAATGAGAGGGTCCAGACTCAGCTACCATGAACCCTGAATTACCTGCCATTCACGGACGAGTCTTTGTGACCCCCAGAGCAAAGCACAGGTGCAGAACTGCACTGCAGAAGGGACACAAAGAGGAACAGGGGCCCCCATGCAAAGTGTGCACAACTCCGCTGACTCCAGTCACACATATTGAATGTTTTGGATGGTTACACACGTGGGAGCAAAACCTGGCAGTTCCTGTATGGTCATTATCCAGGATATAAAATGTTTGGCTTTTAATTAAGATCTACAATATCAATGTCACAAAATGAGTCTGAAATTACAAGAGCACAAGCTGATCTGATTGTTAAAAGCTCAGCTATTCAATTGAAGGCCAATGCTTGGTCATAACCAGAGAAAAGTTGAGGTCAGGAGTCCAAGTTCAGGAGTGGAGAAAATAAGAAGCTGAAGGAAACATTATATCCTCCAATAATCCTTGCAGGAGATATGATTTCAGCATGAAAGGATGCAGTCCAGCTTTCAAGTCTCCAAGTAAAAATCATTCTACTATAACTCTGCTGTGAGATAAAAGCAGACATGTGATCTAGTAATACTGGCCTTTCCCTGGTGTTTTTATTGCTGCTGCCCTCCATATTAAAGAAAACAAACACTCTGCTTTTAATATTAAAGACAACTCCAACAGGTCTGCTTTAGAGAACTTCTCTGTGTTAATCCATGTCTTCTAATATAGTTAGCCTTGTGTAAGTTTGGAAGATGGCCTGTTAAAATAAAAGTAAGCAGAAGATTGGCTTTAAAAAAAACTTTTACCCAGCTTTTGGGGGCTTTTGAGTGTTACTTTTTTTCAGTATCAGCTGCTTCTCCTTTCTCTTTTAAAGGGTCATGGTAAAAGAATAAATAAGGCTGTCACTTCGTATGTGGTTCTCCCATTTCTTAACTCAGGAAGAGGGAGATTTGAGTCCTCCTGAGATCTGATATACCCAAAGCAATGCATAAATACATGTAAAAGCATGTTTTTTAATAGCAATATCATTCAGCTGGTAGTACACTAAGGTGGAAACTTGAGACAAGGTCTGTTGTAATTCTGCTCTGAGCTGATGGGTACCTCCACACAAAGCATTTCCTCTCAGTGTGTCTCAGTTTCTCTGTTTCTAAAAAGGATAACCTGAAAATTCCACAACTTTTCAAGTTTCTTCAGATAAGACAGTGCAGTGTAACAGCAGTGCCAGCCATGAAATCACTAGATGAGCTAAGGTCTGGTACCCCTCTTGTCAGCAGAGCCTCCAATGAAACATCTACATTTGGGCAGAGCAATATAGAACAAAGAGCTGCTGGAAGTCCTGCTCCCTTCTCCCTCTTCATGCCTCTGGATTCAGGTGTAGGGATTGTTAAAGGTGCTATAGCAATAACAATTCTGCTCTGTACTGCATCACAGTACTGTCAGATGGTAATATTTGTAGATTCATAGAATGGTTTGGGTTGGAAAGGAACCTAAAGTCATCTCATTCCACCCCTCTGCCATGAGCAGGGACATCTTTTAGTAAACCAGGTTGCTCAGAGCCTCATCCAACCTGGTCTTGCACACTGCCAGGGATGGGACATCCACAGCTGCTCTGGGCAAGCTGTGCCAGTACCTCATCCCCCTCACAGGGAAGAATTTCTTCCTAAGGTCTAATCTAAACCTGTTCAGTGTCAGTGTAAAAACATTTCCCCTTTTATTATTAATTTTCTTGTAGTTAAATCAGATATTGTCACACATGCCTTACACCAGTTCTGTCAGGTAGTCAAAAATTGTGGCACAGAAGAACCAAAAAGTGAGTAATTGCTGATGTTAATGATTTCAAGTAAATTGAACCGGCACTTTCCCACCTGCTTCTTTTAGCCATGAATTTGGCCTGCAAAATGTCTCATGACCAGTCAGTGGTATAATGTATCTCTGAACGCACAGAACAGGGTGGAACTCTTTGAGGATAGAATCAGAAAGGAATTTTCCCCTCACAAAGCCTGAGCACACTGACTGATGCATCAATTTTGTTATGGATATAATTCTGCCAAGTGTTTAAGTTATTGAATATTATTGAACAGAAAACCAGGAAGTCTTGTTAACAATTATGGATGACAGTGTCAATAGAAGAAAAGTAAAGGTATATTTGCTGAAATGGAAGTTAGAAATATCTTCAATTCTCTTTTTGAGGTATGCTTGTCAGCTGCTTGCAACAATGGACCTCACAATTTACATCAGTGATGAATACTTGGATGAGCTGGAGCACAAGACAGGATGCTGTTGTCCTGATCATTTCTGTGACTGAAGTAGGTCACACATAACTTTGCAACATTAATAACATCCAGATTCCGGTTTTCCACAATGGAGTCCTCATTACTGCCTGAGGACAGCATTTAACACTATGTATTTGCCCATCATGGCAACAACCTGGGGAGAAGGTAGTGAATTAAAAATGAAAACATTGAGGAAACCATCTCTTCTTCAGTTAGAGTGCCACAGCTGCTGCCCAAACCATATCCTCTGACAGGAGGGGGACAGTGCCCTTGATAATTAGCCAGACATGAAAACCTTCCTAGGGAACTCCTCCTCCTGAGAAGCACATGCAGATCAGGACAGGCTGTCTAAACACAGCGAGCCTCCTCTCCCTTGCTGGGTTATTTTCTTTCTCCCTAGGGGAGCTCCAGCCAGGGGAAACTCTATAACAGAGGTGGCTTGGTTTCCTCCCTGTTTTTATGGCAAGAACAAGCTACAAAGGCACCCTTTAGATAATGTCCAATTCTTCAAAGTCAAGTTCTCTGCAGTACTGAAACATTTGAGATTTCAGTTCTGCTTTCACTGCAGTTTTATCTAGCTACTGTATTTCTAACACAGCTGGAGCACCAGTACCCCGATTTGAAGTGTACCAATGTCAAGTAGCAAAAGACACCTTATGACTCCAGACTCTCTGCTCATTCCAAGGAGACGCCTAGATCCTCACTCTCACATGAAATAATGCATGTTCAACAAGTCAGAGATGCAACATCAGTGGTGACTAGAGACCCAGTCTGGACTTTCCACCTCTAGGACAGACAGGGACCTAAAGGAATAAAGATCTCACCTCCTGGGACTTGGGATCCAAGCAGCTCAGCCCCTGCTCACTGCAGTTCAGATGCCAAGCCTGAACGTACTTACAGGAAAATTGTATCGGCATTAAAAACATCAAAATTGGATTATACTTGGACACATGCTGGCAAAGTATTTGCAATGGATTCAGAATAGCTGGAAATTGGCCACATCCACATAATATTCCTAAAGTTGGATAAAATTTAACAGCAGTAAATTAGGAAACTTTGCCAACTCCAAAGCACTACCTCAAACTTGGGCCAAAACAATGCACAGGCACCCAAATGCTCTAGAGGGATTTTTCCCTTCTGCCAAAAACTGTTGATCAGATAAGAAAAGCTGGGCTATGGACCACAGGGATAGGGATGCTGTTTCTGGAGAAGGCTGGGCTTTGGAAAAAAGCCTTTTTGGCAAAAACTAAGGAAGTTACAATCAAAAACCTAAAATACTTGCAGAGCTCTGTGTAGAGGGCAAAGGATTGCAGCTGCTGAGGCATCTCTAAGTGTCAGGGAAGAGCCCTCCGGACCATGAATGCTCTCCCTAGCCACCACTCTTGTGTCTCCCCCGATGAGTGTACAGAGGAAAACGGAAAACTGAATTGTTACAGTATATAGAAACATTCCTTTCATAGAGATATTTGGAGCACGATGATAGGTGGGAGGGAGAGGAGAAGACAGAAAGAACAAAAAAGTGTTAAAGGGGTGAGACAAGCTGCTAGCACCTCTGTGTTTTGTCATGTCTCAGTCCTAGTGGCTGTTGAGCTAAACTGTGAAATCTGTATTCATGTCACAGAGCTGGGAGGCTGCTCACACACATCAGTGCTCCCCCCAAGCACTTACACAGTGCCCTGCCTGGCCCCTGGCACCCCTCAAACCAGGGAGACCCTCTGAACCCAGCCTGGAGAAGCAGCACAGCCTGTGAGAACCCTTCACTTCAGGATTATTCTGTGCGATATTTAAAAGATTCTCCCCATCTCTTAGAAGTGAAGAGGGGGAGGATCAGTCTGATTGTATCTGTGTCCCTGGCAACTCTTCACAAGCAGAGACAGCTGAGTCACTAATATTTAGAAAAATAACATAATTGACTGTATTCAGGCCTGTGGAGGACCCCTGCTGGGTATTCACAGTTAAGCATTAGCAACTCGGTCATTCCTGGCAGCCTTTGTGAAGGGTTGCCAGGGCTGTAGATTCAATTAGATGACCTCCGACAAACTGATTTCCACTGCAAATATCTTTAAAAAAATACTTCAAATCCCCAATAAATACAGTGAAATTGGAGGAGACAGCCCTTCCTACCTCATTGAATGTCCCAAATCACCCCACAGCCCCAGCTAGAGGCTTGCCTGGATGTTCTGCATGCCCGGGCTCTATTATCACCGCTGCCTAATGTGATTTAGCCCTGTCTGTGGATTGCACTCTTTAAATCTGAGAATGTGACAGTGTCGCGGTTGGATGCAGATTAGGATACAAAATGATGTTGAAAAGGTAAAAATATTTTCCTGTATCTTTCTTTTCCTTGTCCCTGGGCAGGGGTGACAATTCTTTTACTGCTCTTTTTTATCTTTAGACAGCTTTTTTTCCCAGTACTAACCATTGAATTATTTTGATGTAAGAAGAACTAAGATGAATCACATCCAGTGTTTTGTATTACTGATTACAATATGCTGCAGCAGTACATTACACTGAGCTGGAATATTTATTTTCTTCTCAGTAATCTATACTAAAGATGATTCACATGCCACTAAGGCATCCACGAATGAGATTTTTAAATTATGGCTTATGCATAGACTTTTATGATAGGTCTTACAATAAAACAAACAATGTGGACACTTTGTTAATACTATCATAATAAAATCAGCTAACACCTAAATTACACTTCTTAATTGCTTCTCATAGTGTCTGCCTCCTCAAACTACAGGATTTCATTTCAGTCAACGTACTCTGCCCTGCTAAATTGATTTTTAGATCAAATATTTGTTTGCTGCTTTTCTATCCTAAATAATTCTGAACAACTACCAAACCCTCATCTTTCTTGCACACATCAATGTTTGAGGAAATAGAAGGAAACAGAGTAGTGCTGAATTCTTAATAAGTCCCTCCAGAGAGAAGCTTAATGAAAAAATGTTTTAAAATAATATATCCTATTGTTGGGGTTACAATGAGATATTAATTCAGTAGCAAAAAAAAGTAACAGGATAACAGCTATTATGAAATTATTATCCAGAGAGCCATCAGCAAGCATTTTCTCACATGGCATTGTAATTATTCTTTCTACATGATGTAAAAGAATATAGTAAGGGTATTTACAGAGAAGAAACTTTTCTTTACATATAGTGTAAATTGGTATATGGAACAGAGACACTGCATGGAGTTAAGTCTCATTTTTTTCTCTCAATGTTCCCTGCTGAGCAGTGCCACAACTAATCAAGCTTTCTAGGTTTTAGTTAATTGCTGGACTCCAATAAATTGGTTTGTACTGGCACTGGTCCAGGTCTGATAATTTCACAGCCTTGCAAACTGCTGCATGTTCACACAAGAACCTTGAAAGCAGGGAGCTGGGATAAAAAAGAATAAAAGAAACTCTTGTTCTGTGACGTTCCATTAATACTTTAAAAGCCAGCCCACTAGCAACAGTGTCTTCACTGTTTGTTTTTCTCCATGTATTTTATACTGATGTTTTTAATGATGAAATGAAATATCCCCTTTCCTCACTTTAAACTTTTTTCTGTAGCTGGTTATTCTCAAAGAGCCATTTCTATTTTCACCATTATCCTCTTGGACATTTCCACTATTCCCATCCTCTGCTGAAAATTAATTGTGACTTTTTGACACAGCTCGGCTATTTTTTCTGTCTCTCTACAATTTTGTTCATGTGAAAGGATCACCATCTTCTGGTGAAGGAAAGTTCAAGACTGGCTTTATGAACTGGACAAGAGAAAGGAGTGGTGTCCCCCTCTGGCCTAACTCAGTGCTGGTGAGTGCCCTCACGGTCAGTCGGACACTGAGGCAGAGGCCAGCTTGGATTTTCCTAAGCCTGCAGTCAGAACCAAGCAGGCTGGCATCACAGTTTAGAGCAAATCAGTGCTTTAGGGTCTGTTATGAATAAGCACACAATATTGTTATCAGTGGGAAAGACAGCTCCACAGCTATTAGTTCATTTTACAACTGAGCTCAGTTACACGGAGGACTTTGTGTCCTCAGCTCTCACTGGTAGCAATGGGATTTGCAAGTCCTCAGCCCCTGGCAGGCTCTGGCTCCATGCTAGCACATATTTGACTTTGTTCTCCCTAGAGAAGGCTCATTTGGCAAGTTCAGTTTTACTAATAGGTTTCAAAAGCACTCTCACACCAGCAAGTTTCTAAGCAAAAGAATTACATAATACCCGAGGTGTTCAGTTATGTCGTTGTTATTGTCTTTGGCTTACCAAGGCAAGATTAGCAGCACTAATCACGGTTTATAAAAGTATATTTGAATTGCAATTGGAGCCTCATTCAGCCCGCCTTGACTCCTTCTGTCATGCTTTGGGAGACAGGATTGACTGGGTTTATCTGGTGGATGCCAGCTGCAAAGAAATGCCTCAGCAAGTGGATCTTTATAATGGTATGATCAATCTGTAAGATTTGTTCCTGTTTTTCTCGTGCATAACAGGAGTAAGAACAAATCACTGGGATTATTTTAAACTCCTGAAAATTTTTACCAAGTGTGATTCTAGTCAACAATTGCAATAGCAAGAATGAACGTTTATTGTTTTTATCTGAACTATACCACCTTCTGCTGTTTTCAAGAATATGTGGTAGTGAAAAAACAATGAAGGAGAAGTGATCCCAGAACTAAAAAATAATCACTTATACAGATTCTTTGATGCTGCTTTTCAATTTCTGAAAATAGTCACTGAGATGCTATTTAATGTTTTATACATTTACACTTTGCTGGAAGCACTAATTGGGCTTCCTGCCCACAAAACACTGCCCATACAGGAATTACAGATGAAAGTTTGGACTGAAGGTTTGAACTTGCCATTCACGCAGCTCATGAATATACCAAAAAAAAAAAAATATATATTCCTACAAATTGTCTTCAAGTCTTTGACATGACAGGTATGAAAGAGAGTTATAGGATCATAATTACAGCTGCACACACACCGTGGTGGTAATAGATTAGATTAGATTAGATTAGATTAGATTAGATTAGATTAGATTAGATTAGATTAGATTAGATTAGATTAGATTAGATTAGAAACATCTGCAGATGAGCACTGAGGAAATTGTGAGCACATGTGAAATTCAGGAGGGCCTCACCTTTCCGTGCATATATTTAATCTGCACCTAGACATTGAGATTCTCAACACCCCACCTAGCAGAGTGTCATTTACTCTAGGATGGAATGGAACATTGTGTGGTTCCCTTCCACTGTATTTTCACTGCTCCTGGTCTTGTGAGTCTCTTCTCACCTGTGTATTTGGAAGTGAAATTTAAAGACATATATTTTATTTGCATCTTTGACAGACCAATGAAAGATTTTCAGCTACTCTTCAGTCCCATCTGAATATATCCACAACAAGGTAATGAGGAACTGGGCTGCAATTTGACATTTTACGTAATGCTGTTGTTGTTTAGCAAACTGAATTGCAATCTCAGGCTCACTACATCCATCTGTCTCATTGGCAAATAAATAAATTAATTTCTAGTGCTACAGGACTGACAACCCACTGAGGATGAAGTCCCTGCTACAGAATGAACAGGAGGGTGGAGAATGCTCATGACCATCCTATGCCATAATCACAAAATCATGCACGTCTGAAGCCCTTTTTGTTGAACAGTATATGTGGAGACTGCTTGGTGAACATCCAGATTGTATTCCCAGTATGATATCTGGGGGGGCTGATCCAAACCACAAAAAGTAATTTAGAGATTTTTATAAAATCCTGGGAATAGTTTTTAGCATCTTAAGATACATTTTCCAAAGGGCTTCACTGAATTTATAGGAATGCAAAAACCAAAGGAATTCATTATGCTAAGAACTTCCTTTCATACATTTTTAGAGTGAAAATTTGACCATAGATAAACAGAAGAAAAAAAAAATAGACAGGGGTGTTGTGTCGTGTGTCTAATATCTCTCAGACCTCAATGTCTGTTCCAATTAAGAAAACTCCACATGGCGTGTAAACATGTTAGCATTGGCATGAATATTTTATGCTGGTTTTTTTTCCTCTCACAATAACTGAGAAATAATAGCAGGATACCTACATGCTGCTTAGTCACTGTGAGGCACAGCACAGGGACATGGACTTCTACTGTCAGTGTCACATTATTACCTGCTTAATTTCCATTATCTTTAATGAGAATTGCATGGATAAATCTCTGTGCTTTTAAAAACTTAGGGCACCTTTCAATCTTTAATGCTCACTATTGGGAGCAATTCTTTCCTGTCTGGACACCAGAATGCAGAGCACATTCAAGCAGTGAGTTCTGCTTGGCAGCATGAAGGGTAACAACTGTGGATCTGATGCTTCTCCAGAGCTCTCAGTGCCACACGTGTGCAGCAGCCCTGAACATCACAAGCTGCAGTAGCAGCCCATTGCTGAGCAAGGCGTTTGCTAAGTCATCAGTGCTGTGGTCTGAGGGGGGTAAGGCAGGCCCCTACCATGGGGCAGTATTAGCTGTGAGACAAGGCAAAGCACAACGGGCTGTGGTGACACATAAAGGGTAGTGGCTTGTCCTTGTACCTCTTGGTGAGACTTGGCCAGAGCTGGGAGAAAAGGAACAGCTCGGGCATAGGTGCAGCACTACCAGGATCCAGGGGCACCGGCAAACCCTGCCAGCTCAGCAAGGGTCACTCACCAAGGGGCCACCTGTGGACATTCCATGCATGCACAATGTCCAGCATGTGCCACATTATCCTTTGGCCTAACAACCGTGAGCCTTGCTGCAACTATGCCATGGGAAGATGAAGGACAAGAAACAGACGCCGCCATTGTATGTGACCAAGAGAGATGCCAGATTGCATCATCTCTCCACAGCCCTCAGGGACATCCCAGCAAATGATGAACAGCTTGAGCAGCAGGACCAGGACTAGGAGTCAGCCTAGAGCAGCCTGCCCTTGGAAGTCTGGGTTTCCACCAAGTTGCCAATTCAGTGAGTCCCAAGCCCTCACTTGAGAGAAAGGCTCTTTCAGCCAATTCTCCACAACCTAAATCTGCCAGAGCAGGAAAAGAACACCAGTTCCTAAATCTCTACGTTCAGCAAAGGTCTTGCACCTGAATTAGTATCTCCAGAGACCATCAGACAGCAGCATCTTCTGAAACAGTCTTACAGAATGCAGTGGAAAGTGCTGGCATCTATAACAACTTTCCCAAAGCACTCTTCAGGCCAAATAAGGAATTTATTTTCATAGAATCCCTCTGCAAAAGAATTCAGGTCACACAGTCTATAGAAAATATTTCACTTCTCGTTACTACTACACTGACTAGGCATAAAGACTACTGCAACAATTACTGTTGTATTTACACACACTGCACTTTGTATCAGCACAGAGAAGAAAATACAGGGGATAAACACTATCTAGAGAAGACTGACACAGGTGGGTAGCTGTGTTGGGTGGATTGTTCTGGAGGATGTCTCTGCTGTAAAACTGAGCTCTGCCCAGGCCCAAAGCTGCATTTATTAAAGTCATGTAGCTGCTATCAACCCAAACTACTAAGCCTGTCTACACAGACCTGTGGATTCCTACTCACAAAGTTTTGCAACAAGGTCAGTTCAGTCACACATCTAAGTATCTATGTTATCCTTATGCAATTTATCTCACAGGCTGAGCCTGCATGGTCTAACGTAGCACAACACCTAAAGGAGCAACATTACTACAGCCTCACAATTTAGAAGCACATGCAAGTGCTTAACTCTTTGCTCTGTGAGCATGGATATCCCTCTGTGGGACTGGAGCTTGCACAGCACAGGTTCTCTGCTTTCATGTGCAAATTACAATCATAATTCTGATTCAGAGTTACTATTTCTTTCTCTGTTTGCCCATCCCTGTTTCGTACAATGTCTCTTCCAAAATTATCAGCCTGCAGCAGTAGGCATCACATTGGGGACTAAGAGCTTTGAGCAATGGTTTTTCCTTAGGAACATGGATTACTGCCTGTGCACAGCAAGACAGAGTGGCAGAGTGACACAGAAGTAGGCATGGAGCAGTGTTTTCAAAATGCTTAGCTCCACAACTTTCTCTTTTCATTATTTAATATTTAGAGTTATGAAGTTGCATTTGACTGACACACAGCCTTGGTTACTCATGAAGTCACACTACAAAAACCTTAGTAAGTCATCTATCCTTTCCTCATGCTAGTATAAGGTTTCACCGTGCACTCTACCTTCAGTATTTTGTACAGCTAAGGTACAATGGAAGAAACGAAAGTTCTGCTCGATTTTCAGCCTTCTGAAAATATCTGCTAAGCCTGAGAGGTGTGTGACCTCCCAGCAGTGCTCCCCAAACACCCTGGTCCCAAACTAGGGGAAATAGGTTGTAATTTGTTTCTCCACATGATGTCTTTTCATACCTCACCCTTTTTCTCAGATCATTTGTCAAGAGTTCACTGATCTCTTCTTATTAGTTACAGGGGTTACAAGAAGACAGAAAAAGAATGTTTGACCAAGCATATAATGAGTCATGGGTTTAATTTAGTTCCACCAGAATCTCAATGTGACCTTGAAACCTTCCAACACAATAAATCAGACGGGAGGGTACCAGCAGAAGGTGTGTCTGCCAGATCCCAGTGGATGCTAACTCTGTTGGGTCCGCTCCGGGGGGCACCCCGCCTGGGAGAAGCCCATTAAAGAGACGTCTCGGTGTGGAGTCCGCTCTCCGAGAAAGCCACCTCTGGGGCTTTCTGTTCCCGCGGAGGAAACTGGTCACGGTCACCCAGCCCGCAGCTCGTTGGAAGGCACCGGAGCACGGCCCCGCAGGTGGTTCCGCGGGCGGGAGGGCAGCCCGGAGGGCAGGAGGGCTCCGAGCCCCGTGTCCGGTGTCGCCCCTCGCCGCGGCTCCACCCCGGCAGTGTCAGCCACGCCGCGGTGCCGGGCGGCGGGCGCGGGGCGCGGGCGAGGAGGGGGCCGGGGCGGAGGCGGACCTGCTCACCCCGCCTCCCACCGCCGCTCGCTGCCGGCAGGGCTGCGGGGCAGGACCCGCCGCCGAGCATCCTCCGGCCGCGGGGCCTCGCTGCGCTCCCCGCCGGGGCAGGAGGCGGTGGCAGGTGCCCCAGCCCGGGACCTTCCGGAGCGCCCGCCCCGCAGCGGCCCCGCAGCTCGGGTGTAGCGGATCCCTCCCTCTCCGCTCCCGTCCATCAGTCGGGGGTCGAGGGCTGGCGGCGGCGGCGGCGGCAGGACCCCGTCGGTCCCCTGCTTGCCCCCTCACCACCGAATCGAAGGGGACACCTAAAAGCCGCGGGAGAAGATGACGGCAATGTGAGTGAGCAGCGGAGCCGCCTGGCCGGAGCGCCCCTGTACCCCGGCGGAGCGGAGCGGAGCGCGGAGCTGCGCGGCTGCCCCAGCCCGAGCGCTGTTCGCGGCGGTCTCCGAGCGGAGCGGAGCGGCCTCCAGCCCTGGCCCAGGTTTGTGAGCTTTGCTGTCCGAGGGGAGGCCCCGGGGAAGGCGCGGTCCCGCTGCCGGAGCTGCGCCCGAGGCCGCGGCACAGACAGCCCAGCGCGGGGACCCGACGCCTCCCGGGCTGTCCGTCTGTCCCGTTTCGCCGGCCGAGCCCCGCCGCCCTCGGAGGCAGCGCCGGCGCCTGGCCGGGCCCCTGGCAGGAGGGCAGCCCCGAGCCCAGCTCCCCTCCCGGCCCCGGGCTGTTCTGTCAGAGCTGCGCGGCTCAGCGGGAGACCCGTCCGCCTACAGCCACCCCCGACGGCAGCGGGGGGACCGCCGCAGGGATAAAGGCTCGGGAAGAGCGGAGGGAGAGGCTTGGCGCTGCGGGTGATGGAGGGGGAGCGCGGCCGTCGGGGCTGAGCTGTCCCCGCCGCTGCCCCGCGCCTCGCAGCCTCCGCCAGCTGCCCTCGGCACTGCCATTTTTGCTTTTTGCGGGTTTTTTTCACTAATGGTAAAACGTGGCGAGGCCGGACACTGCCTCTTGTAGTTACCAAACCGGGCTCTTTGGAGGGCGAGGCGTTAAACAGAGCCCCATCTGCCTTATTTCACTAAGTAATTCGTGTAAGATGTGGATCACTTTCATTGTTTCTACAATGCAGAAATCACACCAATAATTAACAGGTTAATCCTAACTGAGATTATTTAAATCCAGGAATATTTTTAGGACATTGCCCTTTGGGGAAATAAAGGGAGTGTGCTAATAGTGAAAAGTATGTGTTTATATTTGGAGTAACAACAATACAGAAATTAAAGAGAATTAAGAAAGACATCAAAAGTCTCCATCCCATTTCTGTTATTAACTCCTCCATCTCACGTTACTGTGCAGCATTTCTGAGCACAAGCAGTCCAAGTTTTATAATGTTCTTCCTTTTGAAGACCTGACATTTAAAATGGGTGGATTTCTGAGCCTTTCTATTCCAACTAACCAACGTAGCTAACAGATAAAGTGCTGCACAAAGGATAATTGTGCACCATTTATAATTATTGTTTGCTTAAGTAATCTCTGAGAAGGCTGAAATACTTAAACATTCACATTTCTGCTATTCCCAGTGATGTGCTACTGTTGTTCTCAATGCATGCATGATGTCCTGGGACTAAATTATGAGATTTTAATGTTAAACAGGTTTTTAAAAGGATGTTTGGCCTCAAAAACGTCCTATGTGATTTGAATATGTTGAAAGGAAAAAATTACTTAAACGCTTCTTCTGAAATTGAAATATTATTCTCAACTTGCAAAATAAATGGAAAGTTATGTTTTGTTACTGAATAGGGAGTGTGCTTTAAAGAATGCTTTTTTTTACATTTTCAGAGGCAATTTACATTGTTTTGAATGAGCTTACTGAGTACAGAGTAGTGGCACAGGTTTGATTAGTTAAGGAAGATGTCCGTTGTGGTTGTGGGTTGGGAATACAGAGAATTCTTGAACAGTAAAGGCAACGAAGCCGCTGATAAAATCAGATCACACACTCTTTGTTACAGGATCCTAGGTCTCAACAGTCTTAATAGGAAGATTTTCATTTTAAGGGCTTCTCAACTTACTGTTTCATTTCTTTAAGTTACCCATTGCTTAATTTTCAATATACATATATAAATTTTTTTTTTGCCTTGATTATGTGTGAGTTTGAACATATTTATATACAGTTCTGTTATTTACATGAGATCTGAAGAGGCCAAATTAGTTTTCAAAACAGACTGTTCATTTTTCCAATCATCACTCTTTTTGGATTTTTTAAACTTCTGTAAACCAAAAGCAAATCCATATCAAGGCTTTTTAAAATCACACCCAAAGCTTTCCAACATTTTAAGTTATGGACAAGTACACTCTGGGAAGATAACACTTTTGTAATAAATGCTCATAAACACTGAAGTGTCAAAATAGTAGAATCTTAAGTTGGGTATATTTAAAAAAATCTATTTTAGTTAATTAGTTCATTATTTCCCTAAAATAATTCACTTGTTAAAAACCAGAAAAAGATAAACAGAATGGCACATGCAGCAAGTACAATACCAGTTCTGTACCACACAGAGAAGAATACATTAAGCTTTGCCCCACATGCAAGATTTTGACATTAAAGATCTACAGGAATGAAGATGACAAGTCATTCCCCCATTCTGCTCTCAGCTATCAAGGCAGCAGAAGGGTTAACTCTAGAAAAATTAATTATACACAGTCCCAGAACAACAGTGGTTGGGAGAGGGGCGAAGGGGCGAGCTGAATAGTGGTGCAAGCCTATTAGATGTGGTGAGGAAAACTCCCACTGGCTGCAGCAGGGCCAGTGGCTCACCCAGGATTTCCACAGTGCAGGGCCAGTACTCCAGGGACACCCAAGGTTAACTTCAGGATGAAGCAAACATGTTACAACTGACACCAAAGATACATCCGAAAGTGGTGCTCTACAAGAACATCTCTCAAACTAGTTTCTTGGGAAAGAGAACTTTTAAGAATTTAGATTGCTTACTTGCCAGATTGCTTTGAAATAAAATGAGGACATTTTTAGAAGGAATATCCAGTTTTCAGCTTTCATGAATAGGAATGTGGCCCCTTTTCCAAAAATTAAATGATCTGAAGGCAAAGCTGTTTCCATGAAAGGAAGATGCATGATACAGACATATTTTTTTTGTTCTGGTAGTTTAGGATTTCTGTGTGTTGGATGAAATCATTAAGTATCTTGCAAAATTTTACTTTAATTAATTTAAATTTTTTTTTCCCAGCAGCTCAACATTCTCTACTTGGAGGCTCTTTCTTTTCCTTTTGACGATAAAGATGAAAAGAAAGTGGATATTGGAGGATCTTCATTTTATCTTTTTTGGTGTGCTCTGTCTCCTTTTCATAGATGGAGGTAAACTAGAACAAGTAAAACGTAAGTAGACTTCAAACAAAGCTGTCACATTCACCTAAATTGGACATTTTCCTTCTATTTTTAGATATGGTTCAGAAAAGAATGTCCTAAACCTTCTAACATTCTTCCTCCTTCTAATCCTGTGTTTAGTGGAATCAGGTCACACCCACATTTGGGGTACATTTTTCTAAAGCTGTACAGGTTATAGTGCATCATAAAGAACATAACACATCAGTTGGAGAATCTGTTTTATTTCAAATATCCTGAGTCAAGAGTGTGCTTAATTCCATTTTGTAACCTCTGTAAACATCTGACAGATTATCTGGAATCTGTCCCATGTGTAAGACTATTGTGCTGAAGTTTTCAGCTAGTGTAAATCTCATCCAAGACTGTTCTGTTGTGTTGTAAAAACAACCTCATATGAACTGGATTAGGTACATCCCTTGAGAAAATTAAGAGTCTAAGCACTGTCAAAAACTTGATGAGAAGAATTGAAAAGAATACAAACAAAATAAAGGGAGCGTTTCTGCAAAGCCTGTCATCCGTGGGAGATGTTAACACATTTCAGAAATCAAGGCAAGGGGGAAGAGCTACCCAAATAAGCCTAGGAGTTATTGACTGCTTCAGCTTTGTTACTAGGTCTCTGGAATGCTCTTCCTACCTGCACGGGTTGGGTTTTTGCCTCCCTCTTACAAAAGACATTATTTGCCCTTGAGAGGTCATTGAAATTTTTAGCCTCAGTCTCAGCAGCTTCTGCTTCCAAGGAAGCAGATGGGGGGAAAAAAGAAAAAGAGAGGGAGTTCCAGAAAGGCCCTCTGCCCCACTGAACTCACTCACAGGGAAGTGAGTGAGTGAGTGTGCAGGAACCTTGTTCAAAGAAAGAACAGTGTGAGAAATCACCAGACTCTACTTGTCTGCTTTTTCATATCATGTGTTTCCTTTGTCATGCTTCTGTGTGAAGGGAAAGCAGATCACAGTTTCCACTAACAGTCCCTAGCTCTTGATAGCTTCTTCTAGTCCAGTAAATGTGAAGAATGTCCCTGGCTTGGATTATCACATGGAAGATGAGTACCTTGTTAAGATATCCTGAAGCATCTTCTATACTGAGGGTAATGAATTAAACTGAATTTGGATATCATTAAGATAACAGAAAGGAATTCCCACACCGAAACACATGAGAAATACCCTTTTATTGTAGAGATTGAAGGTTTCAATGTGACAGGGAGAGACAGGACAATAATGTCTGGCAGGTATGTGTATTTCTGCAAATCTGCAACTGCAAGATCAGAAGTGCGTAGTAAACAAAAAGATCTTAAAATATTTTGAAAGCTGATGCATCAATTATTTCAACATCTCTCTGCAGTACGACCTGGGATTTTCCTGAGTTGGACCAATCGCTTTGGTTTTGCAATGAAACAGTTTTGTTTCCTGTAAGCCTGCCTGAGTGATCAGGCACTTTAATTTTCTTACCTAAACAGGTGAAAGGATAAACTTACGTGTATGAAAACCATTTTATCATCACTTCAGGAGCTGAAATTTTGGAAAAATGGGAGGTCATGTAATTAATTTTGATTTGGGAGGTTAGAAAAAACAGCATGTGAAGAAATTAAGGGTGTTTCTGTTGTGTGATTCTCCCTGAAAAGAAAAAGTAGTTTACAGGAAAGTCTGCACACCTAAATACACTTTGTAAGCATGGAATGAAAATTTTCATTCACAGTTCTTTCAATTCTTTACTGTTTTACAGATTCAGATACATACTGTGTGTTTCAAGATAAGAAGTACCGTGTAGGAGAAAGATGGCATCCTTATCTAGAACCCTATGGCCTTGTTTACTGTGTTAATTGTCTTTGCTCAGAGGTAGGACTGCTGAGTTACTGATCCTACAACTTCTACTTGCTTCACTGACTAGAATCCTTTCTGTTGTAGCTACAATTTGACAAAGCCCAAACCTGTTTCACTAGTGGGCCCTGGTCATGCTGCAGGAAATCGAGGCAGGTTCCCCTTGAAGGGAAAATACTAACAGAGAAGGCCAATACTGGCAAATAACTCGCATAGCACAGACAAAACAGGTCCTTAACTAGCCAGCAGCTTTGTGGATGCTGGGCATTACATCTCGACAGATCAGGCCCCACTACCTAAGTATAATCCTGGCAGTTCCATCAATATGGATGATTATGCTGAACCTGAATTTGGTACTTTGATCCATGTACAGTGCCAACATCCTCCAGTCAAAGCATCTGCTGCCTTAAAGTGCTGAAGGAACAGGCTTGGTTATCGCTGTTAGTAAAAGTCAGTCAAAGAAGAATGAGATTATGAAACATGAGAAAAGGTTATGGGGAGCAGAGAGAAGTGGATAGAACATGAAAGGGCTCCCATCAGTTGATGGCTGATGCAAAAACACAGCAGTCAGAGATCCCCATAGTATGTCATATACGGCTGGGAGGAGGCACAAAAATGAGGGCAGTTTATGTCCCTTAGAATACTTTAAAATAAACAATAAGGGATCTTAATCACTAACACATGAGACACTCCAGATACTGAGTTCTGTCTGCTGTATTTAATGCAGAATAAAGTATTCCTGGCTATTTTCCCTCCCTGCAAGTGTAAAATATTGGGCCCCTGTGCAGCATTTGCTCTGAGGGAATTGGCTACTACAATTCAGTGCAGAGATGCACAAACAGTAGTCCCACAAGTTTAGCTGCAGAATGCAGCTGTGAGAGAAAAAACAATGTAGTAGGAAGGAAAGGAGAAGTCTTTGTTTAGAGCACAAAGGAATATCCACTCAACTTTTATTGATGTACATACAAAGTTGAAAACTCCCCCAGAGTCTGTGTGGAGTAAAACACTCATTAAATCACTGGAAGGATGTGTCTTAGGTGGGGAAAAATTTAACTGGAAGCCCTAGAGATCTGGATACAAATAATTGCTTGATGATTTTTAGGGAGATGTTAGACAGTCTGGAGGGATGGGAAAGTGCCTGGTCAGCTCCTCTAGAGGACAGCACTGCTGGGACACAGGCACACCCACACACTGTGAGCCTCCAAAAAAATGTCTGTTTTATTTTTTAACTTGGGCACAGAAGACAAAGTGACAGTTCAGGGCAGCAGGTTTAGTAAAGAATGAAACTGCTTATGGTAGTTCCCAGTACATGCAGCTCAGAAGTGGATTGGACTCTACTCCCTTGTCTGCTATGTTTTACCTTTGGTGTACCATGAGGGTGCAAAATGTAACCTGGGATTATTTTAGCAGTGAGGATGCTGAGGGATCTCTTGGATGTGACTCTTGTTGTCTGGAAGGAAGATTCCAAATAACAGTGGCAGCATCCAGCCACTCGTTTGAGCTTTGTCCTGGCCAGAGTCATGCCCTCAGGGCACTGGCCTACAATAAAAGCTCCTGAAGCTTCATCAGTTTCATGAAGTTTCCTTCAGGAAACCCTCAATGATTTATAATTTTAACAAAATAAAGGCATTAGAAAACATGTCATGACATAGCACAAGCACAGGCCATAAACCAAATATGACAGTGTAAAAGAGGAAAGTAAAGTGTGCCACAGATAGCAAGTAAGAGAGACCTAAGTGTAAACCACATACAATTCCCTGGCAGGTAGGTAAGGGATCTGTACAGAGTCTGATGCAGCAACTCATTTCCTCATACTGGAGAGAAAAGCAAAAAAATCCCTAGAGGTCTTCATGATCCGTGTGATCAAAATGTCTTTGCTGGCCACAAACATTGTGATCTGCATGATGTCTGCATAAAACAAGTCACACCAGCCAGGCAGCAGACAGAGATCTCTGCTCCATCTCTAAACAGTCTGTCCGTCCATTCCCCCAGCACACACACTTCTGATATTTAAGAAAAAGGCAAGACAAATTAACTAAACAGAGACCAAATTATTCAGCCTGGCATTAAAAAAAAAAGTTTTCCTGTTTTTGTGTGTATATAGTATTGTATTTTTACAAGTTATAATTTACATGCTTAAACCAGACTAAAACTAAACATAATTCAGTGTTCTCACCCTGTTCCCCCTTCATTTTACAACCGTTTCTCCCCCCAGTTCACAGTGGAGCCTGTTGACTGTTACTGTCAAGTAAATTTGAGCACTCACAATTTGTTACATCATTATTTTACTTCCTAAAATACAGCAGTTTTTTGCTTGTGTTCATAGTCATATCTGCAGACCTCGGGTTAAATGACTGCTCTCCACACTCAGCACTGATAGCCCAGCCTGGGAGAGAGATGCATCAACATTCTTTGGTACCTGATGCAGAAATGTGACCTTGGCGCTGGGTCAGAGAGACTGACCAGTGCTTGAGTCCTGCTCTGGTCAGTGCGGTTGCTCTCCCAAATATCACTGTGAACACAGGCGTAAGATCAGTCTCACTAAGCACAAGATCAGTTAAAATAGTTCTGTCCTGCTGCAGACAGTGGAGTCTGGCCGGCAGCACAGAGCAGAAAAGTTGCCCTGCAGAATTTTATCACAGCTGACCATGCACAGAAAGTAAACATTCCCCTCAGGAGATTCTGCAGGACTTAAACTGAAGAAGAGTGAGGTCATGGAAATGGACAAGTCAACAACATGGAGCCAGGTCAGCAGGCAGTGCCAGCCTTTCTTCTACAGCAGTGTTTCACAGGCTCCCATGTCTGCTGGGCAAGGAGATGTGCAGACCAGGGATAGTCCCTATTCTGTGAAGCTCCTGCAGTCTAAAATTTGCTCCTCTTCTACAAAATCAGTATATTTCATTTCAGTTCTCATTGGAAACAGATGGTGATATCATTTTTAGTGTCTCTTTCCAAAGCAGATGCACAACCGTAGTTTGTGGCTAGCAATGATCTAACAGTAGGATTCCAGCCTGTGGTCTGCAGATATTTGTCAATGAATTATTTTGAAAGAGATGACTAGAAAAGGCCTATACATCTGCTGTCCATGAAAGTCTGCACATCTACTGAAAACATTTCAGTGCTCCAGAAGGCATATGAAAATAAAGTGGGTTTAGTCCTGACACGACCTAAAACTACAGTCATAACTTACTGTCAATGTTCATGCTGAAAGATCTTTCTTGCTATAAACATGAGCAACTCAGAGGTAAATTAAGAGGATGAATTATAGATGGGAAATGGGAATTTGAAATGGATAGTCTTTTCTGGTTACAGACACTGGAGAATGAAAATTCCCTGTGTTTTAATTATAAATCAAACTTAGATGTGGTCAAATAGAATATTATGTTAATGACATGAATAATGAACCTTATTCCCAAGACTTAACTCATATTTCTTAGAAAAATGGCTACTTACCAGCTGGTTTTTTTGTCTACTGGGAAAGCAATAAAATGAAAACAAAAGACTCTCCACAGTTTTCAGGAACAATTACAGACGCTATTGTCTCTTGTGGTCTTGAACTAACCCTCAGTAGGGGATATCTCAGAGACCTACCATTTATCCATGCCTTAGTTTTGGAAATGCAATTCCTAAGCATAATCTGCTCAAAAGAAAAAGACAAATTGAAAGAAAAGAGAAATGGAGATTGTTGCCATCCATTTTTAGATACTTCCTCCAATTTTAAGGTTTGTAAGGATTTCTGACCTCCAGCATAAATTCAAAGGCAGTGGAAGTATCTGGGCTTACCTTGGTGTGAGTGAAAACAGAATGTTGTAAAAAGGCATTTTAAAAAAAATATTTGGATGTAGAGTGGAGAACACAGAAATTTGTAAGACAGCCCATTTCATTAAAATACTGTGTACTGTCTTCCACCTGCAGAATGGAAATGTTTTGTGCAGCAGAATAAGATGCCCAAGTCTACACTGTTCTTCCCCTGTGCATGTACCACAGCTGTGCTGCCCACGATGCCCAGGTAATTCCTATTAGTGACAAATATTCCTTTCTGAAATAGTTATTTAATATGCTGAGTTACAACAAAATTAAATACCTGTGCTGGAAAACTTCTGTGAAGTAAACATCCTCCTGTATCCCTTTAGGTCATGAGAGGCTTGTCCTACAGTAAGTTACAGGATTTCCCATGGTGTTTTCTGTTTGGGAAATCAGACATAGATTTGTGAAGGGATCAGGTAAGCTACCAAGTCCACTCCTCTACAATCCAGGCAGAACGTAGCAGAAGTTTCATCGACTGTCCATTCCTGACTCCTTATCTCTAAATTCTATCACAATAAAGTACCATCCCACAAATTTCCTAGGTTTCTGTTTTTGGTGCTTTTCTTAAGAACAGACCAAAATACATGGTTATTTGCAATGGCTCTCTGTTAAAAAGCAATTCAAAATTGCTGTGGCAAATGTGCATTTGTATAGTGTCACTGTACAACCAGTCTGGTAACATTTGCCTTTTACATCTCGGGTCCAGGCATGGCTTCATAATTAGTAGAGACTGTTGTAAATCATAGAAGCAGTGCTGTAGAAGTTTATGACTATATAAATCCAATTGGATACTGTATAGTAAATTCTCCAGACTGTACATTTATTATATGCTCATTATTAAGAGCCACTGTATGAAAGAGACTAAGCAGGATCTTTCACGAGCCTGTTCCAGCATTCCCGACATGGCCTAATGGCTGGTAGATTTGACTGGAGCTTTTTCCTAAATGTCTGTCTTAGTGGCACCCCACATTTCCACTTATAAAAGAGTATTCATGCAGCATCATAGAAAGGGGTTTTATTTGACTTTCTCCAGAGAGTTTAATTGTCTGAGGAAAACAGCTGTTCCCTGACCAAAGCCTGTGAGCAGGAGGCAGTAAGTGCGCAGTGGCAGAGGGACATGAGTGCACAAGAAGGTTGCTGTTCAGCTGGGATGGATGTGTTTACTGGAGTTACTGCATGATAAATGGCATCCACACATCAATTTGGGGTAGGATTCATCTTCCCTGACAATTGCATGCACTCTCTATCAGATTTGTGTATCAATATCTCCTCTATGTATCTAGAAGCCTTTCTTAACCAGTGACAAGGAAGAACCATTTCAAGCATACAACTCATCTGATGCTGTGATGCTGCTTCTGTGCCCCAGGATGAGATTGAGCCCATCCAACTTTAAATCCAACTCTTTGGCATCCAGCTGATGACTGGAGTTTTATCTCTGATGGTCTAATATGTGGGAAAGAAAATTTGTATGGCAGAATGCTTTCTTTGGCCAACTAGAATTTAGTAAAATGGTAAGGTGCTGGGAACACAAACCCCTCTTTTGTTTCCAGATCAAAAGAAGGACTGGTGTGCTGGTGTGCCCAAAATCTGGTCTGTTTTTTCAGCTAATCTAAACTTCAGTTGGCAAGACAATCATCTAGATACCCTTTACAGCTGTTGGAAGCATGAGGGTGATTCATCCTGTTAGCCAGAATGAGAAGACTTTTTCCCTGGAGATGCCTGTCACTCTCCACTGATTTTTGAGGGAGCACAGGAAAACAGCTTAAGCTGGATGCTTACTTTTTGACAGTTTAAGTTAAATCACAGAAGTCCTACTCAATAATTGGCATCTGCAGTCAGGAATGTTTTCTATTATTTTTTTTAGTATCTCTGTACAATATTTACTATAGAATCATAAATGCTTCTAGATTGATTGGTTTTGATTCAAGTGCTCCTTGGCAAAGAACAGGTTTTGGCTTTTTTCTGTTCATGAGTTGCAAATTTCATGATATCTATGAAGATTTTAAAACATTCTACAATGGTCTAGTAAGGAAGAGTAAGGCCCCTTGTAAACTCTCAAATCCATTTTACCAAATTCATTTCTTCCTATTCATAGTCTGCAGCTGGAATTTTGTACTCTGTGTTTAAACTGATAAATATGGAAACTTATCAGAATGAGCCTTTCCTGAATTGTGATCTATTATCTTCTCTTAGCTGCTCCTAAAGTCTATTTGTAATCAATCTGATGCAAACGATGGGCTATTACATTGCTAGCTGTGCACTGTCTCATTAAAAATGAGAGTCCCACTAAGGTCTGTTTTTCCCCTAATTGAATCTGTAACAATATTAGGCAAAAGAGAATGAGGAGTCTCTTGTGATTTCAGGGATTATTTGCATTTTGCTTTCTGCAGTGATTATGTGTATCATATTTGGTGCTCTATCTTCAGTGGTAAATGTTCATGCCTGATCTGAATAGGATCTCATGCATTCTTGCAGATCTTATGCCAGCTTTTCATTCCTATGTGTCTGGCATACAATGTCTTTTGTGCAACATGCCATGATATGCAGGAAATTCACTTCTCTGGTTTTCCTGGTTATTTTTTAATGGAATGTGTGAGAGCTTTGGCCATTGGCCATCCATGTGAATTACTCTCATAAATGCGCATTATATTCTGTCACATATGTTTCTCCTCCATTTCTCAAGCTGCATTACAGAAATGAGTAGTGCCAGTCAGAATGACCTGGGGCTCTTCTCTTGCCTCTCTGCAAGCCTTATAGAGTGTAACTGCACAAATCACTGCCTCGTTATTTAATGAAGCAGAGGTAATGCCAGGAGGCAGCAACTTTCGTTGGATGCTGAACTTCTTAGCTACCTAAGTGTTGAAGGGATTCCTTTGAGAAAAGTTGGCACTGCTCTCCCCCCTGGAATTAATGTCTCCTACATCCATAGTGACAGTGGACTTGCTGACACAAAGCGATGCAGTGTTTGTATCCTGTGTCCCTGGCACCAGACACCATGAATCTTCAGTAGTTTTCAGACGTGTTATGAAGCATCTTCTACTTTCATCAGTGGTTCACCAGCTTCTACCACAGATTCGCTGCTAGCTTTTCATTTTTTTTTAACCTATTCTTTCTAGCATTGGCAAAATCCAGACCTTTTGTCTCATAGAGATCTAGATATTACTTCCTTTTGCAGCTCTGAAAAGTAGTTTACCATCTGAATTATATTCATATCATTACATATATGTAAGCAAAATTACTAGGGTCACATGAATTGGGACTCTTTTTACACATCAGTGAGACCCAAAGGACATCACATGCTTCCGAGCTTGATCTCCTTCCTTCCATCTCAGGATGCTCCAGGCATCATCAGAGGAGAGGTGATTTCTAGTCAGGGAGAGAATTCACCGTGATTTTTAGATCTGGATCAGCTCTTGACCTAGAGTGGACTTCAGAGCTCTTGACTCCTGTCATGAAAATAAACTTCATGTACAAGTTCTGTGAGCATTTAGCTGTGGCTCTCATTTATGGCACTTCTGTGGACAGTGCCTTTAAAGCTGGAACATTTATTGTAGATTGTATCATTTCTACATTCAACAATTATGAATCAAAGCATTTAGTGTCTAGTTAAAGACCAAATATGTAAACCTAAGAAAAGCTTACATCAGAAGCAAAAATTCACAATTGCAGGATTTAGAAAGGTTTTCCATATTCCACTTGCTGGTTTGATTTCTCAGCAGATAAGGCTGCACGCTGATGTATGAATCAGCCCATCTGGCTCCACTGTTTTTTAAGCTTGCTGCCCCGACTAAACTAAACACTGCCTTCCAAGAACATCCATTATTAGTAACGTGTTTAAGTTTAAGCTCCTTTGGTACTATGGTTTTTCTTTATCAAATTCAAACCACTTTTCTGACGTACTTTTGTTCTTTAGATACAGAAATGCCAGGTGGTACCTATATACATAGCTGGTCTAAAGATGGACCAGATGAGGTGTCTCACAACAGTGGTCTGAGAACATCACCTAAAAATAAGTGAGGCTCTGTCTGCAGGGTAGACTGCAGCATGACTCAGTAATACCTGAATCTTTGAGCTAGCTATTTTAGATCCTGGGACAGTGCAGAACTCACTGCACTGCAAAACTTGCTGAAGAAGCAGGAAAAATGTGCCTGCCACGAGCTCAGTGCTACCTTTACTCAGTAACTGAGCTAGTCCAGGTGACACCCTGCACTCTGCAGTGTAGATAAAGACCTTGCAAGGTGCAGAGCATGCACTGAATTACAACCAAAATCTTCAACCCTGGCTGTTGGAATGCTCTGGTGGAGTGATTTTTCCATTGCAGAATGCACATACATTAAACCATTTGGTGAAGAGACTTTAGGTTCTACCCAGCTCACACACCAGAGCTCCCAGGCTCTCAGTTCTAGTCTTCTTATCCTTCCATTCACAAACATTTTTGCAATGGAGGAAGGCATACTGTGCCCAGCTCTTCCATTCTCTATGCAACTCTTCTTGCAACCACCTACCCTTCTCATATCAGCAAGTGAGAGAGTCCTAACAATGGGTGGTTGTCAGATAGTTCAAATTAATTATTTATTTGGAAGTAAACTTGGTTTAGAAGTATAATGGCATAGACATTCCAAGGAGATGTCTAATTCTTTCCTATTGATGTGTGCATAAATAATTTGTTTTGGTTTGTGATTTGCCTTTGTCACTACCTTCTCAAGGAATGTTTGCTATCACAACCAGATTGAGTTTATCGCTTGTTTCCATTCTGCTTTTTTGACCATAAAAATTCAAGAAAATCTATCTGTATATCAGCATCCAAAATGCATTGAAAAAATACATGTCTTCCCACATGGATGACAGAACTTCCATTCTTTGGACTGACATGATAGGATAGGATAAGCTACTCAGAATTTTTCCAAGATAACTTCCAAGACCTTCAAAGAGGCTTCAGAGAGGACTCAGAATGCACCAAAGCTTCATTTAATTTGTTTCCTTGGCAGGAGAGTGGTGGATTCATATAATCGTTTAACTTGAGAGCAGGAATTAAAGTAGAGCAACCTAGAAAGTGTTTTATGAGTCCTTCAGAGTTGCTGGGCAATTGATGGGCAATTTTTTATGCAACTATAAAAGAAAACACAGGAAATTAAGCTGCAGAAAATATATTAAAATAATGTGAAGAGCTTGACTTAGCCCTAGAAAGCTAAAACACAACCAACAGCCTTTTGAATGTTTAAACTGAAACTACATCTCTGCCTTGAATCTGTATGGAAGTTCAGAGTGTCTAGATAAGGTGCTACTAGTTCCTTCAAGCAATGAATTTCATACACTTTCTATCGTCTGACAATATTAAAGACTAGCTGTGGTGATTAACTCTGAATTACCCTGGAGTATTTGGAACTTAACCTGGTCCTTGAAGTTATTTTAATATAAAGCATTTTGTGGCTTAATATCGTTGACACCTGCACCTCCAAGAGGCACATATGGATTTTGTTTAGAGCTTGTGTTTGCAGTTTTTGGATAGTTCACAACTTTTCCATCCACATTTATTGTCAGCCTCCACCACTATTTTAAAGACAACTTCATTGCACAGCTTTGGTCGTTTTTTAAAGGAACCTTCACACATCATCTATGTTTCTTTACATCACAGATTTGTAATAATTTGGATTGTGATGCATGACTGAGGGAAAAGGCTAAATGGACACGGACCGCGGCTTGATCCACATTCTATTGTAGTCAGTCAACAGATTTCTATTATCTTTGATAGTTTTTGGACTCAGTCTTCTATGAGAACAGATGCAGTTACTGACTATGATGTAGTCCCTCTCTCTAGAAATACTAAGGAATATGGTAGAAATATGAGACAGAAGATGAAAGGGGAAACTGCCTGTTTGCTGTGCCACACAGAGTAGGTGTTTGGGCCAGGTTCCAAATCTATTTAGTTCAATGGACTTCAGATCAGACCTTGAGGTGACACATTTGTGTAGAGTGGAAACAAAAGTAGAGGGAAGAAATTAAGCAAAAGAATTTTTCATAGGAAAGAAATCCATTTGGTCTCTTATGCTGTGCTACAATTCCCCAAAGACTCCCAGCCACAAAGGTTGTTTAAAATAATCCTAGCTGACCCCTGGAAGATAACCCTGCACTGAAACAGTGTAAGAGGTTTTCTCAGCTGAGGTTCCTGTATTGTCATAAGATGATGAATCAGGACTTAGTTCTGGTGATGAAGTCGCTCTAGAATATTTGTGTTTTACCCTACTTGATGTAACAGTGGTAAAAACTTTTTAACCACTGTAAAAAAAAGTCTCCTTTCAGCAGCTGGTGGTTTTGACCTTGAAACAGCCAGTTTGCCATAGCAGTTTGTTCCCCCTTGTGCTGCTGGCTCTCTGGGCTCAGTTAGATATCCAGCCCAGAAGCTGCACTAGAAGCAAGTCTGGCATACATAGAACTGAGTCAATGGTGCTGACATGTTTCCTGCCTTTCTGAGGCAAAGGTATGTAAGAGGCTTTTACAGATACTGAGGAAACTTTGGTTGATGGGAAAAATTCTGGAAAAAACAGAGCACATTTTATCCCAGGTCACCATGAAACTTGTGCTCCACAATGTCCCTCACTGTCTGTAAGACTGAGATTCCCTGTCTACTCTCTTTTCTTTAGCACCTCTGCATTTGGCCCCTCTCACCAAGTAACCCCAGCATAGCACCTCATACCCACGTGGCCAAAATATGGTCGCAGAATGTTTCCTGCAGTGAAGGTCTTTTTGGGGATGTGAACCACAGTGGCAGAATGAGGAAATCCATGTTCCCAGCTATCTGCTTCTTTGCACTGGCCTTTCTGGTACAAATGGGTCAGCAGACAAACATTAATTGGATCTCTGAGTACAAAGCAAACCTACTGTTGTTACTGTACCTTATTTTCACTGGAACTGCAGGAAAATGGGCAAGTGCTCTGTGTTATATAAAGTACTACTATTTGTGCATGAAATGCACTGCATAAACACAGAAGAGTATGATTTATGTGATCTTTTTTCCATATAAACATGAGGATCTTTTTTTAAGGAGTATTTTAAAAATATGGTTTGGTTTGAACACATAGCATCAGGGTTAGTTCAATCAACAGAGTTTTTCCAGATTTATTCAACATAGCTATGATCAAAATCTCGCTGTCACTCTCCTAGCAAGCTGCATAATCTCTGCAGGATACTTCCCTCACCTCTTTTAAGTCTTAGGCCACTCTGTTTTGAATTTTTAAGGATAAGATTATCAACTCATATTTATTCCTCCATTCCAAATATGTCTTATACTGAATAGCTGTTCCTTATATACAACAGCCATATTTTATTGTCTCATATGTAGGAGAAGGAAGAGCCTAACATAGAGGATTTTTGCCTGGAGGCAGGCTTCTTTATCTTTTACTTGGAATCTTTTACTAGCACTTAGATTTCTCCAGGACTGAGGAGAGCTTTGGCTGAACCCCTTGGAACACATCACCAAGGCTGGAGAAGTCAAAGAACTTATTACCACTTTTTCAGAGCTCTGTTTCTGTAGGTGAAAGAAGGCTAGTTCAGACATTGTTACTCAGAGCAGCTCAACAACTGTTTACATCTTTATATGCTTATCTAGCTGTCAAAGTGGCTGTTCCAGGAACCAGAGGAGGCATATAGCATTTTAAAAGCTGGAGAGAGGAGTAGCCCTGGTCCCCTCACAAAGTGAATTTTGAAGCACTTAGATTTACTCTGTTTTCATCTTGTACTTCAGGGTGGCAGAGGATCCAAACCTGTTTCAACTGTCTGTGCAACCAAAAGTAACTAGAAAAGTAAATTCGTAGAATCATAGAATGGTTTGGGTTAGAAGGAACCTTAAAGGTCTTCCAGTTCCAACACCCTGCCATGGGCAGGGACACCTTCCACTAGACCAGGTTGCACAAAGATCTGTCTTGAACAGTCACAGGGATGGGGCCACAGCTTCTCTGGGCAACCTGTGCCAGGGTTTTACCACTTCCACAGTAATTAATTCCTTCCTAATAGCTAATCTAAACCTACTCTCTTTCAGTTTGAATCCATTCTAGTCCTGTTCCCCTCTGGCACTAGAAATGCTTGTGGTCTGCACATTTCCAAGAATTGTGTTTTATTTCATAATGGCTCTTTATGTGTGACTTTTGAATAGGTAACCCATAATTCTTAGGCAAATTTTAAGTTACAAAGAAAGTAATGCAGCCTTGCATTATGCTGTTACAACTTGAGGTGTACAGAAAGCAGCATGTGACTGGTCAGCTGGTCTCCAAAGACAGTTTCCTGCACCAGGATACAGCCTAGAGAGCTCTAGAGTCCCTGTTGCAACTAAACTGACACTTCCAATTGTGTACATTAAGTAGCAAAACTCACTGTGAGAATACAAGGAAATGTGCAGAAGAGATGTCAGTGCAAACAGTTGTCCTGGAGTTACTGCAGAATCCAATTGCTTCTCTAGTGAATATGGTTCCAAAACAATCCTCAGTCTCTTGGTCTGTACATGCTTATGCTCTGTGTTGATTCAGAAAACATGTTTAATAAAATCCTCTCTGGATTCAAATTCGTAATCTATCATCTGTCTGCTTTAAAAAAACCAGACTATCTGCAAAACAGTTCCCAGTATGGTAAGTTTCTTAAGGCATTAGACCTTCTGATTCATTTAATATTGTTTAGCACTTGATTGTTTTTATAAGGGTGGTTAATAAAATAGACAAGCTGTAAAACCCAAGCCAGGCTGGGCACCCAGCCTTTCTGCTGGACACTAAAAGCATATCTTTTTCAGTAAATGACACTAGGTGATTCTGAATGTTGCAGTTCAAAAATAGTTTCTAAGTCAGCAAGCCAAGAGTCTGTAGGATTTTTAAAAAATGTTCTTTGCCAGATGTTCTGATACTAAAATAAGCAATAGTGAGAGTGTTAAGTACTAACACGAATGGACAGAATATTGTATGAGAAAGCACCTCATAGAGATGCAATAAAACCCCACAGACCCTTCCTGAGGGGCTGTGCAGGGTCCCAGCAGACCCTGCTGAGGGTTATGAGTAGCATGAGCTTTGCCTGCGCCTTTCTTGGCCAACATGTGCAGACACCATTTCAGGACTACACTCACTTCAACCTGCTACTGACTGCAGGTCAGTACAACTCAGCACAATGACTGTCAGAAAGCCAAGAGGTCTCATTGTCCCCAGTGGCAAGGACCGCTCATAAGCAGCTGATTTTCTCATCTTTCAGATGTCACATCATAAATACTTCACTGATTATCATGGCATGACTGTACTGATTCTGAGGTGGTTTTAGCAGTATGTTAGGTAGTGTCCTAAATTGTTTGTTAGTAATTATACCTATACCTCTTGTCTTTATCCAGAAGGATCCAAGTTCAATGCTTGATTGATTGTAGTAAAGACTGGATCCTAAAGCCGTTCCTCAAATAAATCAGCTCTCATTTCCCAAAAGGCTAGATTGCTCATAGCTGGTTACTGCTTTTCACTCTCTGCATATAAATACTTTTGCAGAAGTTACCACTGTTTCAAACACCAGGAACTGCCCATGGAATTTGCCTAAGCTATTCAAGGGATTAGTTGCAAATAATTGATGCTCTTCTACTTCATATCCAAGTAAGGGTAAAACATCTTAGGACCAAGTTTTTATAACAATCCAGGAAGGAATAAAATTGTAAACATAAAAAGCTGAAAGATGGTGTTTCCAAAACTGTGATCCATGTGACATAGCATCTGTTTCTCCCAGAAGGTCGGAAAGCTCCAGAAGCCAGGAAGGCCGGGTATGTGTGCATTTTTGACTCTTCCCTCAAACCTTGGCCCGTGGACACCTCAAGTCATGGGCAGATCATCAGGAACTCAGACAGGCTTCCATGAAAAAATACGTAACTGGAGCAGATTCCACTGAACTGGAAAATTTCCATATAATGTCTATGGTTTATGAAATTCATGTCTAATGCTTTTTTGTCAGACTATCAGGGAGGCATTGGTGCTGCAGTTCACACTGAGGTAGCATCCTTTCATGGCAAACCTTTTGCCATACTGTTTCTTCACATGCTCTGTCAAATGAACCACAATTAATAGAATCTGTGAACTATACCTGTATTCACTTCTAGTTCATAGTGAACTTTCACATCAAGTTGTACTGCAGTTCTTAGCTGATACAAAGCCTGTTTGTATTGATCAGCAGTTCCTCACAGTACAAGCATCAATCTCAAAAAAGCAGCATTCAAGCACATACATTGGCTGAATCCTGAAGGAAACCTTTCTATTGGCTTCATCAAGGCTGGAATTTACCTTGCGTGTATGAGACATCAGTGAAAAACAGCCCAGGTAAACAAAAGAAGCCAGACAGAATCCCGTGTTTGGAAAAGAGAAATATTGGGATATAAGGATTCAAGTATAGCCACCTCCAGTTCCTTCTTAAAAAAGAATTGTTTTGAAGCAAATCCATTTTTGATACAGTTGTATTCTGTGGTCTGTTTGTAAAATCTGAAGGATTTCTTCAGCCAGGCTTCACCTCTGAAGTTACTTACAGGATAAATTCAAATCCATATCAGGTCATGTGAAGCCCAGGTTGTACATCTTGGCTCCTGCCATTACCTCATGCTAATGTTGGTGATGAATCACTGCTATCCATATTGCAGACTCATGGTCTTTTCTTGATCACACTAAAATTGTAGGCAAGTGTAAGCATGACCTCTCAGCTTCTATATGGAAGTCTGAGCCCTTAGAGAATAAATGCCAACCACAGAGACAGATACTTCTTTTCAGTTGATGCTATAACATCTTTAGTCTTTACATTGTATGTTGCTTTCACTGACATGCTAAGAGTGCCAGAAGAAAAAAGCTCAGATTGAACCCAGTTAATTAAAAGGATTCACACAGATGGTTTGCCTGGTACTTTACAGAGGCAGCTAATTAAAGCAATGTTAGTCAGCACCATTAAAATGCCAGATAAAGCTTTGGGAACAATCTTGATTAGGAAGCAAGGTTTACAAATAGAGCTTTGAGCAATGCAGTATATTTGCAGTTAATTAATCTGATTCTAACCAGTCTTTACTAAGGCACAGAATAATGTATGCTGATATCAATATTAATGACAAGATTTTTCAAAGCTCAAACGTGGCACTTATTAAAACAAACCACAATGACTCTGATTTCACATTCTACAAGAGAATATGATATCATGGGGGAGTCTGAACTCCTCTAATTAGCCATAATTTAAAAAGCATTAGAAAAGAAACCAAGTCCGAGTTGAAGAAAGTCGGTCACACACCAGCAAAGTTAGAGAGAGAGAAACTTCACCAGACAAATTATATTTGGACACAGAATATAAACAAATCTTCCTTGCAGCTCCAGGCAAATACTGTGTTTGGAGAGGATCTCCAGTATATGACTGTATATATTTTTTGCAATAAAAGTAATGTGGTCTTGATCTGAAAACTTCTTCTAGACCTAACTATGCAATAATGGAGTATGTCCAGTCACTTAACGTGCTGACAGGTGATCAGATGGACAGGTTTGTGCAGCATAGGACTTAAACCACGGTCTTATGTTCTGTAATTGAAACTGAGTTTTCTTAAAATTATTTCATCAAATAAGACTTCAACTCCCTGAAAGGGGGCTGTAGTGACGTGGGTGTCAGTCTCATCTCCTAGGCAGTAAGTGGCAGGATTAGCGGAAATGGCCTCAAGTTGCACCAGGGTAGGTTTACATTAGGTATGTTTAGAATGTTTCGACAGACAGGGTTGTGAAACATTGGAACAGACTGCCCAGGGAAGTGCTGGCATCCTCATCCCTGGAAGTGATCAAAAAATGTGTTGATATGGCACTTGAGGGCATGGTTTAGTGGTGAACATGGTGGTGGTACTAGGTTGACAGTTGGACTTGATGATCTTAAAGGTCCTTTCCAGCCTTAATGATCCTGTGATTCTCTGGTTTAAAATAGACATAGAATTTAATCCCATATTCCAGACAGGCAGATGTACATGTGTTTTGGGCTGCATGTTATGATTTAGCTGTTACAGGCTCAACACTGTGATCAATTAAAAGAAACTGAGATGAAAACAACTACATAGTGCAACTTTCTGCCATCATTTTCCAAGCAATAAAATTTTCACCATCCTCCTTCCTGATTTAGAAGCCATAGTTTAAGGGCATTTGGTAATTTCCTACAGAACTGAGTATTGTGGCATAAACCAAGGTAAATCTGCAGTAAAATTTATTCTCTTCATCCAACCCTCTGAAGAGTCATGGTGAGTCATTCAGGTCTTTGCAAATGTCCAACCACAAGCCACACACTGCTTTTGGACAGGCATCCCACATGGGCACAGCAATGTCCTGCAGAAGCTATGTGAACAGGGCCTTGTATCCAGTCAAACACCATCTATGTTGTACTTTCACTTCTCCTTCCATATTTATTTCTTTCCAGTTCTTCTGCTCTTCCAGCTACCCAAAGGGCAAGGAGGTAACTAAAGGTTTGTCAGTCTTTCCTTCTGCTTTCCATGAGATGTCTCTCAGAAAGCCCAAGAAGGAAATTTAAATTTTGTGAGGCAGCACAGTCCTGAGAAGTAACTCTTTATCCATGTTTTCCAGTATTTGTGCCTAAATAGTAGCTGAATTTGTCAATTGAATCTTTTGCTGATGACCTGCAAAGGACATCTTAATAAGAGCATACATCTTGCCATTCCAGACTGTGCATTAGTAGCAAACCATACAGAAAGTGCCAAAAGCAATGCATTTCTATGCCAAACACAGGTGTTGTCAGGGCTCTGTACTCTTTATAAGATTTTGGAAAGGAATCACTAGACTCTCTTAATTGCACTGAACTAATGATGTATCCAGTGCTTCAAAGGTGGAAGTGAGAATACCAAGTGTGTCAGGCAATTAAATGATAGGCAAGGAACCCTAGCTAGCTGACTTCTGCCAGTCTCCTACAGAATGGACTTTGCTGACCCCATACACTCTTAAATACTGTAGCACATGTATGTTCCACAGACAGATTTGACATTTACCATTTAAAATATTAATATTTGATGGACCAATGTAATTAATGTATGCTTTTATGGAAAACTAAATGACAGTATTTAATGCCAGTGCATGCCAGCAGAAAACTGCTCTTTCACTTGAGCTCACAGCTGAATAATGTACATTCTGTGGTGTCATGGTTTCAAAAAAAAAAAATATCTCCAGGTTTATCTGATAGGTAATGAAAGGGACTACAGCAAAACCTGAATTTTCAGGTCAGGTTTCTTTTACATGAAAGCCCAAACCCACTGATTGAAATTTCAGCTGCATTCCTAGAAATTTGCAGTGATTTGGGCTCCAGAGAACAAATACTCCACTGTTACTTCCACAGAGCCCTTGTCTGAAATGTCTTTTCCTGTGCTGAGATGCTAAATTCATGTGAATGTAAATATGTAGTGCCAGGTTCACTGCCCAAGCAATATCAGGTAACTTGAATTTCATGGGTAAAGCATAATCCCTTTGCACAGTTTATCAAATGCTAATAGCTAAACAATCTAGGGGATATTTTAGCATAAGGTATGGATAGTTTTATGTCTCAGAAAAACATTTAACCCCTGTGGTGCAGAACTCAATATGATACTGAATTGAAGCAGGAGGTTTCAGAGTTGAATTGACACTGCCATCTCATGCACTTTGTCATATGCACAAAGTTCTGCAAACAAAGTTCGCTCAGTTGCACCTCTGACATTAAAATGCATGTCAGAGAAAAACCAACTTTTGGCTAGCTTTTGGCGTCTGCCTTTGACAAGTTTTGTCCATTTTGAAAACAACAGCAGCAATGAATTGTGAAGGCCACTAGGAACAAACACTTGGCTTAGTACATAGCTTTCGTCTGGCAGTCCCATCATCAGTATTGCTGCTCCTCTACCAGAGCGTTTGTGCCTGTGCATGGCATGGAATCATGCATGCCCTGTGGCACAACTTGCTAACCTGCAATTAAGTCCTCTCTGGGCTGTAGTACTAGAAATCATTTAAAAAAAAAAATCAGTACCCAGTACTAAGAAGGGGAAAACTCTGCTAGAACACAGCTACTGATAGTGGGATTCTGTGTGTATGCACAGAATGCCTTTTACATTAAAGCATGAAAGAGCCACGTACGTGTAACAAGTAGGCACATAACTACACCCCTTTGTCCTAATACCAAATGCTACAGAACAAGGGAAAATACTTCAGCATGAGACAGGGCCATTAGTGCTGGCATTGCAGTTGATCATCAGCATCCTAGGATTCACTGGGACAGTCAACTCAAAGTGTGAATTACCAAAGTTCAGCAAGGTAGCAGTATATCACTCATACTTTGCAGCATGACAAAACTTGTCATTCCATAATAAAGAGAAATGAGGGAGAAGGGAAGATTTTCTTCCCCTTTATTTATGACACTGTGAATTATCAAGAACATTTGCATGAAGTGTTCCTTTCCCATTGTTTCCAGAAGACTCCCTCTTCTCAGTAAGCAGCAAAATCACCGGGAAATCCTGTGAATACAATGGCACCACCTACCACCATGGCGAAATGTTTGTGGCTGAGGGCCTTTTCCAAAACAGGCAAGCAAACCAGTGTGCCCAGTGCAGCTGCTCAGTAAGTAACATGATTTGACAGAGCCCTGCTCTGTCTATGCTCCAGTTCTTCTTTCTAGAAGATGTGACACTGAAATATAAGCAATACATAGCAAAGGCTGGGAACTGAGAATTAATGCTGAAACTCACGAGAGTGCTCAGAGCCAGTGTGCAGCACCTGGTAAATAAATGCCAGATGACCTCTTAAACACAGTGCACAAAGCATACCCTGCATCTGCTGTAAGTGAGCTTACAATGCAGAGGCAGCAGGTAAAATGTTGCTGCTTGGCATATATAGAATATTTCCCTTCAACCTAACTGGAAAATATAGCACTAAGCCAATGACTGATTTCGTTTAGACTGAGCTGATAAGTAAAGAGCCCCAAGGGCTGGAGTGGACAGCTCTGAACTGGCACTGGGCCACAGAGCCATTCCCGAGATGTCATAATTCAAATCCAGTATATTTGAGCAGTCACCCAATGTCTCTTCAGAGCCAGTGTCTGAACCAGAACATCCCTCTCAATCCCACCAGCTCTTCAGTATCTACTATTGGCACCTCTGTATTCCCTCTCATAAAATCATCATCGTCATATTCTTCATGAACTAAGAATTTAATACAAGTACTGAACAGACTGTTCTAATATTCTGCTTTTGCATAGAGTGGCATTTATGTAAACACAGATTTAAGCATGTCCATAGAAAATGAATATACAGTACCAGACAGTCAACAGCTTCTTCTAAATTCCCCTTTGTGTTTTACTGGCAGGAAGGAAATGTGTACTGTGGATTGAAGACCTGTCCCAAATTAACTTGCTCTTTCCCAGTTTCTGTTCCAGAATCCTGCTGTCCAGTTTGCAGAGGTAAGTTCGAGCACAGCCACAGGAGGACTGGCTCTGAACTTACTCCTTCCCCTTTCAGAGCCTTGTCTGTGCACTAGCGCTGTCACTCAGGTCACTGTCTGCAAGTTTCCCACGTAATTGCAATCCAATGCATGTTGGGAAATTACCCTGCGAGTGCCAGCAAGGTAACACAGCTACCTTTGTTTTCCTAAATTGAAACAAGGTGAGAATGCACTGATGATGAACTTGCATCCCCCTAATGAGGTAAATCAAGGCTTCAAATGATGTATTGAAGTAGCTGCCATTACTCTGGGTAGAGAAGCTTTGTAATAAAAGATGGGCTTCTTTCTGACAAGTTACCAGACCTACTCAAGTTGTGCAAGACACAAGAATTCCAATTCAGAGGCAAGGGCAATTACTACAATATAAATGAGGTGTCAGACAATACTCATAATGGACTTCAGGATTTTACTTACAATTGCATTTTATATCTTGTACACACAGGACACTTGATTCTAGGGAGCTTCCCAGCCTTTCTGAATGTCTAAACCTAATGGTCTGTCTAAAAGGCCAAAATGTCTGAGAATTTCTAAATTAATTTTATCTCACTATTAGTATAATGGCACTTGAATCACCATGCCCAGGGTATCTAAGCATCTGTGACCTGTTCTCAAAGATGCAGATAAGCACCTAAAGGTACCTACACTTTTCAGAAGTGCCACTCTTGATATCAGTGATGCCAGGATGCTTTGAAAAACTCTCCTGCTTGCACCTTTGTGCTGCTGTATTCTTTTGATATTCTGTTTGTTTGAACTCAGTACAATTGCATGGTAAAAATAAGGAGTATTATATAGTTGGTTGTATAATTTTCCCTATGGTGCAAGAGTTGCAAAACACAAACCAGCATAGTCACACAGCCCCTGACCTGAGGAGTTGACTGAGTGCACAAACTGGACCAAAAGCTCTGAGCAACAGAGGGCTGAGCCAGCAAGAAGGTACTTGAGAGTGCATCAGTGCTAATAAAGCAGCAGGGTGCAGAGAACCCTGCACAATTTGAAGGAATGAGGTCCTGCACAGAAGCTGTGAACTCCTGTCAGTGCAGCAGGCTGACAAAGCTGCTCACCCTGGGGACATGCAGTGGTAATTAACTTATGTGTGGCACCGTGGAGGACCTGAGCTGATCTCTCAGGAGGGCAGTGCTCTGTGCTGCATGAACATGTCACCTCAGACAGAAAAAGGATGAGGATCTCTCTGCAGTGCTCCTTTGCATAGGGATTGTTCCTCATTCTTGTCTGCTTTGCCATGTTACTCTGCAGTATCTTTACAAATCTCAAAACTTTTTGCCAGGCAAACTGCTTGTGAAGCCACCTGATTTCAAGCAAGCAAAGTGGTAGTCCTGTTCCCAAGATGAAATACAGTGATACACTGTTTTAAATGTAATACATTGACAGTTAATTAAAGTAAATCCTTGTTAATTGTCTGATGTCAGTTACCAGGTAGTTATTTGAGCTGCATTTGAAACCAGCCTCTTCCGGTTACAAAAATGAATCTGACTTTCAAAGTACAAAGTATGAGACATAGCTATGCAGTAAACCAGTCTTACACTGGAGAAATCAGTCACTTCAGACACAGCCACTAATGAGAAACCAGTTCATTAGCATTTCTGTATGAGAGGTGAGATTACATCAGATTACGTACTAGAGGCAACCCACTGTCTGCACTGATGCAGGGCTTTTTTAATGTATTCTTCTGTCTACTGCTCTTACTTAAAAATGTCAAATTGATAATTTATCTCATAATCTACCTTGTCCTTTTCAATATGGCAGAAGCTCTTTTATCTCTCCTCTGTGATTTCTATGAAATGCAAACTAAATAAAATATTTGCAAAGATCTATCACAGCTCATGGGGAGGAAACTGTGAGTCAGTTTCTGCTCCCTGCATGGCCAAATATATTAATATTAAAATTTGCTGATTTTCATATTCATTCCTCTGTTACTGACTAGACCCTAAATACAGCTGTAAAGCCAGGTGAGACTTTTTCCCTCTGTATCTCCCAAGGTGTTGCACAGTTACTCCCCTAACTGATACTGTTCTGCTTCATGTACAGGGGATGGAGAATTATCATGGGAACATTCTGATGGAGACATCTTCCGGCAGCCAGCCAACAGGGAAGCTGTAAGTGGGACCTACAGTTTAAAGACATACTTTCTTGCTGTGCTGTGCATGGCAGTACATTGGGGAAAAAAGAGGAAAGAATGATAATGGGCTGAATACCTACTGCCTCATCCTGGGTTCTGTGAATCTAGCCCAAAATAGGTTTCTTTCACTCAACCTGAATTCATGAATAATGCTGAATTAAAAACTGTCAGGAGCTCCTGCGGTCTCTGGATTTGGTTTTTGCTATATATGCTCTATAAGAATAAGATTTGACAGTATTTGTTTGCTAAGCAAGAATTGCTTTTAAATAATAATTGCAAATACTATCTTCCCAGTTCACATATATATTTACCTTAGGGCTTCACTGTCTTTGGTGATTAAAAGTATCCATTAACAACTTATTGCACAAGAGATGATTTTTATAACAGCATTTGGAGAGAATCTGAAGGGCTTTTAAGCATTAGGTGCACTACTTAAATAAATGAACCAGCAGATCTTTGGATGAGTGGGAAGAATCATGTCTTAGAAAATAAGGGCTGTAATATGAAACCTTCAGGTTCACGGGCATTTTGGAAAATGATTCTCTGAAAAGAAACAGTGGTTTTGCTCTAGAAAACATGCTATGCACTACTACTACTACCACTACTACTACTACTACTACTATTACTTCTTTAGTCCAGCAATACGCGTTCCCCTTGTCCATTGGAATGAGACATTTACGTCCTGCTCTCTTTCTGTCCCCAAACAGAGACACTCGTACCATCGCTCCCATTATGACCTGTCACCCAGCTCTGCCAGGCAGATAGTCAACATTCCACGATTTCCCAATGCCAGGAGCAACCGTGGAGTCCTCCCAGATCCCCAGCAGGCCTCAGGAACAATAGTACAAATCGTCATCAACAACAAGCATAAACATGGACGAGGTAAAGACAAGCACTTCTTAAAGTATTGCTCTGGGCCAGGAATCAATCACCTAGAGCTCAAAAAGACCTCTCAAAATATACAGCAGAATCTTGAAAATTCGCACTGGTATTGAGAAATCCAATGCAAATCAGGGAGGCAAAAGCAATAAGCTATTAAGGATATGAAATTCCTTCTTGACTGAGATCAGTTCTGGCTACACATACAACAGTGCATTTCACTCTGCAAAGGCAGTATTGCTCTCTGAGTTACTTTGTGAGGTCGTGCCCCACAGCTCTGAGAGCTCATGCAGTGGCTGCCAGGGAAGTGAGTGCTTTGTGCCACAAAGGACACCATGATGCCTTCGATGCCTTTAGATTCATTAATTTGTTCATGCAGTAACTTGTCCTGGAGGAAATTGTTTGTGGTTATTTTCTTTACACTCTCTCCTATTTTGTAACTTTTATAGCTGTAAACAGCTTATAGTTCAACTGCCCTGCAAATCTCAGACCATAAACCTCTGCCACAGTATTAGGAGATTTTCTGCCTCCAAGACTTATCAAATTATTCTCATGAAAGACAGTCTCATGTCGTCCCCCATGTTAAACTAGTTTCCTGAGACAGTGGGATGCAAGGGATGCTTTTCCTCCCCTGTGACTAACACAAGAATCAGAGTAGGCAATTAGCCTGTACTGGATGCCTGAGCTGTAGAGAGGCAAATTTAAGCAATGTAATGAATCTCACTCTAAGAATCCTTTAGGGCCTTGTGCTAATAGAATACAAGACATGCTACATTTTGGGGACAGCAGAATTTTAAGCTGATGTGGCAAACCGTATTCAAATAATATTCCTCAAGCACTACAGGAAGGACAAAAATAAAGGGAAAATACCAGTTCAGCAGTTAGTGGGACAGCAGGTTTTGTACAGTAAAAAGGGTGGGATGCTCAGTTCCCACAGGGAGTGTACCTCAATGAACAGAGGTCTGCAGGAACAGGCCTAGGAAGATAGAAATAGCTGTAAAAACACATGCTCAGAAGAGCATCTATCCACAAATACCAGTCAGCATACACTTAGAAACTACCCACAAAGAGTTAAAATCCCTTGTATTAGGGCCAACTAATCTTTTGAGGTATTAACTAACAGAAGGAATGTTGGCTATAGGATCTTTATTATCCACCTGAACAAGCATGAAAAAGCATTCAGATCATGCCAGTGTTTTATGCTGAATCTAGGAGCAGGAATCTCCACGCAGTGCAATGTCTTTGACATGTAATTCACACATGAAGACATCATCAAAGGAGTTTCTAACTGACTTGTTTCAGCAAATAAAGAACGTACAGACGAACAGCATATTTCTGGATGCAGTATAACTTCAGACACTCACTGCCTGGAGAGTGTCTGAGAGATCCCCATGATGGAAAAAGGAATGCTGACCACGTGTTTTCTTTTGTTCCTGTGCAATTAACAAGTGTTTTATTAATTAATGCACATATCCTTTGAGACACATTTCAACAAGTTAAAAAATAAACACACAATAACTCTCCTGACATGCAAATACTATGTGGTTGGGTGGATACAGATTTATCATTTTGAACATGAAGAGTACTAAAACCAGGGTAACTTGAAGTTATTTGCCATTATTTGGCTTCTTCTAGAGGCTTCATCTGCTACCTCAGAGTATATATTTAATTGTTCTGTGTTAAAAACCCCTTAAAAGACAGAGAGTATGTATCCACACAATGTCATGTATTATCCCTTCCCCTGTCAGGGAGAACTCAGGCAGTATTTACGTCCATAAAGGATCTGGAGAACTCTGGCTGGGGGAAAAGAGGTCCATTTAAGCATTAAAAATTAGCAATAATATGCTATTTAAGCATGTAAGAAGCCTGCTGAGCAGCTATTTCAGAGTTTTTTCATTTATAGTTTTTTTCTCCCACGTTCTTAGTATACAGATAAAACCTCCGTTTTATTTGAGAAACAAAACTGTTTCCTACCTCTAAAAACACCCCATGTCTTAAGAAAGAGTTAAAAAGTAGCAAATTATAAACTAAATGATAGCATAAGCTCACGAAAGACATTGCAAAAAACACTCCCCATAAATCTCAGTAACTCAGTAAAGTATAAGCCAGTTGGTTACATCTGTTACCAGTTAGATATAAATTTCAGATTACAGATAAAAATTAAATTGCTTTTGAAAGTTACAGGCAAAATAGGAACATATTTTACAACTAAAAACATTAATAAAAATGATGGCATATTAGAAGAATTGGAAATATTTACAACATATCCCAGCTTCACTTTTGTTGCTTTTAGAAATCAGGCGGTGCCCTTTCTTTCACCTTGTTAGGATTAGTTTGCATTTTTCTTTGTGTTTATAAAATATTTAAAAAGAAAGAAGTAGGATTTATAGGACAAATGCAAACATGGTGTAAAGTGATATAATTCCCATCAACTGCTGGGTGACCCAAAGTGGCTTCTACCAGGCATGGATTTTTCCACTCTCTTTGTGTCAGCTGTATTTCTCTGACTTCCAGGGGCTCTGCTGAATAAATATTCTGAAGTTCTTAGAAGCTGTTGGAATGAAATTTAAGTCCCATATGCATCTTTTCATGTTAATGTTTTCTTGTGATTCCAAAAGCCAATTACTTTATATACCTATTGACATTTATATTTCCACAAAGGAGTTAAACTTCATTTTGCAAGTATTCTGTGGTTTGTTCTGTGTTCTACATAGCAAAACTCTTATGCAAACGCAATAAAAGGCCCAGGTGGCACTAATCCATCCAGCTGATAGCATTGCTCTCACTGCAAAGGCTGTGTTCAGCTAATGGCTGGAGCTGTGCAGATGATTCAGTAGCAAATGACATGAACCTGTCATCTGCAAATTCAATTCAAATGCAGCCAAAGCCACTGTAGCAGGCTGTGTTCTATGTGTGGACTGAGAATACGAGGGGAAGGAGTGAGTTTTATAAGCTGGTTAATGCACAAATGAAATGAATTAACTGTTGAGGGGAGCTAGTCAGACACTTGACTCAGACACCTTCACTGTTTTCCTCAAAACGTAATGGACATCAGCATCAACAGAGTGGGAATCAATGCAAAACTGCTCAGAAAAGGGTGACCACCGGCTCAGACTATTTTAAGTAAAGGAACTCCCAAGTTAAAATTAAGAAGCAGAGAAATGGATCTGAGATGCTAACAGATGATGTATCTCCATACACTGCTTTAAACAAATATGCATGAATCAAACGAATATTTATCGATAGGTAGCCAGTGAACATACCTTTTCCAGTTGTACTTTTTCTTCTTTTTCTTTTCTTTTGTAGTTTGTGTTTCAAATGGCAAAACATACTCACATGGTGAATCTTGGCATCCCAATCTCCGGGCCTTTGGAATCGTAGAGTGTGTGTTGTGCACCTGCAACATCACCAAACAAGAATGTAAGAAAATTCACTGTCCAGAACAATATCCCTGCAAATACCCTCAGAAAGTAGAAGGAAAATGCTGTAAAGTTTGTCCAGGTAAAACAAAGTTGATCACAGACCACGTTTTTGCTGTGCATGTTAAAGGGCTTGGCTCAGGCCTCCTGATCACACTAAGCTGTGCTGTGAGCAACAGCAGCCGTGCCATGTTGCAGTGTGTGTGTGCAGAGGCCTCGGTGTGGGACATGCAGAGCTGTCTGGCCAGCTCTCCTCTTGCTGCTGCTCCTCACACAGGGCACATGCTGCTGGCACGTGTTCTGAGCAGCCACTGCCTTTCTCTCTGCTGTTAACACGACTTCCTGATGCTCATTTCCAAGGAGTATTACAGAAATGTATACAGAAAGTTCATTACTCCCAAAAGAGTCTCGTCCTTCCCCCACCACAGTGCCCACAGAACCTTCAAATCATTTTTCTAGCTTGTGAAATCCACATGGAGATAACATAATTTCTGCTTTTTAAAATGTACCAGAAGGATTCAAAACTCTGATTGGTGTCAGTTACATAACTTAATCCTTAAAGTAAATACTAATATCACAGATTTAGCATTGTGTCTATGCTGCACTAATGATAAAATTTCCATAGACATTACTAAAATAAATGCCTACAGCTAGTGAAAAATCTGCTAAAAGGATTCTGCTGGTGGTTTGCCAAATGACAAGCCATGTTTCATGTGATACAAAAGGTAAAGGAGTGTCCAGTTCCCTAATGTGCCTTTAAACAGTTCTCTTATGTACCCATTTGTGTGTTTGTTTGGTGATGCACTGGGCAAGAATGCTCTGAGGAAATGAGTTGCTCAGCCATACATAGAAGCATTCGTAGAATGCACACATCCCATCTTCTCTCGCTAGTCTTGCTCAGTGGGAAAAAACATGATGCAATGGCAGTAGGCAGGCAGGAGGTGTGTATCCAGATCTTTTGGATACTTGTGACGTAGAGATCCACAGCTTTCATTGGAAGAACAGTCAACAAAGCCTGGCTAACAGGCTTCAATAGAAAAATTAATGACAAAAAGGAAGTTACTGCCTTGTTTTTTGAGATCCTGTGTGCCCATTTTTGAGAAAGCTGAACCTCTTCCTGCAGTCTGTCTTGTATATGTGGAGACGTAGTAATTATTAGGTGTTTCCAAAACAGTGGTCTGAGCCTCTAAGTTGTATCATCTCTCTTATATTCCTGTCCAACTTCCAACTGTAAACAGAATAATTACAATTTCCGCTTATATGCTCTACAGCTTTACCGGGGGGAAGAGATAATATGCACTGTGGCTGGCTCAGGCTTGCACTGGCCACATGGCAGCTGCCAAGCAAAATGCTAACCTCATAGCTTCTTTTCCTCAGCAAAACATTAATTCGGGTCTCTTCACTCTAACCAACCACCAATTTTCATTTAGTTATTTTATCACCCTGAGATTTCTAACATTTTTTCAAATATGCTTGAAACACGGACAACAGGTTCAAAAATTGTGAGGAGTCTCCCAGACCACACAGCTCATGTCCTTAGGAGACTGGATTAGAAGTATGAATACACTCTTGCCACCATGGACAGGCTACCAGAACCTGGCAGAACAGAACACTGTTAAGTGTCTGTGTTAATAGCTAGAGATGGATTTGTGTGGCCATACAAATGAACGTTCTACTTTCAAACTAACCATGCTTGGCTATTGATGCCAAGTCAGTTCTGGAGAACTTGACTGTAGCTGTAGTATGTGTTCTGTCCTTTTTGTTTTTTAAACAGAAGATGTGCCAAGTCAAACCTTTGACAACAAAGATTACTTCTGTGGGAAAGAGACATTTCCTGTCTATGAATCCGTTTTCACAGAGGAAGGAGAAACCATCAGGAAAATTGCAATAGAGATTGAAAAGCCACCTCAAATAGAAATACATGTGTGGACAATTAGAAAAGGTGAGTTAAGCAAGTTCTTTCTTTAAACAGTGTATATCATCTTCCATCAAAATCCCAGGACAGTTTACAGATCCAAGGATTTTGAGACTGCTGTTCTTTGGGCTCTTTACGATATCACTATTGTAGCCACTTCCAACATACTCGAATTTTTCTGCACAAAACCCATTAGAAACACACGAAGCTATAGTTCTGCTAATTCCTGCCCTTCATTGGGAGCAAAAGCACAATGATAAACAGGTTTTCGGTATTACTCTGTGTAATTTATTGCAGAGAAATGGGTAGCAGGGTTTGAACCAAGTGCCTGGAGGCTGTTACTTAGGATGAACCAAAAAGCTTTGCACTGAAATCAGTCTGCCCTATCTGCCATAGTGATGACACACCCATGATGGTATATATAGAATATGGACAAAAAATATGTTAAGGATGGAAACAATATTTTTTACTAGACTAACTGGTAAAATGAGAATAAAATAGAGAAGCATTCAGAAGCCCAAGCACTACTGCAAGTTGTGAACTTTCAGTGTAATAAAAATTATCTCCAGCCTCAAAAAAATCCTCTTTATCTACTTAAAGCAAAAAGCATATGCTCCTCATAGGAAACCCTCACATAGAGCACCCTTTTACACGGAAATGATACATCCCTAGATGCTTTAAAGGAGAAAGCCAAGGCCAAAATGGGAGCAGAAAAATCACAGAGCTTTGGATGGTTCACAACTACCCTGTGTGTTAAGAAACCACAAAGCCTCATAATGATTTGACAGTCATGTTGCCTGCTGGCTCAAAATGGTATCTGACTGCAAAATTATACTGTTTTTCTCCAAGACACTGGAACTTTTGGCTTCTATTGTAATTTTACTTTTACTCATAATAAGGAAGGATTCATCTATTTTGGAAAAGAATTGGCTAATTCTCACACCCCTCACAAACTCACTGCAATGCCAGTTTTCACAGGGAGATTTACAGGGGAATAGCAAAAAAAAACGGGGTGGGGGGGAGGGGGGGTGGAAAAACAGAATTAAAAAAAAATAGACCGAAAATTTTACAAAAAGGCAGGACAGCACTCCAGCTTTAGAACAATGGGCACATTTCCAGTAACATGCACTTCTCGTTTCTTTGCTGAAGGGATTCTGCGTCACTTCTATGTTGAAAAACTGTCCAAGAGAGAATTTGAAGAACTTCCTTACTTCAAGTTGATAACAAGGACAACCCTTAGTAAGTAAAATTCTGACCTATTGAAGTTTCTACTCTCCATATAATCATAGCCATGAAAAACTTTCTCTCACTCTGCACAGTCAAAATGTACTGGATTTTCCTCTAGTACATGATCACAACATTTGATAAGTTTAAGTTTAAGTAATCAAAATACAGCAATTTAAAATACAGCTCCATATAACAGTAGTTCATGTCCATGCTTAGCCCATGAAATACATGAAGTAAGTCTGAAATACGTCTAATGTCAGCACAGCAGCACAATTTGGATTTATTTATGTAACATGTTAAGTTACCCCAATGTTTTAGAAAGTAATTTAGAAGGGAAAAAATTCAGATGTTATTAAAGGGGTTCTACATACCCTTCTGTTATATTTGAAATACTACTTTCCTATGTTTTTAACAATATCTTCATTATTAAAATGTGTTTTATGAAAGGACATGTACTTCTTTTATCACTCTTGATTCAATTTTGGTTTTGTATTTCATCCAGTTTGGGATTGTGACAGTAGTTAACAATTACTAATTCAGCTAATTTGCTAATTGAATTAAGATATAGATATTTTTAATTTCTAGTTCTTTTGCAACTTGTAATTTTTTTCTATAATTTTTCCTGGTTAAGAAGTCTTTTTTCCAGAAATAAGATATTCTTAATCATTACAGGCCTATTGAGATGTAGATAAGTTTTCATATAAAAAATTCCCTAAATTTTTGCTGTCAGCCTTCTGTAAGCTTGTTATCTGTAACGTAGTATTCCAGTTACCAGGACAGCGAGCATTTCTATTAATACTGTAAAAAATGTGTAGAAATGTTAATTTCCATCACACTTTGTATAATACACAGGTAGGAAGAGTTCCCAGCACATGAAACATTTAGCTGTGTTGCTTCCCAACTTTTAACTACTTTGGTTTACCAACGTATCCAGTGCCATAAAGGGTTGAATAAATAGAGCCAACTTACAGGATTACTTAATTAAAGAAAATAGTCGTATTCTGATCCGTATTTATTTTTTGAACAAAGTTATTTTGCATGGAATCTGTTACATGGTTGTAAGATGCTTTGAATATTTTCCATGGGAGGATTGGACATTCCCTCTTTGACCATTGTGAATCAGTTGGTTTACAGAGTGTTTATAATTGTCTTCAAAGTCCATGTGCCCTTTTCTAAGTCAGTATCTGTCTCCTTTGTGTTTTTGTTTTCAGGCCAGTGGAAAATATTTAGCGAGGGAGAAGCTCAGATCAGCCAAATGTGTGAAAGCAGAGTGTGCAGGACTGAACTCGAGGATTTGGTAAAGGTTTTGTACCTTGAAAAGTCTGAAAAGGGTCACTGTTAAGGGAGACAGCACTGGAGGGAAGAACACAAGAAAACTTATGAAAACTTGCAGCTGGACTGCAGGCTTATTTTGCTTAAGTCAACAGTTGCCCTAAACCCCAAAACTATAATGCAGTAATTATTCACATCATGCACAGCAAATTTGCTGCTTTATGTGTAGTGGCCTGTGTCAACCATTCAAATATCTCCTCCAAAAGACTAGAAGGCTCTGTGTTACTGGTGGGGGAAGGAAAAAGAGAGACTGTGCTTTCCCAGAGTTGCATTTCTTTACAAGTTAAAAAGAGAAAATAAAACACTTTTACTGTTATTATTTGGCAAGTTATTCAAACTAATGAAAAGAAGGACACCTAATAAATGTGCAGGAGCTATGGAGAGCATTATATCCTGTGCTGAATTTATACCATTTCTGATGTTAAAATGACTCATGGATTTCTTGTAGTAATGGAGGAAAAATACAAGTGATACAATACTCATGTTGGAGATATAAAAACCAGAGTTAAACTAACAAACTCTTTAGCAGCCTGCCTTTGGGATGATGTCTTGTAGTTGAGCAAACAAAGTCCATAAACTGAACAGCAGGTGTTAGTGGCAATCACTATATTTTTGTAGCAATTGGAGCAAATGTTTGCTTTTAAGTGGTTTTCACTATTTCCTCCACCCACTTCTCTAAAAGTGTTAGCTGCCTATCACAGCCCTAATAACTTCGTTCTTCTGGGCCCTATTTACACATGCTCTTGGCTGGTAAACCATCTTCTAAAGTGATGTGGCAGAAGGTGGTAAAATACTTGCAGTATTTTCAAAACACCTAAAGCATTAAAACTCATGATTAATAATGCCTTAAAAGTTGTGACAGAACTTAATTTATTTGTTCTGATTTGTTACAAACATAATCTGCATTTTTCTGAGGGTGACCTCCCAGTTCTCATGTTTCAAGGACAGCTCTCTCCCATGACAAACACCATATAGCTATAGGCTTGTGGAGCACAACAAGCAACTGCTTGTTGTGACAACTGTTATCTTTAGGGAAAAAACCCAAATCTGAGTGGTTCTGTTAAATTTAGTATAGTATGTCTATGGTGTGTTTAAGAGAGGTGACTCTCATCTTCAGAATAATTGTAACAATTTAAAAACTGTTTTCACCAAAATCCTGCACTGCCCTGTGGCTGCAATATTGGATTAAATCTCAAGATGCAAGTGACTCTGCCTGCTTTTGCTCCCATTTTCTACTCCACAAGCAGACAGGAATAATGCTATTTAAACACATGCTAGGAAGCAAGGCTTTATGGAAATGGCCTGAACAAGGGGTTGGGTCTTCACAGGGAGTGAAATCAACAGTGACAGCAAGGATTTTGAGGTTTGTCATTCTGCCAATGACAGCACTCTAGGGTGTCCACATTCCTAAAGGGATGAAGTTGTGGGAGAGGTTGGTACTGAATGCCAAAAGCCTGTTCAGGCAGAGCTTCACCATCATGAGGGGGTCCTTGGCTTGGGCAGCAGACCCTGGCAGTCTCCATCAGCAGTGCAGGCCTCACAACCAGGCTTCTCCATGGCACCCAGGTCCTGCCTGTGCTGCTTGAGCCTCAGGAGGAGTGGGATGCAGGGCTTCTCAACAAAGAGGAGCAAGTGAGGAGAACAGACATGAAGGTGAAGGAAAGGCTGAAGGGAATTAGGAGAAAACATACAGGGTGATCTCAGGACCACCCTGCTGTCCCTAGGCCTGGACAGAGAGACAGATAAGATTTGAGCATACTGGCCATTTGAAAGTACAGCAAGTTGAAATGCAGGAACACCTGGCTAAGAGAAGTCCTCTATCACTGTTCATTAAAAGGAGAGCTAAGTGAACTGTCCCACCACATTTCCTGGGGACTGTAGCTTCCATAAGTTCTGTCCTCGTGTTGGAAAGGGGTGTAGCGTATCCAAACCAAGGCCCTAAGACCTCACTGCACCAGAGCTGCAGTGTAACTGTAGAAGAAGCAGTTTGGCATGAGCAGCACTGATTGCACATGGCATCTAATGGGTTGAAATGTGCTGCAAAACTGTAAAATTTTATTATAAATCTTTAGGAAGAGGTTCTGAGGAACTGTAGTGTTCTAGTGAGAAGACCAGCAGTTGATTTCTCACCTAACAGGCATCGTCTGTTTGTAGCAGTAGCTGGTGAAAAAAGACTAAGTGGAAAGTGTACAGTGTTTGTAATTTTTTTTACGAAGAAGGCAACCTGTTTTTTGTATTTGTGACAGGACTGGTGGAATCCAGGTTGTGTATTTATTTTAAATTAAACACTCCTTAAGAAAAGCAAAAAACAATCATAAGCATTATTTAGTAAAATGCAGTGTTGTGTTTTTCCAGTTTCTGGTCACTAAAGAAAACAAAATGCACAGTGTCATGTTTTGCATTCTCTTCATGAGATGTATGCCTGTTATGGTACTTATTTATGTACTTGTATCACTTTGACCTGGTTTGATAAATTAATAAACTCTGAAGTTGATAATAAAATAAGATGGTTTGCATAGGGTGCTGTTTGGTCAAGATATTTGGTTTCAGTTCCCTGTTTGTAGTCCTGCTGCTGCCACCTCAGAGAAAGTCTGAAGCCATGTGCCCAGCTGGGTGCAGTGCGTGGCTGCCTGTTGTGAAATCGATACTGAGATATGGAAGAGTCAGATTGGGAAATACCCATTTTAATTCAGCTTTCACCTACCCAGCAAGATTAATTTTGAAAATCAAAGCATTGACTTCCATATATGGAAACCAACTAAACAAGAAATCAAGCATTGTCAACTGAGAGAACAGTACAGGACTTACTCTTTTCTTAAGCAATACATATTCTGAAGCTCAAAATAATTGGGGAAATGTTGATGGAATCAATCTGTGCTATTGCCTAAAAATGAAATGGTTTTCAGAAACATAAGAAAAGAAAATGTAACTCACACTTGGCTAGCAGTGTAACTAAAATGGAGAGTATCAGCCTTGGCTAAGATGAAAGTAAATCAGTTCAATCAGGAAGTACATCAAATCTGAAATCCAGGATATCTCTGGAAATTTCTAATGAAATTGATTTCTGTTATTTCATCACACCCTGTATATTCATTTTGACCATCTTTTCATTTTAGGAAGAGATCTGTTAGGAGAATCCTAACCATGAGAACACACCCTAGGCACATGGGCCTGCTCTGCTCCACTTACTCTGTGAGGGGCATTCACCTTCCTACTAGTTGCAGACTGAAAGTCATTAATAGTCAGGGTTGCACAGCTGCATCCCCATTGAATGTATTCTCTTGATTTCATAACAACCAAATGCTTTTTAACAGCACACTAAATCTTATTTCTCACTTCAGTCCTATCCCGCTCTCACGTAAAAGGGATCATCTCTGGCTCCACATGACTCCACAGGCCAGGAGGGGCTGGGTATGGAGACTAGAGCCCTATTCACTGCTGTGTTCTTCTGAAAATACTTTGAAATATACCCACACGAATACAAGAGAAACAATGTGTCAGCCTAACTAACACTCTCATCTTCCTACACTCTTCATTAAAAAAAAGGTCAAAGCATTTCACAATTCCGATGATGACTCCTTCCAAAATAATTGATAGCACATGAAGTATTTGCGTAATGTTGGTGTGCTCTAGTGCCTATTGTGTTATCCATCTAAGATACAAGCCAAGATTTTGGTGATTTATTGTGGGAGGAGTGAAAATTGACAAAGTTAATCCTTATTTCCATTTATTGCTTTTGTTTGAGGTTTGAAAAATATCTTCATCTTTTGATCTGAGGTTTTGGACTGTTTTACTTTTTGGGTAAAGTATGTCTGCAACTACATGAGTATATGAGTATGAACCCACAACCCTCCCTTCTCACATAACACCAACCCAACTGTGAGCAAGAATGCAAAGCATCCAAAGCAAAAACAAATAATTGATCTTAACCCGGCAAAACAGTTTTTAATGTAGACACACTGGATGATAGTTCAGCATGTTCAGCAAATGCAGTGAGCATGATTGCACTACCACTTAAAGTAAAAACTCCCAATTTGTCCTCAAGTGACCTCAGCTCAAGAGACAGAGATAGTACATCACACGAAGCTTTACATGTAACTACTACAAACAGCACTCATAGAGAGTTACCTCTTCACCAAGATCAAATCTATCTCCTATAGATTTACATTCCTCTTTCTCTCTAATTTATTTGTTTGTTTCAGGATCACACCACTACAAAATCAGGTGTGTTAAGGCCACAATAAATTAAAACTGTATTCTATTCCCACTGATGGCAACAGCAAAACTCCCAATCTCTTTAAGAAGGGGTCATACTGATACATACTGTACTGGCATTAAACCCATTGTAGTGTGCTCTAGAAATTCCAAAGGTGTATTTTATACTTTTCACAGATTCCCAGTCACTTCATGTTCCTTAGCCAGACCTGTTGCTCTAGCCTGGTTCTCCCCAGCTCAGTTCTCTCCTCTGTCAACAGCTAGGATGGGACAATGAATTTGAGTTCTAATTATTGAGGGATAAATAGAAGTCTAGTGATGCTTAAGGTTTATGTACTGGGGTATTTCTGTTCCACATCTCTAAGAGGGAAGAGCCAGACTTTCCAGTTAACACATCGAGCTTGACATTAACATGGCATTTACTTTCATTTCCTGTACTAAAGTGTTGGACAGCGTGGCCAGGTTTTATGCTGTTAAAAACACAGTTTGTGGTAGCTGCAGTTCAATAGAGACAGGAATAGTTTCTACACAAACTTTTCTTAGTGTACTTAGGGTAGAATAGGAAGTGTTATAGAAGCATCAAACAAGAAAAATGAGCTCTTGGGCCAGCTTTTTCCTTAGTGAAATAAAAAGACATTATGTAGAAGTATTTATAGTTATGGCTGCATAGCTATCCATAAACTAGTAGACAACAGTCACCAACTAATCAATCTTCACAAATGTCTTCCTAGAAAAAGGAAGATTAGATTCTGAATGTGGTTATTTAGTTAACAAAAAAAAAATATTCTTAGAGACACATATACAGCTCCAAGTGATGATATGTTCCAGAAAGCTGAATTTCCATATCTGAGATCATGTTTTCAATTCTGTGCTATTTGAAAATATTTCCGTGCTTTGAGTGCCATATTATAATTCCATATAAGCTAAGTCTCACAAACTCTTCGGGTTTAGATCTAGCCAGGCAGTGGCATCCTTTCAAAAATGGTCCAATGACAACATTAAAAAGCGTTAGAGGATGTTTACAATCATAACTGATTATTCACTAAGTTTAACTTTGCCATTTATATTAATGCAAACCAGGTGTAAAATTATGCAATCAATCCTACCAGTAGCTCTTCTCACTCACTTCACACTATGTAAATTATGATAACAAAGTCAAAATAAAAAGGAAAAGAAAAGAAAAAAGGAGCGATTGTGAGCTTCAGCAAATGTGCTAGACTACTGGAAGTAAAACTTCTTCCGCTGTTTTGTTTGAGAGATTTTGTTTATAAATTACAGATTTTTTTCACAAACAAAACAAAAACAGGTTTTTTTATTAATTCGGCCTAGAGGCTCTTGTATTTTGCCATCATAAGCAACTGAAATATTCAACTGACAATAATGGTCAAAGTCCATGGAGACTTAAGAATTTACACCAACTTTTTCCACCCCGATTTTTCTTCTTACTTCAAAGTCAGACGTCTTTTAGAGACCTTTGCACTGATGAGTCCCTGCTGAAGAGTCTTCCCATGACATCAGCGTATAACAAGCTCCCAATGTCTTTATAGTCTACATGTGTTGGGAATTATTTACCCCATCTAAATGATGTCCATTATGAGATCACTCTTATTGAGACAAAACTATCATAACCACCATGCTCACGATGATTGTGGCTCACATTAATGCATAGAGTGTCTAGGAAAATATACTTTTCAAGCAAGCAGTTAAGCAAACCTTGGAGAAACTGAGGAGCAGAGAAACTCTTGACAGATGCAAAACTGCATTTGAATACTGAACATTGCAAACTGCATCTCTTTTTCCTGGCCTCTCCACCAAGTAGTGCATTTCTTAAGAGACTGGTTTTTTTGCTATGATTAAATATTGAAAGGAGCTTCTGCTAGAACAGTACCTCTAGAATGAAGCTCCAGCAAAATCTATCTACTGGAAGAGTCTTGAAGCCAAGAATTCAGTAACAGGGAAATGGTGTTTCCAATTCTTAGATTACACAACTCAAATATACCAGAAACTCACTGCCTGCCACTGTTCCCTTAAAATACATTGCTCCATAAATCCACATAATAGTCTCTTAAGTTTTTTGTGAAATTCAGTAGAAAAAGATACATCAAGTGGGATTTCAAAGGAAATTATTAGATCAAATTCTGTGCAAATCAGTCTGTTTGCACATTAGAGGGACATCTGACTCAACAGAGGAAGAAGCACTTCAATCTGGAGAGAAGGCACAAAAAAATTAGGGAAAATACAACCTTGTCTAAGCGTAAGGAGAACGACTTTCCTCATCTTCCAATTTTCATTTTAAATTGCAAACCATTAATTGCTGCTCCCACTGAACAACTTGTGAAATCTTAATAGATTTCCAAACAGAGGTTCTCAGGGGGACTGCTTAGCCCAGAGGATCAGTAAAGAGAGTAGAGCAGTTGACACTTTGACTTCTACCTCAGGGCAGTGGGCTGAACCCTGCAGACTAACTTTTATTTCCGTCTCAGAAATCACATCCGAAGACCTTGCTTGTAAAAAAAGATTGCTCTGGTCTAGTACATGAAAGGTAGTCAAGGTGAAGGCCAGGATCACTGCTGGGGCTGCCTCAATCAGCCAGTGTATCTAACTGCCTGATTGCTGCTACTGTTCTGGGATATGTTACCTAACATATATTAACAAAAAATAGTCAAAAATTATAGACTGCTCCCTGGCATCAAAATAACCTGATTTCTATCAGATGTCACATCTCTATCAGCTTCCCTCTAGTCCCACTGCTAGGGACACCTATTCCACTGTGAAAAAATTCTGGTAAAACAAGATTTTGTGACCCAAAAAAGCAGAAGAGCCAAAATCTGCTTCCTAAGAACTTTTGATGACCTCGCTGGGAGAAACTCTGTAAAATTCCATCTCTGCTGCCTGGGAAATCACAAAGGATCCTGGCTCATTTCTAAAAAAGCTTGTGAAAAGCCAGTCTGCCCCTGCCAATAGCATAACTGTTATCGTCAGTAATTGCCATCTGAGAGAGAATCCCAAAAGAAAGTTGGTGATTAGGCTTCAGAGAGCTCAGAATGATGTAATGTTTGACAATAAGCTTTTGACTTAAAACAGGTAGTCCAATAAGTTGAGAGTGCATTCAAAAAAATATTTCATAGATCAAAGGGGTCTTTTTCTGAGAAACTTTCAGGTGCCACATAAACTCTTCAATTTGAAGATTTGACCACTGCATAAGAGATGCCAAACTCATGGAGGAAATGAGAAAATTTGACATAACCCCTTAAAAATAAACTTTTAATTAAGTTAAAATGGATTCAGTGCTCTTTTTTTCACCTTTAATTCTGCCCTATAAGTGAACTACTTTGGCTATGCTTGTATCTTTTTCTCCATTATAAATCTCATTAACTCCTCACTGGAAACACATCATCTTCCACTATCTTAATAAAATTTATTTTTCCAGAATAATAAATAAAATGGGGTGAAAACAAGCTTAAGGTAGTGATGGAACTCTTTTATGAAGTGAATAGGTGCTGTCTGTGCCAATACTGTCTGTTTAATCACAGCCTAACATTTTAATTATGTATATAGCTAAGGATTTGCTTGCATTGGCTTAATTATTCTGCATGATAATGTGAACAAAGGGCCTCTGTTAAAGTAATCAACAAGAATTTTAGCTGGCTGAGTTTCCTCAAATGTTCCAAGAGCAATGAAAGATCTGATCATTAAGCATTTACTGCCCCTGAGAGCTATTTTAAACCTGTTCCCTTCATATCACAGCTGGCCTCAAATTCTTTTTATCTGAAAGCCCTAGTAAGACAGAACAAAAGAATGTTTCTCTTTTGGAGTGAGCTGTCTGTGTCATCTGTGTGATGTTCACTAGCAGGAGATGTCTATCTTAATGAGCTTTTGGCCAGGAACAGCGCTGACACTTTCTAACTTTTGTCCAGTTCACAGGGCTCCTGATGCAGGGCGCGCTGGATGTGTTAGAATTGTAAATGAGCCCCAGAAGTGCACATTGCCCAAGGATCCCACAGTAACAATTAAGCAATAGTCTCTGCTCTCGGGGGCCTCTCCTGCCAGATAATTGACCCCGACGGGAGCTATGCAGAGAACCCACGCTGAAGGTGAGGACACAGAACAGAAGTGAAGGTTCATTATCTTTCAATGAAAGGGAAGTTAGCACCAATGGAAACTGGGTCTTAAAGGACCAAAGGGTTAAAGCTTTCACTTTTTGAAGGATTTACCATTAATTTCTCCTTTGCCCAACAGAAGCTGACTGTTTTGAAATACACCCTTTTTTAGCGGGTCCCAGGAATCAGACAAGTTGTAGCCACATAAACACTCCAAGACAACCCATGTATATGGAAAAAGAGTCCAAGAATGCTAGAAAGTTGTACAGAATAAGACACAAAAATAACAAAGACACGTCTTGGTTTAAAAGCTAAACATTCTGCCACTATAAAAGCTTTCCACGTAAAATCTGGAAGCACAGGAAGAAAACCAACAGTCAAGGTATTACAACAGGAGAGGATCTCTGTGGTACCCTGTGAGAGCTGAAGTCAAAGTACTTTCTGATCCTGCTTTCCTCCTTAAGTCTCCCTTATCAGATCACATTGCCCATCACACAGAACCTGCTCTCACAGAGATTACATGCTACAGGAGCACCTGTCTTCTGAAAGATTCAGCTCACCTGCCCCACCAAGATCAGGGATGGGGGGAAGAGAATACAAGAGTCATTCAGTACCATGGTGGGCATTTATGTAATTTTTATGTTGAGTTTTTATTCAAATATTCATTTTCTCAATGAAACAGGAACCTTCCTATCAAAATATACCAAAATGTTTGTGATAAATCCAACAAGAAAGACTTCAGGAAATTCTAAAAACCTATTAACTTATTATATGAGAGGCAGATTTACTGGGGGGAATAGGGGGACTACTGTACTGTGGAATATAAGTTTCATATAAGTGAATTAGCAGAAGCTGTAGCACTAAAGAATCTCCATGTCACCACCACAGCTAATTCAATCACATGTTCACTGTGGATCAATTTGATATTTCTCCTATTCAGTACAGACTACTCCTGAACCTGTGTTCTTGTTTTGCACTCAGCTGTCTGCCTCTTGTGCTGCCCAGCTGCCTCAGCCCCATACCATTCACCCTGATTCTCTGCCCTATCACTCCTGCTAACAGGCCTTAGCATTTTCCCTAGGCTTATCATTTCTCCTTGCTTTTCAATTCCTCTGCCCCTCAGACTGCAAAGCACATTCCTTTTCAAACATCTTACTTATGCAGTTGATCATATCAGTGAAAAGGCAGTGATGATGCATGGTCTTTTTGAATAAACTTCCGCCAAAAAGAATGAGCATAGCGGAAGGGAGAAAGTGTGGTGTCACACTGTACAGTGGGGAGACACCAGCCCCACGAGCCTGTGCTGCTGTTCAGGAAAGCATCTCGAGGTGACAGTTATATTGTTAACAAGTTACATCATTAAACAAGGCAATAATAAATATGTATTTTTCAATTCCCACTCATTAATAAAGTCAAAACCATTCCAGAGCTGACTATTCCCGGGATCTTACTTGCTTCATCTATATTCTAGTCCAGTCCCTGAAGGTTTTCCCCTACCTAATCTGCATTTTTCCTCATTATTTTCTCCTTCCTCAAATTCAATTTGTTTTGGCCACCAACTCAGAAAGGCCAAAGGCTACAGGAGAACAATGTGGGTTTTTTTCTCTCATTTTATTGGGAAGGGCTGCTGTTAAAAAGCCTGAAAAATAAAAGAAGAAATCAAATGAGGCAAAACAATGAGTGAAACCCCTACAATGCACCTGTAGTTTTAGAGATGGTTAGTCTGCTTTCCTCAAATCTGCCCTTTTGAGACATAAACATTCATTCCTGATAGGAGATGGTGAGAAGGAGGGAAGCAAAACTTTTATGGTTGTGCAGATAGCAAACATGGGGGAAGGCTCTGTAATGGAAAAGAAAGGGTAAAGAAACCACCACACCAGTCTTGTGTCTTGCTGCACAACTATGGTTGATTGACTTTGCAAATTCTTGAGCAGTTTCCTGTGCCACACTTTATTGTTTGTTTTCATGCAAGCTGTGGTCTTGGCTCTCATGTTTGGCATAGTTCTGGGTAGGCTGAACCTGATTTCCAAACATACTTCCCCTACCACAGCCGTTAGAATGGACTATGAAATATTCACAGCCACACGACTGGTCACAACAAAAGAAACTATTCCCTAAACAGTTCACAAATGTCAATATATATGGCATAGTAATGGCATGATGCCTCGGGGAGAAGGGCAGATATCTACCAGTCCTACCATAAGAGCTACACTGGGCCAAGCCCCAGCTTTTACAGCTCACGTTTCACTGTTGTTGAGCAGATCATCCCCAGCACATGCTGAAAAAAACAAACAAGACCTCTCAAACTTCATTGTGGTCTCACTCCAAAAATGCAAAACCCAGAATCTATCTGGACTTCATTTTGGGGGGTCCAAAATTATCTATGGAGGTCTGGAAACATCAGAACCTCACCAGAAAATGCACAGAGAAATATTTTCTCATACTGTCCGTTTCTCTGGCTTAAAAATTCCAAAAAAATTTTGGCTAACGGAAGAATTTTCCCACTGAAGTTATTTTTATGTAATTCACAATCATTTATTAATCCTGGCATCTGAAAATACAGCTCTGTATTAGATACGTTCTTATTGTCATTCGGAACCAATTATAGAATGAATCACCTTTGATTTGGGAGGAAGAACAATCCCAGTTCTCTGTAGTGCGGATTTGCCTCAATAAAGAGCAGAAGTCAGCAAGAGAATCCCCAGGACAATGGGTATGGATGCGATGTAAGCGTCTCACTATGTCAAAGTCAAATGGTCACCAATAGGAACTATCTACACCCCGAGATCTTAACACAACCTTGCTTCTCTCCTTCTTTGATCCAGAGAACAGCAGCAAATTCAAAACCGGTAAAATAGAAAATCTCTTCTGCCAGCAGTCTTTGAAACCACTGTGGCAGAAGACCACACACAGGAGTCCAGAGTGTTAAAAATAGATTAGAAACTTATGTGAATAAGAAAATCAATATTTAAACCCCTAATCATTTTTATAATGTGACAGCAAGAGAGAAGAACATCTGAGCTGATTTCTGGCAATTTGCAGTGTTAGCATTCTGGCATCAGTTTCCATACACAGATCTACCAAAATAGAAACAAATACCATTAAAACAGTTTAAAAAAAATAAACTTGCTTTCACTACAGATAATAACACTTCTCCCCACCCTGAAAAAACATCCTTTTATTTGTCAAGTCAGGAAAAAAGGTCATGATAGTTTTCGTAAAATTTGGACAATTTTCAGCCAGCTTCAACGACAAATGACAGCTGAGAGCCTTAAAACCAGTGTAGGAGGTAGCGAGAGCTCTGCACTGAGGGATTCATGTTTTCCTGTATTTGCATTTCTGTATCATTTCTATTTTACATGTTTATAAAAGAACTTATACACACAGACCTCCATTCCTAAATTTATGCCTGTTTTCAGAAAAGTTTTACCTCTGCCTCTCCTGCCTGCCCTCCCAGTTCTCTCTTAATAACTCCAGTCTATCTGGGTTAATTTCTGAAAAAACCCCAGCTGTAGTTTTCTGATAAGAAGAAAAAAGGGGGAGGAGGTGGTTGTGAAAAATATTACATTCATCCTGCCTTTCTCCACTTGGCTTTCTTTTCTTACTGTGCTGTTTTGGGCTGGGGTAGAGTTAATTTTCTCCATAGTAGCTGGTATGGAGCTGTGGTTTGGATTTCTGCTGGAAACAATGTTGATAATTCAGGGATGTTTTCCTTATTGCTGAGCAGCGCTGACACACAGTCAAGGCCTTTTCCTTTCCACAAGAGGCTGGGAGGATACAGGGCTGGGCCAGCTGACCCCAACTGATCCAAGGGATATCCCAAACCAAATGGCACCCTAGAAACTGGGGGGAAGAAGTGGGGGGAGACACACACACCTGAGCTGCCTTCTTGTGTGTAATGCTTACAGACAAATAGAAGCTGGGCAGCAATGACCTGCAAGAACCAATTATTAGGAAGCCAACCATATTCCAAAGTTTTGAACTTATCTCCCAGGGCAAAATCCAGCCTCTTCTGATGGAGCATGTTGAGCAGCACAAGACAGAAGCATTGCCTGTCATGCATATACTCCAAGCAGGATCCTTTCTGGCAGAATGGTTTTTTCAGAGTTGTAAAATGGTGGCTGCATGTGACATAGCTCTCTTATGGACTATTGGAGCAGCTGCTCGATCTAGTGTGAGATTCTACCAACAATTTCCTCCTAAGCGAGGAGAAGACCTCGATCAAGAATAGTTAGATCCACTCCATCCCAGTACTGACAAAGCCCATGAGCAGAGTAAGCCAGAAAAATGTTCACAGGGGTTTTGTCCTACATTTTCAAACTGGGCTCTGGTTGTGCAGATTCAGTCACCAGCAGAAATCTCAGAACACCTATTCTTTAAAAATGAATCTTTCCCCAGTATCTAAACTAGACACTCAAAGAACAAATAAATCTGCAGCACTGATATTCAACTTCCTATTTTCACTAGGAGCAGCTTTTGCAAGGATAATTTAATTCTTCTGTTTCATCTAGTATTGAAGCTTGTAAACTCCTTTGAGGATCCCTACCAGGAATACATCAGCATGAAGGATATATACTGGGAAGATCATAATCAAGTCAATCAAGGGGAGAAATTCAAAAGCTTTGCCACTAAAGGAATCAAACATAAAAGCCTCCCTGGGGGGGTAGAGGTTTATGTACCATGCCTGGCCTATGTTAAGAAAATTAAAACTCGTTTCACAACATAAAAGAGCCAAAGTGTCAAGTCACTAAAACCAGTTTCCAGTACAGATGCCCTTTTCAAGACTGGTTTATGAGGGAAATACAAATTTATAATAAATTTAAAGAAACAAAACTGACAAAAACATAACTAAGGGATTTATACAAGGCAGACAGCACAGAACATAAATTAAACAAGGACAATTTAAATGCAATTTAGCAGCCGTCCATGTTGCTATAACGAAGAACACTTCTGTTTATATCCATGGCAAACTTCTTACTTTTTTCAAAGGAAATGTTTGCAGAGCAGATACTTCTAAGTATCTGCCTAACATAAGAGTTGAGGTTTGCTCTTACTATTTCCCAGAATCTTCAGATAGGGTAGCAGTGCTTGAGAAAGGCAATCCAGACTGCTACTGGGGGATGTGTGTCAATGCATGGAAAATGGGTTTGGGTTTGCATTTGCTTCTTTTTTGGTTCTGTTGGAAAAGGTATTTCTCCTCTCCCACTCACTCAGCAATTTAGTTTTGAAAGCCTGCATATTTAAGGTGACACATGTTCTAAATACATCGTTCAGAGTAGGTTGGAAAGAAATCAGTTTTCTGAAGAAGGCTGCCAGTGTTCTCCAGAAAAGAAGAACAGGGTATAAACTGATTGTTACAAGGCACAAATCAAAATACAAGGTATTATTTTTCCTTGCATGCAAAAATGATAATCTACTAATTCCTTTGAAACTGTGTCATTTAGAGGACTCAGTAGAAATGAAATGGAAATGCAGCTACATGACTAGGTAAACATTCTGTTGCCTCCAAGAAGAGCCATAAAGAATCTGGTGGAGATTTTTCAAAGCTGCCTTAGGGGATGGATGTCTAATCCCCATTAAAATTAACAGAAACTGGCTCCTCAAACCTGGTCAATGGCTTTGAAGAATGAGCTCTGTGGGAGTAATATGTAGCATCAAAGAGTAGGGATGAGTTGTATGGTTCACTGCATCACATGGGAGTCACTTGTATGTTTTTTTGAATAAAAAGGAACTGGGAGGGAAGGAAGACAAAAACTGGGGGGAAGGAAGACAAAAACAACAACAATAATTAGAGTAATAACAGTAAAAACAACAACAGCAGCAACAATAATAATAATAACAGAGACTGAGCTATAAAGCCAGATAGATTTTCCCAATGGACTTCAAACATTGTGGAAGGTTTTATGATGGTAACTGGAATTCTCTGACTGAATTCAAGACTCAGGTCTGTTTTGGTATGATCATACAATTTAGTAAATCATTATTGGAAGAACACAGTTACCTATTTTTAAGTTTGCTCATTTTCTTATTTTAATCTCTTAAGGTTAAAGACAAGCTATTGGATGGTCATTAGAAAAAACAATTAAAATCTGAATGTAAATGGTGAGAACTTTCAGCTATCCAAATGACAGATTAAGGTTGATTTTTTAATGAACTTTATTAACCCTAAACACTTTGAAATAATTTCCACTAGCTGGACTTATAAAGTATTTTTAATTTAAGACTGGTCCTTTCCTTAAATTATTACAAATGTTTGTGAACTGTTCTTCTTACTATGAATTGGTAATATCCACTAATTGATAATATCCATGACAAAGGGGTTGGAACTGGATGATCTTTAGGTCTCTTCCAACCCAACCCATTCTATGACTCTATAACAAAACTTAGAGATAGCAACTTAAAAATCTATAAGTGAAAAACATTTATTGCAGAAAAAGAATCACTAGAACTTACAGGCATAGGACATAGTTGAAAAAAAGGTTAATTTGATGTACTGAAATATTAAATAAGTGAATAAAAATATCAACAGCTTCATAAGCTGGATCAGCAGTTCACATTTAGGAATTTGTTGTCGTTTATTTAGATGTGATTCCCAAAACGTACACTGAGTATGGGCATCACATTCGCCTCTCTCCCTGAATCCACCTGCAGCAGACTTTGGCAGTGCTGAGAACAACGGGCCTGGTTTGCAGAAAACCTCAGCACTGCTGCAGCCAGCTCTCCCAGTCCCACTGAGAGATTTAAAATTAACTCTAATTTAAAAATCACGTGCTCTTACTTTTTATTACAGGAAAAACTCTTCTCTGGAAAGACTACCACAACAAAAGAAAAAATGGCTTGCTTTCAGATTATGTACCAAGTCTTTTTCTTTTAGCCTCTTTCAGTACTTGGAGGTGGTGTTTGTTGCAATGCAGAAAAATACACAGGAGTTGAAATGACAGCTTTGACAGTATTAAGTTTCCCTTTCAACTCAATAGCTCCTGCCTTCCAGACAACCCACACTTGGTAGAAGCATTTCACTCAGCTTTTTCTTCTGACCTCTGGTTTAAGGGGTTTTGTTTCTACAGAGTAAAATGAGAGTGGGTCTATTCTTAGGTGCCAAACTGGGGTGAAAGTCACCACAAAAACATGAATAATGCTCAACATTACCAGAAGTAAATTAAGTCTAACTAAACAAGCCATGGCAAACAGAGTAAACTCACACTCTAAGGTGGACTTTCACACAGAAGGCAGCTATAAACTGAGTGTGGCCTGCAAATCGATCAGCCCCCTGCCTCTACCTAATGAGACCCTTTTCTTTATTGCATTTTTATAGACTTATAAAAGCAGCATAGGATGGATTATATGGGCTGTCTGTCTACCCTGTCCATCTGTGGCTCTACTGGTGTTCACTTCCATAGACCAGGATAGTACTTGGCAGGGGTTGGAACTTAGGGAAATACAAAGGTAATTGAACAACTTTTTAAAAAATAACTAAACAACAACAGACATACAACCACCTCTCCACTAAAACACTGATTCCAACTATACCAGTTTGTAACAAGGACTGTAAAATCAAAATGAGTCAACGGGAAAACTTCTCTACAAATGCAGCACAACACTTCAATAGCCTTTGTGTGAGACTCATGTGAATGTCGGTCCTAATTCACGTTAAAAACACAAACAATTTCTCAGAACTCTAAATGGAACATTATTATTTTAAAAAACAGGTTATGTCTATTTGGATAGAGTTATTTCAAAGTTCTAGGATAATGACTTCATTTAACATGCATTACACAAGACATTTTTGGAGCTATTCCCATAGAATCAAAGCTTTCCTGTCCATGTAACTCATTTTTGCAATTCTTTATTTTGTCAGTGTTGCCGTAAACAATGTGCTGCCCATGGCAGGGAGGGGAGAGGAGAGATTGTTTAAGGAAAAATAGTCATCCCTCCACAGAATTTTGTAGTTACATTTACCAGCTGCGTAAGTGTTCTGATAAACTGCCAAAAAGGGTCACTATAAAGCAACACTCCTTTAAAGTTTTAATCCCTATTAAAGGAAATTATCTGGACTCTCTCCAGAAACATTTTGAGGGGGAGAAAGGGGCAAAAGCTTCCGCAGAAGATCAAATGTTGTTGATTATAAATTCATTACCAGCATAGCTGCTAACTTCAGTAAATTAACAAGGAACTTTTATTATATCCAATCAAGCTCTTGTTAAAGATAACAAGTTCTTTTCATTCCTTGTATATTTGTGTAACAGTCACTTTTCTGGAACTCATCAAAGCTTGTTGCAAAACCATGCAAAAGTACCACTCTCTCTTTTAACTTCTTTAAAAAAAAAAATGAAACCTTATGATCACTGTGAAAATGCACTGATTATGTTAAAATATTTCAAAAGTAAAGATTGGGATTTACAGAGAAATCTGCCCCGGTACCAGCAAAGAGACTGATATTCCACAGCAGAAGAGTCCTAAAATACGTTTTTCACACTTGTTTTTTATTGTTTTGTTTGTACAGAAGAAGCTTAGTTAAACAGTCTCTTTAGGGAATTTGAGACTGCAACAAAGATCCATTATGGTTTCCCTTTAGAGCAGGCATTCACTCAAATATTAATTGCTAAAAAGCTATTTTACATAATCAGTTCAGCCATATGATTATGTTAAGAATCCTTTCTTTATCAAATAACTGAAAGTGGCAGGCAAGAATGTGTTGCTTTGAAGCTTCTCACTAATAATACATTTTATGGCAAGTTAAGTATTTTCTAAAAAAATAACTACTTCAAAAGCAAATATCTTGGTGACAGGCTGTTGCACTGAGATCCCTTTCTTACATGCCATGCTCTAAATACATATTTTTCATCCATTTCATTTGTCTGCTGTCCAAGTTTACCAGTGATGAAAGAAACCTTTCTGGAAACTATTTAAGAAAGTTCCAAGGCCCACTGAAATTAATGTCAAGACTGGATTAGTCTAATACAAGAAGTTTTCATATAAAATTTAAAATTATTCCTACAATAAAGTATGATAAAAGCATACACAATTGATGAGAATAATTTTTAAAAAGGCAATGCAAACCAGTTTTTCTCAGTCCCACTCCTCTAGCAGTACTAAAAACAAATAAAACCTAATGGATAAACTGTGCCTTTTAAGGTAGGTCAGCTGAAAATCCATCTAATAAAGAGTAATGTATTTCCACAATTATAAATGTTTTTTCCTACAGTCAATCAGTAGCATATTGCTTATTACTGATATTGCTCAAAGCCCTTTGTTCTAACAAGATATCCAAGTAGGAGTTTTTACTGAAAGTGTAGTTCTTTTGTTTATTTCTTTTCAATTTCTGTTGGCCAAAATGAAATAGTTATGCACAGAGAAGCTGAACATGAAGATGGTCATTTCTTCTCCTCCCAGTAGGACACAAGTTGTATCTGGGCAGCTTTCCATTGTCTGATGTCGCGGCATAGGAGTGTTTGAAAATCCTCTGTAGCAGCAAAGTCCAAAAGTCAAGAGGTGAAGCAGAGAGAGCAGCCACCTGCAGTCTTTTTATTTCTGCATAATATCAAATACATTCAACTTAAAATGTTCTTGGACAGCTCTAGCATCCTGTAATTCCCATGTAATGCATCCCTCCTTCCTGAAGCAGTCTGAGGTTCCTTGGCTCTGATGAGATAAAAACAGTCATTGTTACTAACTAACATTATGTAATGAGCTGATGGAAGGCCCATGAAGCAGCACCATGGTTTGCAGCATAAGCACTCATTTGTCTCAGCACAGTCAGTGCTCAGTGCTGTCACTGATTTTCTGCAGAGTCTTGAGCGAGTCACTTCATCTTTGTGACATCTTTGTGCTGTGCAGACCAAGAAAAGAAGGGTTCTAGCACACTGTTGCTGGTTTGGCCCTTGCTCTTAGCCAAGGTTTCTCAGCTGCCTCAGGACATGAACAGAGCTGCTTTCCTCAGAGCCACAGTGCTACAGCATGGTACATCTTGTGTTTGCCCTCCTATCCTGGCTTGTTCTTCTGCAGAGTCTGTTGGTGCCACTCCTTTAGTGACAGAACAGGAATACACGGCCTCAAGCTGTTCCAGGGAAGTTCAGGTTGGACATCAGGAGGAATTTCTTCATATGAAGAGTTGTAAAGCATCAGAATGGGCTGCCCATGGAGATAGTGGAGTCACCATCCATGGAGGTGCTCAATAAATGATTGGACATAGCACTTAGTGCCATGGTCTAGATGACAAGGTAGTGATCAGTCCAAGGTTAGACTTCGATCTCAGAGGTCTTTTCCAACCTCACTGACTCTGTGATTCTGTGATTCCTGAATAACCCAAGCTGTCTACTTGGACAATGGCAGGTACAGGGGTAATTCGCCTTGATACAGGAGGAGAGAAAAGTCCTGGATACAATGTGAGATTTAAGAGGTGAAAACTGGTGTCCCATATACACCCAAGTGTCGCACATTTTTCATTTAAATGGAAGGTCCTAGCTCAAGCTGAACTGAGCTGTGTTGTCCTAGCATTTCTGGAAGATATCAGGTTCCTTGCAGAACCAGGACACAACTTGCTGCTCTGTCACCACAGCACTGGTTCTGTCCTACAACTGAGAGGCTCTCTGCCAAATACAGCAAGGCAACATCTGTATTCATTAAGTGGGTCCTTCCCACCCAAGGGTGCACAGTCACAGTGAGATCTAGGAAGGAGCAAAACAGCAGATACCTAACCTAAGAAAAGACAAAGGAGCTGAAAAGAAGCTGTCCAGAAAAGATGAAGGATTTTTGATGAAAGAGGAATCATAGACAAAAATACAAAGTGGACTCTGTTCACAAAAATCTTTCATAAACAATCATAACGATAAATTTGCTCTGTGTGCAAGAAACTGCACATGATTCTTCTTTATCTGTGTTTAAACAAACCTGCTGTAATCTAAGTTTGATGGTACATGATTTCTAACACCAAGAAAATTCAGTCAGCTTTCCCTTTAAAAGCAGACTCTTGCTCTAGCAGTAGCCAAGGTTCACAGATGCTCTCCTTGGGTTGGGGACTCTTCTATCCTTTGAAGCAGGCAAAATGTCAGGAGAGCTACTCTGCCACAGTTAACACATAAAGAAATACATTGAAGATTTTTCTCACAGCAGCAGAGAAAGAAACACTAACAATATCTATGCAACTTGCCAAGCAAAAGGCAACATGAAGATTTGTTTCTGTATTAAAAACTTTAAAATGCAACAGCCTATGGACAGAAAACATTAAATAATTAGATATATAAGATACGTAGCAACACCCATTCTTCTTTGAACCACAGATTTATTGGCTGATGCAGATTACAGAAGTATTCTACACTTTGTACAAATCAGAAGCATCAATCTCTGCCAATGATTTTTATCATGTGTTCAAATGCTGATTGAAACTTGAACATTTAAAACTGAAAAATGACCTTAATAGGTAGGGGAAGATGTTTAATTCTAGTACAAACAACAATTACACCTCATTAAATACAAGCTAAAGCTTCTACATTTTTTTTCTCCTTTCTTTGCTTGCTTTTTTTCTGTACTTGTCTTTCATCCCATTAAATTCATTGGCCAAATTAGTCACTGTTATCTGTTTTAATCATTTCACAATTAACCAAATGAAAAAAAATATCCCAGGACATTTCCAATTCCCTAAAACCCAAATCTTACCCACCCACTCCAACATCTGCAGATGGTAAGCACAGTCTGTCTCTTCATTAATATCAATAATGTTAGCTGTTAATATCTACATACAGTAATTTTTTGATCTATACTGGGACTACTTGTAGGGCCCAGTTTTGCACTCATTGCTCAGGCAAAACTAACCCTTGAATCAAAGAGAACTTAGTTCAATTAAAGGCTAAAGGAAAAAGCTCTTATTTTGCTCTTGGCAGTAAGTGCACTGGAAGAGTCCCATAAAACACAGCAGTGTTATGGGGATATTTGCCTTTGCATTCAGCAGCTGCAAGAAGGTGTCTCAGCTCTGTGAGTCAGCCCTGCTTCAGTAAAGCAACTGATCATGGCAATATATGAACAGACATTTTGTGCGGCCAACAGGTTTTAGTAGGCAGTGGTTACATTCTGCTATTGTTTCAGTACCTCTTACAATTTTAGAAAGGACGTAATTAAGCAGTAATAAAGTGTGAGAGATATTAAGGACTGTCAGTCTCAAGCATTTAAAAAACAAGTCAAATCCAAATACCCTTTTTCATTGACCCTGGCCTTTTTAAAACAGGTTTTAAGTCTTTGAGGTTTGTGTTTCAGAGTTTTTCTCACAAGGCGCTTGAGAACAGTTTTGAAAACTAAGATGCTTGCAGAATTAAATTATTCTAGGAGCTGAGGCTTTAGGGGGAAAAAAATACTGAAAATCATCAAAAAGCCATTAGCTATTTCTGTTGGGTTAGGAAGTTTAGTGACCTAGTTCCCTCCAGAGATGTTCTTTTGAGGAATGCTGCTGCAACCATTCCAGACAAAAGAGATGCAAGGAGATTTGGTTTTTTGTGACCAGAGTGGTGATTGCATTTCTGCACTGAAGGCTGAGCAGACTGTATTTCACCGGTTCATGGTTATTCCCAGAACATGCAATTAAAATGCAGCTGTTCATTAGGAAAATGATACACTTTTCATGCATAAGGAAGGTGTGTCATGAGCAAATAAAGGGGTCATTTTTGGTCCAAGGCCAGTCTGTGAATATACACTGGATGGGAGATTTGATATACTATTTGACAGTCTGCAATAAAGAGGCAAGACTTGAACCAAGAGCAACAACAAGCCTTTGAAATTTGAAAACATGACTTGGAAAATATCTTCAAAAATACTTTCAATAGACCAAAAAAATCAATACTAGCAACACTTACAGTAAATTTTTCTAGTTAAAGCATCACAAATTTCTAGAAACTTTTCTTTCTTGAAATAAATACCAGCCCCAATGGGGGCTGATCTGGTTGTTATCTAAAATAGGAAAAGAAAACCACTTGCTGCTATGCTTTATTATCTAAAACAGGAAAAGAAAATCACTTTCTACTATGCTTCTTATTCATCTTATTAATCACTGACTCACATTCCTCTAAGTGTTTGTACCTCGGCGAAAGGCATCCCCATGTTTGCAGTCTGGTATTAGCAAATTCTCAAAGGGTACTATATGACCAAAATTTCACAAAACCTGGTCATGCAGGATCCCTGTTCATGGGATACAAGTGGCCATTCTCCTAAGGTCTATGGATTTATCCACAAGTAAACCCTTTCCAGTCTGGGTTTCCTCACTGAGGCAGCAGGTGTGTTTTTGCATTCTTCATTAAAACTATTTTTGACTCTATAACTCAAATATCCATCAGTATGTTTAGAGAGAAAAGATTGTTCAATAACCCCTCTTATAGTCTGTGATTATCACAGCTCATGTGCTACAGTGAAATCCATTTGTAGGCATCAAAACAAAAACGTGACTTTAGAAACCATCAGCCATCTGCATCTTATATTGACTTCAGTATATTTTGCAGGCACTCATTTCAAAAAATACTTTCTTCAGGTGTACACAACTCCAGTCAGCCAGAGTGCCTTTTCTTTCGACTGCTTTTCAAAAGACACATGTTGAAAAAGCATGTTTCTTCCTCCTTTGCAGTGGATGGATTCTTTGAGGAAATGGGAGTATTAACTGTGATACAGCTACCCTTTTTGTCAAATTCTTTTACAAAGAGATCACTGCTTCTGGGACCCACAGGCCCACATATTATTCACAGACCACACACTGGGAGGAGATGCATTGACCTCAGGTCTGTTACATCACCATTAGTGTTACTCCACCCAGGATCTGAATAGTTCATTTGGATGAAGTTTCAGAAGTTATCAAGAGCAGCCTGCATAATAATCCATGAACTTGGGTTGATTCAGTTTCGAAAGTCGAAACAGTGCTCAAGGAGCCAGAGAGGCCAAAATTTCCACAGTTCTTCTAGGGTTTTGGTGTTCTTTTGGGTTTTTAAAAATTTATATTACAGATTCCCTATTTTATTGCTCAGTCCCAAGGAAATGAGAGAAAACTTTCATCTGTACTCATTTATCTTCTCTGTCATTTAGGAAAATCATACAAACATCTCTTCTGGATGACATGGCCTCCTGAATTCTACAAGCTGGCTGTGAGTAAAGGCCACAGTCTCTAGGGCCAGACCACAGGGTTCTCCTTTTGCACAGCTGAAGAAACACAGAGCAAGTGCAAAATTACCAAGGATTCCTTCCCTTGACACAGGGGATCCTTTGGGTGGATGGATGACAGGGTAACCCGCTTTACTCAACAAATGCACATCCTTCCCAGAAGGGGCCTGTCAGGAGTTTTAAGCAACTAAATGGATTAGGAGCAGACATAATAATGTAAAAAGTCTTTGGGCAGCAGAATAAAGGACTGCAGCCCAGCCTTGAATGTGTGCTAAATTAGACTAAAAGTCAGAATTGTATTAAGAGTGAGGGAATAGAAAGAGACCTGGCTTCCATGTCCGTCCTTCATCTGATGTACTGAACATAACCCCAGCAAGAGAGAGAACTGTGCTTTTGGGTTTTCATTTCTCAATCTACTTATCCTTTCATGTGCCCATAGGACAAAGGGGGAAAGTAACAGAGAGGGTTAATGGTTTCTCTACAGTTGACTGGTGTTAAAGCCGGGGCAGATGTGGGCTTTAATTAGAAAGCAGCTGTACATACATAAACCACAGCAATCTTAATCCAGAGAGTGACAGTGTGAATACAGATCTCTTGCAAAAGCACATACCTTTAATCTACACTTGTCTGTGGTTTTAGGGGGAAGGGTTTCAGCAGAATTCTATCCTCACAGGAGAGGAGCTTATAGAAGAGAGAAGGAAAAAGTATATATATGTCTAAAAATCAGAAAAGGGCACTTAGAATGTAAACAGAAAAGAATAAAAATAATCACAGAGATCAAGTACCTTAGCACCGAAAGAGAACATTAAGTTTTCTATTATCTTTCACAGAATAGATCTCTCCACTCTGAGCAAGGCTCCAGCTGTTCCCATGGCTTTCCCTTGAGCACTGACTATGCTGGACATCCTGTGAGCCCCTCACAAACTGGTAATTATATCTAGAATTGAGTCCTTTAGGAATTCAGGTACCCAATCTGCTAGGAATGCTGCCAAGGAGGAGGAGGAAATCATGAACATCAAATTCACTCTGCTAATTTTTGCTATAGTCCGCTGGGTCAAATGTGGAGGTTTTCTTACTGGGAAGCAGGTCAGTGCAGAGGAGGCAGTGCTGCTGGACAAGCCAGGTGCTGCACACTCCTTTCCCTGCAGGCAGCAGCAAAACCATGTACAGCAAAACCCAGTACAAAAAGTGTGTTACCTATTGAGGCCCAGCAAGTCCATTAAGTCTGAAGACCACAAGCTTGTTCAGCCTATGTATAAGGATATGCCCAAGTACTCCAGAGAGGACAATGTCTGGCACTTCTCAGTATCCACAGTGTTCATGGCCTGCCCCATCATATGCACTGCACATGCAGCATCAAGGGGTGCAACGCACTTCATGCCGTCAGCTCCACCCAGCTCTAAGGGTCTAACTGGATCTAGACGTAGAGGGTGGCTAAGCTGGGAATTTTTATATCTCAGCATATGCTACAGTAAAACATTTCCCTTCCTGTCTTGAGTGATGGTCCATGTGCAGTCTTATCTATGGATTCTTACCACCCACTGACTTTCCCACTCCACCAGTGTAGATCCTTGCATGAGAAGACCCTGGCCCTCAAAAAGAAATAGACAGAGAAGGGGGAAATTCTCAATCCTGTCAAGAATTGCAGCAGCCCCAGAAACTTCTGTATTAGGACATTGGCTCCTGGCAGGACCTGTGGATGTGTGGAACCCACATTGGAGTGGGTTTGCTGGCACCCCATAGAAACTCATGTGGGAGTAGTCTGTTCCTGAAGGAATGCACCCCCTGGGAAGGATCACACTGATGCAGTTTGTGAAAAACTGCAGCCCGTGGGAAGGATCCATGTTGGAAGAAGTTCTCACAATCAGTCCAAAAGAAAAAAAAGAAAAAAAATCAGAGGGAAATCTTGTGTGGGATCTACACAATGTCTAGGCAAAACTGCCTTATTTCTAAATCCACACTGCAGTCCATCACTTGAGTAGCCCCGGTACACATACACAGACAGCATGACCTTCAGCTGACAGATGAGAGCAGTCCAAAGTCTTGGATTCTGTTTAAAAGTCATCAGTGATTCACTGCCAAAGGACAGCTCACTTCTGGCCTGGTTCAGTGGGAAAGCCACTCAGGCCCTGAAGCTAGCTGGGTCACACAGGTGCCAAAGCAACAACACATAATATGAAACAGAGGGGCAAGAGGGGAAATACCTAGTAATAACTCCAATATTAACTTCTTTTGTTTTTCAGCTGTAATAAAGTGCCTATGTATCCATATGTAACCTCTCTAATGAGGGGCCTGATTTCCAGAACCACTGAGTCTCCAGTAGTTTCTGTAGAAGCTGCTGTATAGAAATCTACTCTCTTACAAGGGACTAAAAATGCACTTGCACAGCTAAATTTGGGCGACTGTTCTTAACATCTTGAGATTTTGGTTTACATATCAGAACAGCTGGAGATGGCTTAAGGCTGATCAGTAAACTGAAGTGGGATTACAACATAAACCCAGTATTAATTGTATATGGAAAAGCCAAGGTTGGCAACCTTTTACGTGGAGACTGTGCAGACTGAATATTAAAGGAGAAAAGCTCTAGAGAAACCTGACAGATTTTCTTTGCTGCAGCCACTTGGGGGTTGAGAAGCAAGAGAAAACAGGTATTCCTTTGATAGACTGATAGGCTGAAATAATTTAGGATTACAACAGTTTTAAATTCCACCCAAACATTTCCATACACAAGTCTAACACAGAAAATCTTGCAATCATAGAATGGTTTGGACAAGGACGGACATTAAAGATCATCTTGTTTCAACCCCCCTGCCATGGGCAGGGACACCTTTCACTAGACCAGGTTATTCAGGCCCTATCCAGTCTGGCCTTGAAAATTTACAGGGACAGGGCATCCACAGCTTCTCTGGACAACCTCTTCCAGTGTCTTACCACCCCAACAGGGAAGATTTTTTTACCTAATATCTAATCTAAACCTACTCTCTTTCAGTTTGAAGCCATTCCCCCTTGTCCTATCACTCCAGGCCCTTGTAAATAGTCTCTCTCCATCTTTCCTGTAGACTCCCTTCAGGCACTGGAAGGCCACAATTCGGTCACCCCAAAGCCTCTTCTTCAGGCTGAAGAGTCCCAATTCTCTCAGCCTTTTCTCACAGGACAGGTGTTCCATTCCTCTAATCATCTTTGGTGGCCTCTGCTGGACTCACTTCAACAGGTTCCCATCCTTCCTGTGCTGGGGACCCAGATCTGGATGCAGTGCTGCAGGTGGGCTCTCACCAGAGTGGAGCAGAGGGGCAGAATCCCCTCCCTCCCTCCCCTGCTGCCCACGGGGCTCTGATGCAGCCCAGGACACGTTTGGCTCTCTGTACCGTGAGTGCCTGTGGCAAGTTCATGTCCAGCCTCTCACCCAGCAGTACCCCCACGTCCTTCTGGGCAGGGCTGCTCTCCATCTGTTCACCCCCCAGCCTGGATTGATCCCAGGGGTTATCCTGACCCAGGTGCAGCACCAGCACTTGGTCTTATTAAACCTCCTGAGATTTCCATGGGCCACTTCTCAAGCTTGTCCAGGTCCCTCTGGATGGCATCCCATCCAATAGGTGTGTCAATCACATCACTCATCTTGGTGTCATCTGCAATCTGGAGTATGGGTGTGGATTTCACAGATTAGGAATTCCTGCATATACTGTTACTGAGATTAACAACCCTTCAGAAAGGCAGATGAATCTGAAAGTACCAGTCACCCACATATTGCTTAACTGGACCACTGCTTAATGAAGGTTATGATTTGCTCCCATTTCATTTGTGGATGTGTACCACATTTCCTTAATTCCCCAAGTATCCCAGTGGTGGCTGCTGGCTTTCCATGCACAGAAAAGTAACTAGTAAAGTATTTAATATATTGCATCTTCTTCAATTCAACCTAGCTGCAGGAAATAGCCATTTTCTCTGTCAGTGCCTCCAGGACCAATTGCCAGCACCTGATAAAATGATGGGAGACCTCAGAAGCAGCACAGTAGTTACTGGCAGAGAGTGAATAATCTGTGAGTGAATTGCAGTGCCTACAAATGGAATCTTTCTACCCCAATCTTCAGCTATAAAATAAAGTGCTGCATTTATTTCTTAACATCCATATTATGCTGCAGCTACTTTTTCCATGTATCTTCTTTTGTACAAAGCACATGGAAATAGGGAATGAAGAGAAGGTCAGATTTGCTTTGGAAAAGCCCAAAAACTCTTTCTGGAGTTATTAGGAGAGCTATGAGAAGGCCCAGTGGCAATGATATATAGATAAACATCTGCATTCCTTACATACCACAATCATTTTTGCTTCAAGCAGAACTTCACACTTCCAATGCTAAGCAGATTGTGTATGTGCCCATTAGACACTCAATTGCTCTCTCCCCATTCGGTGTCAGGTATCCATTTGATAATTTGCTTTTGCATTATGAAGAGCTGTGGCTGACTCAGTGATCCTCTCTATAGATTTGTGAAAGCTCTCTTGCATGCTGAGCAAACACTTAGTCCCTTCACAATACTGTATGGGCCGATTCTTTAGTCAAAAATATTCCACTACCTTAGAGTTGCATTGCAGAGATCCTCAACTATTTTATGCACTGCCTACTTAAAAAATAAAGATTGAATTACATTCCTGAGCCCAGGATCCTCTTGCACTATACAAATGTAAGTATTTAATTTGGCTTCCCTGTTTATGTTAGTTTGTTTTAGTTGCTCTGTGTCTTACTCAACCACAAGAATGCAGTATAATTTGACTTACTCAGAACTGTGTGTTTTTGGCTGCTTTTTGCTTCACAGTAAAAAAACCCCAGGTTTTAAAGAAGGTCTAAAAGTGTTTTTTTGTTCTTTAGTTGTGAAACTAAAAACTAGACAAACAACCAAAAGAAATTTCATACCGAGAGCCTGCAAATAAAGGCAGAGTTAAAAAATGAACTGTTTGTAGTATTGAGGAAAGGAAGCAGATTGCCAGCCTGCAGAGACTGAACTCTGCTGCTCCCCCCTGCAGAAACATGTTGGAGGTTAGAATGGTGCAGCACCCACCCCAAAACCCTCTTGCCAGCATAAAGTGGTTTATGGCAGGTACAGGGGAGAAGAGGAAAAAACTACACAACAGTGATGGGGTGACTTTCCCTGGTAAGATCTATTCTAACCCACAAGATCAGGAAGGTACCAAAAAGCTGTTCCAGCTCTCACTGTAGGAAATGGGAGGAAATTAAGCTGCTGGCTGTAGAAGGAGCTGCCACAGGTCACAGGAGGTTGTCTCAGCACAGCAGCACCTCACACCCAAGCAGCAGGAATGACAATACCAGCCACCGAGTCACGGAGTCAATTATGTTGGAAAAGAGCTCCAAGATCATCAAGTACAACCTTTGACTGATCACTACCTTGTCATCTAGACCACGGCACTAAGTGCCATGTCCAGTCTTTTCTTGAACATTTGCAGGTGTGGTGACTCCGCCACCTCCTTGGGCAGCCCACTCTGATGCTTTACAACTCTTTGTATGAAGAAATTCCTCCTGATGTCCAACCTGAATCTCCCTGGTGCAGCTTGAAGCCACGTCCTCTTGTCCTGTCCCTTTCTGCCTGGGAGAAGAGGGCAACCCCTGCCCCGTTACAACCTCCTTTCTCAGATCGTCATGGATCTTGAAGGCATCAGTAGTACTTAAATGCAGGGACAGCATGTGCGACAATATGGAAGAAATTTTGTGACTGATGTTACTTTTGGTATCTTCACTTAGATCCATATTAGTTTAAAAGTACCTGAGGTTTCCCTAAAAAGACATTGAGGATTCTCCTATGAAATGTGGTTTTTCTGGCAAGATAAACTTAGCTTAAGCAATCGCTCACATCCAGGTCCACATCAGCTTTGCAGTGCAAAGTGCACGGTCAGGGTCGGGGATGGAATGTGAAGCCCAGCCCTTCCCAGACACAGGGAGCGTCCCTGAGAGCCAGCCTAGCCGAGGGAAGCTTAGGGCCACCCTGTAGATGCTTTTGCCTATTTATATGAAATATGTTAAATGAATAACAATCAAACCAAAATAAATCTCTACAGGAGGCTGAAAGCAGCAGGACCCAGAGCAATTACGGTCAAATAATCAGTAGTAGCTTCCAATTTGGAGATGTTCTTAGTTTTTAGATGCCTGAGAAAGATGTACCACAGAGAAGCCCCATTTGCCATATTTCAAAACACTGATTTTCTCATGCCAGCTTCTACACCTCAAAAAGCTCTATCTAGCCATAAAAAGCTGAATAATTTTACTGAAATTGCTGGAGTTTCAGATATTTACATTTTGTTATAGTTTGTAAATGAAAATTGGGTTGTAAAAGTATTTGAAATTAAAATTCATTCTAAGTATTGTTCTAATGGTCGGTTGTTTATGTGCACTGTGCACAAAACTGAGTCTATACTCAGTTTTAAAATGCACGTACAGCAAGCATTACATTAGCAAAATAAGAAATAGTCAAAGAGGAGCAACATAAAGCAGAGACACACCCTTCTGAGACAATGAAAAGCAATACCCATGAGTAATAAATAAATAACTGGTCACAAATTTTATACCATACAGCTTTCTGTTTCAGGGGCTAATGTACAAATATTTTGCAGATGCCATCTACAGTGGGAGTGGAAAATCTTATAGTAAATAAAATAAATTAGGAAACAGTTCTTAAAAATCTCATAATTTCTTTACTTATGTTAGCTGTTGCAGCAGGAGAAGTGACCAAGGCAACTGTTTCTTAAGCATTTATAAGAAACTGGAGAAAAGTAGACGCATGAATGTTAATATCACTGAGACAGAAATCAAAGTAGAAATAGGGGTTTTTTAATTAAACACTGATCATAAAACTAAGAAGCCACCAATATCCCTGAAATGTACCCCATTTAAACTCAGAGAGATTAGATGCTCACAGACCTTAAGGTCTCATACTCTTATTATTTATACCAGGCTGCCCTCTAGCAACAAAAACTAGTGCACAGCATTCATGAACAGTTTTCTCAGAACACAAGTTGTTTTTCCCTTTCAAAAAATGTTTACTGTTTGCCTCATCTGTGCTTTAATCTGCATTTTAAAGCTCTTATTTGGTAAATCTTCTCACTAGTTTAATAGAAACAGCAAAATTGGCTACTTAATTGCAATGGTTAAACATATTTGGAGACAGCTACTGCTTTATAAAGATACATATATACTTGGCTAATTTTTGCTCCATTAGACCACCTTAATCCCTGATGTATTATCAGGGAAGCTGGCTCCATCCTTTTCTTGCTCAGTGCAAACTGCAGTAAATGAAAAACAGTCTGGTGCTGGTGGACTCCACAGTGGCTCCCCACGTCTGCAAAAACCTGGCAGGACCTTGTAGTTTTTCCTAGCACAACTTGTACAGGGCACATTCCAGTTCAAGACTGGAACTATAAACCCCCAGCATATTAGACTGCACTCATGGGGTCTGACACGTCCCAACCCATTTTGCCCCTCCCACACCTTTCTCCCCAAAATTTATGATCATTCTCTGCTGCTAACTCAATCTACCTGGGAATTAATACGCCAATAAAATATATAGTCAATTAAATAAAAAAAAAAATTATTATTTTTTAAGGGAAGCTATAAAACAAATACTTATCTTTACATTTCTACTTTGGCTTGATAAAATGCATTAAAATTCCCAAGGCCTGTGTTGATACTCAGCAAACTAGCAAGGCATTGCAGAGCACGTTCACCTCCAAGGCACCTTGAATTGAAGTCAATAAGAGCTAAAGACAGGCTTACAGACGTTTCCAAGTGCCTAACCTAAACTGGAGTTAAGATTCTGATCTCTAATTGAGTTGCAAACCACTGCAAAAGGGCTTCATTTAGAAAATCTTGTTCACATTAAAATTAACCCAAACTGGCTCCAGTCCTAAACTTGAGAGAAACATAATTAAATATTCTGATTAAATGGCTTCTATGATCACAAGCAATAAATAATCATAAGTTTTCTTTAAAAAAAAAAACAAAACCTTTTGAGGGAAAGCACCAGAAATGCTGACAAACAACAAAGTTGAGCTGGCAGCCACTGGGCTAAGAGAGGTTCTTCAGCTACCTGCAAGACCAAACGGTTCTTTGGAATGATGCATAGTTGGAAAGTTATAGCAAAGTAAAGGTCAGACATCAATAGAAACATAATTCAAAAGGCAAAGAAATTTGTATTTTACAGAGTATACTCCCTGAGGACTTAGCAAAAGATCACTGCTGTCATATTGAGCTGAGGAAACATTGAGAGGAAGACATCAGTAAGATGCATTTGACTCCCTGCTTCTCTCCCTGCCATTACCCCAAGCTGAATTAGCTGCCACAGCTATAGCACCCACAGGCTGGGGGGCTTGAGATGGCCAAACTGACCTACATGTCCTTCTTCCCCTCTTTCCTTTCAGTGTCTTTTGTGGACAGCTGAAGTGAAGGGGTTATGACTACCAGGATAGCACTTTGCACTAGAATATCTCAGCTGTGTGTTTGAGGAGGCTTTTGTGTTGCCCAAATAGGACAAAAATTTTGATCATTACATGTCCAACATTAAATAAACATATGAGGGGTAAAGGCGTGGTTATGTATCTGTCTTAGGGACAGCAGTGTACTGACACTTCATTTTAGAAAAAGCTGCTGCTTTGCATCTGCTGTGAATTTCATATCAAACTCAAAGCATTTCCATGAACATTTTCCCCATAAATTTAAACCTTGGGAGGGGTTTATAAGTGGCACTATTGAAAAGCATGTTGCAGTAGTGGAAAAATATGTTACATGGAACAAATCAGGAGGTTAAAGTCTCTACTCTTTTTTTCCAAAAAAATGCTCTTTTCCATTAACCATAGCACTGGAATCCTGTACCACAGTCTTTGAGGCTGATTATGTGGAACTGCTTTTAAATATTACTTTTGAATTTATCTTTCTAACTAACCAGCGGGACATGCTTAAAATACCATCAAATTATTTCCCTTGCTTAATATAAATAACAACACTTCTTGAAATGTTCAGCTTCTTGTCCACACCCAATTTGCTGAAAGGTCAGAATTAGACTCACTAGGGATTCACACTGGATAATTTTTCAGTGTGTTACAACCAATAATTGTCAAATAGCAAAGTTAAATCTTAAATAGGATTCTACAGGCCTCGGGCAAAATTCCTGCCGTAGTAATGAGAAATCTTTCTTGAGAAAAGACCAAGGGCTAAAACTGTTGAAGGAAAAGAATAACTTTATGAAGCCCTGCTGGCCAGTTTACACATTGGATTAACGGGTGTTGGAACTGGCAGGCTGTTTGGACAGGAATGGAAAAACTTACCCCATTAAACCTTGTTCAGCTACTGCAAAATCTTATCTCTGGAAATCAAAAGTTTGCATATGCAGGGGGACACCAGAAAGCCCTAGTGCTAAAAAAACTTACAAAAATCACCTTGATTCAAAAGAATGGTTAAACATAGTCCTAACAGTCCTGAATACAGTTCTACTGCAATGTATACTTACCTTCAGGTACACATTTCAGTGCTTTCCCGATTCAGGATATTAATGAACACAACATTTTCTATTAACAGCACTTTCTAAACTGAGAAATACAAAACTTCAAGAGGATCCGTAGCCACAGAAGATGTTTGACACTCGTAGGAAAAGCACCGTGATCTGATAAAAATACCTCTTCCGTAGAGAAATCAGATGCAGAGCAAAATGTTCCAAATGACAGAAAAGGTAGCAAGGAGTCTCTGAGGTGAAGGGAAATTTTGAAATTATGGTATGCACTGTGAAGCCCCAATTTTGAACACTGCATTTTATTCCTCTTAGTTTGCCTTTTTTTCTTCTTCTTTTTCTTTATTATAAAAACACTACCCTATCTCAAAAGCCTACTGTCATACTGTTTTGCTATGCATACTTTCCCAGAATATTTAGATAGTCCAGCTGCAGGCAGCAGAGATATAAAAAGTATGTTTAAAGAAGAGGGACCTCTAAGCCATCTTAGAATCACTGCATGGAGACAGTGATGGTGAGAGAAGGGAAAGGCAGTGCAGCAGCTGCAAGAGCCAATTTTCCCCACAGTCAAAATATCAGACAGAATGACACTGATGGGCTTCAGGCTGCAGCTGACTTTTAATGGAATCTTTCCTGATTTGTACACTTCAGAGTAAAATCAACTTCAACAATAAAGCCCTAACTCTCGTCACAGGAGTCTATGCATTAGAAACTGGGTTAATCACAACTCTGAGATAAAGTATCTTTCACTGTGCAGCTCATCTCAAGAAAGGATGTACCAATTATCTAACAACTTCTACACACATCTGAAATGTATAAGTTGAGAAAGAATTACTTGGATTTATAGCTGTGCAATGGAGTAGAACCCGGACTATTTTGCTCAATATTTTCCCTACCATTTGGAATAAAATTTTTGGTAATGGAGTTGTTAGTATTCAGGAGTAAGTTGCTTTGGAGTACTGTAGTTTATCCTATCATACATATAAAACTGAACAAATACAGTAAGGCCAAATTGAACATTTCATAAAATGGGGATAAGTGCAGATTTGATGGTTGCTAATAGCAATTTCTTAATATATTCTCCCACTTTGCTATGGCAAACCTGCAATGCTTGGGCCAGGCAGATGCAGAATGTATCAAATTAGTACCTTAGGGCAAGGAGTACAATATGATGTTTCATTATAAACTCAGGGAAGCAAACTACATCCTTGACATACCCTGCTTCCAGACATTGCTGAGACAATTGATAATTCTTTATGTCTCATGTGAGGATCACCAAAGGAAATCTCTGGAACTAGTCATTAATCAAACAAAGCGTAATGCAGAGTTAAAATTTTTGAAATGCTGCCAAAAGCATTTGTGGAAATTTGCAATGACAACTGATGAGAAACTCAATGCCTAGAGGGAGGGAAGGTTGTGGCTTTCCTCTGATTTTGTTTTGGCTTTTCTTATTTTCTTTTTTACTGATTGCTACAGAATCCTTATAGGGAAAATCTTTCAGTCAATCCTTTGTAGAAAAGAAAATCTATTTTATAAACAGTTTCTATTATACCGGCAATTTTCCTGTAGCTATACAGAATGAGACTTATCCATTCCAACAATAGGTTTCCAACTAAAGAAGAAAACCAAAATATAGGGTAACAGAATGGGTCTGGAACAGAGTAGGGTGGGATGAGCCACAATCAGAATGCACTTGGCAAGAGAAACAGGTATTAAATTAGGTTTAAAACACAAAGGAGAATGTCCCAGACAGTAGGCCAGAAAGGCAAAAAATAGGACAGAAAAAATAAGTGAAGAAACTCTGGTTAGCAGCAACTGCCTATGTCTAATTAGCCTTAGCTAAAACAGGAGAAATATATTCTAACAAGCCCTTGCAAATCAGATGTCAGGTACAAAGAGAGGCCTCACTTTTCAGGTTCCTGGCATAAAATGATGTATTTGCACATTTTTGTACATTGCCTAGAGAAACAGGGCTAGCTATGGAACTCTGTACTGTAACATGAAAAAAGACAGTTGCAGTAATCATGGCCATTAGCCTCAGGTTTCCCTATGCTACCAAACCTGGATCCTTACTGTTCAAACAATCCAGATAGACACAGTCTTCAAGGCACTAATACTTATGATACTACGTAGTCTTTTTTTTTAACCCCAAGTTACTTCAGGTAAGTTCATCCTTAACATTTTCATGCTGCAGTGTCAGGTACAGTGCTTTTTCTCTTCCCACTGATTTTACCAGGGCTGGCATTCGAGGCCTAATTTCAAATTACAGTCACAGCTTCAGATAATGCAAAGTGTCATTTTTGTACCAACTCTGTCATCATCATAAAAAGATAATTATCTGTCAATCTACTGGAAATCTTCCTACTTCAGTGATTTACATGTGCCAGACATAATTTTGAAGTTCATGCCACAAAGAGCTCCCTAAACAAGAGACTGTCTCATAAGAAAAACAATTGGTGACATCCTGCCCAGTGAAGTGTGTAAAACATTCATCTGCATTTCCCAGTCTATTTTGCTCAACAAGTTTCTGTAATGGAATTCTCATTTACACCCACACCAGTCTGGTGACTCGACTGCACTGGTGGAAATAGGACTTCGTTTTTCCACATCAACCAACACCCACAGGCAAAGTCTCTCACACATTCCTGGATGCTCCAATCCAAACCCTGATGTGCAGACAGACACAACGGCAGATGATTTATGGATCACAGTAGACTCAGGGTAGGCTCACAGATAAATCAGTCCTGGTAGGAAAGCACTACTTCCAGGTATTTTGCCACTTCTTTCCAAGGAAATCAAAGACAAAAGCCAGTACTTAGCTTACACTGGGTGCTCAGGCAAAACTTAAGTCATATGATATTAAAGAAATTACTCAGATGAAGAAAAGAAGAACAAGAACATTCAAACACTTAACTCTCAGGAGCACATTTAGATAATTTAGAGGAATCATGAACTAAAGCATCATGTTTACAGGAGGATGTACTTTCTCCATACATCTCTTTGATAAGCACCATAAGCATTAGCGTTCTGCTATGAGGATGATGAATGTATGCTAACGCTTTTGTTTCCATGCCAAACCATCCATCTGGTCTCTGCTTAGAATTCTGTCATACTCCCTTTTTTTCACTTTTGCCCTATGCTATATTTAAGTTAAAAATACAAAACTATGTATTATCACATGCATGTAATTTATAATCTAGACTCTCAGTGTTAATGAAATTCAACAATAAGATAATAGAACAAAGAGAGAATGGTTTTGAATACTAAGTTTCCAATTGTTTGAGATGTAGCACTGCTTTATTGTATTAGCAACCTCTTCATAACAAGGAGAGACAAAAAGTGTTTGAATTAATTACCTCATTGGTAGGGGGGAAAAGAATCTCATTTTTTAATGCACAGTTCATCTGCTAACACACAGACACTAATGATAGACTCATGCTGATATATCACTAGCAGTGCACCATAAATGATGGGTGGTAGCCATCATTACTATTGGGTTTAGGTTCTATTAATTTATGGAAAAGGTGTCTACAAAGTCTTTTGTATTATCACTTGCTACTTCAAATATAGGAGCAGAGGTTTGCATTAGGAGTTTGTAGGAGATTAGTAATCAGACTTCCTGAGCTCATCATGAAATCTATGTGATATATTTATAAACCAACACTAGATATGTGTAAGTGCTTCCTGCCTGTTGTCTCAGAGTGAATGCTGCAACATGAGTCATAATTATTCAGGCCATAATTTATGATACTCTGCATTTCCTTTTGGTCAGCAGAAGTACTTCAGAAAGGTCCTGCTGGGGTATAAACACAGATGAAGTGACCAGCCTACTTCAGGGATTGTCTACTCTTCTAGCTTCTAGAAAAACATTTATGATTGAAACAGTTAGAATTGAAGACAGATGAAAAGACCTCATAATGGGCCTTTTTCTCCAAAGCACCTAGAAAAGGGATGTTTGTAGTTGGGCATTCTCAGCTGCCCTTGTACATGTACAACTTAAATGGCTATTTATTGTCACAGGACAAATGCTTAAATACTCAGCTCCAGAGAACGCCACTATGGGTGTGGAACTACAGCTACCAGTATATATTAAATGCATTCACATATTCATGGCATCTTCAAGATAAAGTGCTCAGACACTCTTGAAGAAGTACAGCTTCCTTGCACCAAGCAGACAATCCTACCAGAATGATTAAGTGATCACACGCCATTATGGTTGAAGCACAGTAAATATTTTGTTCTCCCTATGATGCCATTATTCTTTTGCACATATTAAAAAACTGATGTTAAACCAAAAGAATATCCTGAATTAATGGTGATACTCAGCTCTTTTCTCAGATGCACAATTGCTTTCCAAAGAAGCAGCTTCTCATAATCCAGTCCCATGTGGCTTGAATCTAACCCAGTTACAGCACTGAAACCTTTTCCCTTTTCAGTGTCAGTACAAAGAAGACTGGGGACTAGCTCCTAGTCCATGCTCTGGCAGCTTTAATACTGGCCTAAATAGGTTACTGAGGATTACTTTTGGCACTGCTTGGGAAACTTAACTGATGTCAAGCCAACGTACCCCACTTTGTGCCAACTGCCTCTTGTTCTCTTCTAAATCAAGGAAGCACCATTAAAAAGTGCCAGGGAGAAAGCTGAGGACTGGGCTAAAGTACACTATGCTCTGGTGACCTGTGTAAGCACAAGGGATCCATTGGGAGCACTTAGAGACCAGAACAACCTGGAGCAGCTACTGTAATTTGTTCTGGGCACCATACAGAGATAAGAGTGTCTCCTCCAAGACTGTGCCAAACACCTAGACAACTCCTAATTTTGTCCATAAGTCAGTGTTTGCAGAAAAGTTCCTAAATGTTGCCTTCCTTCCTTCCTTCCTTCCTTCCTTCCTTCCTTCCTTCCTTCCTTCCTTCCTTCCTTCCTTCCTTCCTTCCTTCCTTCCTTCCTTCCTTCCTTCCCTCCCTCCCTCCCTCCTTCCTTACCTCCTTCCTCCTTCCTTCCTTCCTTCCTCCCTCTCTTCCTTCCTTCCTTCCTTCCTTCCTTCCTTCCTTCCTTCCTTCCTTCCTTCCTTCCTTCTTCCTTCCTTCCTTCCTTCCTTCCTTCCTCTTCCTTCCTTCCTTCCTTCCTTCCTTCCTTCCTTCTTCCTTCCTTCCTTCCTTCCTTCCTTCTTCCTTCCTTCCTTCCTTCCTTCCTTCCTTCCTTCCTTCCTTCCTTCCTTCCTTCCTTCCTTCCTTCCTTCCTTCCTTCCTTCTTCCTTCCTCTTCCTTCCTTCCTTCCTTCCTTCTTCCTTCCTTTCCTTCCTTCCTTCCTCTCCTTCCTTCCTTCTTTCCTTCCTTCCTTCCTTCCTTCCTTCCTTCATTCCTTCCTTCCTTCCTTCCTTCCTTCCTTCCTTCCTTCCTTCCTTCCTTCCTTCCTTCCTTCCTTCCTTCCCTCTTTCCCTCCCTCCCTCCCTCCTCTCTCCCCTTCCCCTTCCCCTTCCCCTTCCCCTTCCCCTTCCCCTTCCCCTTCCCCTTCCCCTTCCCCTTCCCCTTCCTCCCTTCTTTCCTTCCTAGCTCCCTCCTTCCCGCCTCCCTTCTTCCCTCAAAACTTTACCTGAAATTCCTTTCACTCTGTGGGACCACGAACAGTTTAAAGTGAGTATTTAGCATGGACCCTACACCAGACTGAGCTTTCCAGAAGTCAGAGATCTGCAAAACATCAGCTTCCCTGACTGCTTTGAAATTTAGGAAATAAAGCACTGCTATAAAATATTGTCACTACATTACAAGTGAAAGAACTTTATTTTTGGACCATATTTCCTCTTCCATCTGTTATTGAAGAACTTTCTTCCACTATGAACTCTTAAGGGTTAACTGGCATTGGGTGGAGGAGGGGGAAATCAGAGGTCAGCTCATGTTCTGATATCAGTGAACTCACAAGTTACTCCTTAAGCATGTGGTTTCATCCTAGGTTCCTCCTGCCAGCAATTTCTCACTTTAATCATACACCCACAGCAACCCAGATCTTTAAATTCAGCAATTCTTTCTCAGGTTTCAGCAAGTCATTGGCAGCCTGAGCTATTTTTGGGATATTTTCTCTACTGCAGATGCAGCTCACGAAAACGCAGGGAGCATGCTAAAGACCTGCAGCTATTTGCCTTGTACAATTTGCTCATTTCTCTTTATTTCTCTGTTTTCCTGCACTCATCACTTAAAGGACAATCTTTCTTGCAAACAAAATCCCCGGAGCCTGATTAGAGGGACTGAAGGCTCCCAGACACGGATTGCCTGCCAGCCACAGCACGGTAAGGACATGGACACTTTTGGCTAGCCTTGCATTGCAGCTTTTTAAGCTTTGCTGAACGTTTATTTGTGTCCATTGCTTCCAAATCAACACTGCTGGCATGGCAGGCAGTCTCCAGCTCCTGGTCTCCATTTTCATTCCCTAAAATCCTCAGCACTTGTAAGTAACACATTTATACTCACCGTCTCTTTGTGTGTTCTAGAAATCAATGACTGACACTAATTTTGATCAGTTCCAGGGGTCGGGGATTTTTCTTTACATTTTACTATCTTTTGGACATCTGTAATTTGCAATCCTGATTGAAACTGTGGATATTTTTATTGCCTGATCTTCCCTGTTGAAGGTATATTGTTAATTTTGTTATTTCTCTCAGCAAATTATTCAAATCAGGGAATGGCTTTATATACGGTAGATAGAAATATTATTAAAAAGCCCTGCTCCTGCTGATTTACCGTTTTATACATCGCTTTCCTGTCTTGTGTACTGGCTCTGCTCAAATACCTTGAGGCTGCCACAGAGCAGTACACTAACACTACAAAGGGATTGACAGCATAAAACCAATGCAGCAGACAGAGCTGTACTAAAAATGATGAGGTTTTATCATACAGTTATTTTATTTGCTCACAGAAATGCACCAAGTAACCTCTGCAAGAATGGTGAAATTTCAAATTTATAGGACATACTTGTTTATTAAAGTACTTGTAAAAATAGTTCACCAATCCTTGGGGACGTTTTACTTATACACACAGTTCATGTCTAATCAATGTACAAACCAAATTCTGTGAATCTCTGGTGAAAGAAAGTGGATTCCTTTGGTCCTTTTATTTCAGGCTCCTTAGGAAAACTGGAATAGCTCTATCCTTCCATGTGCAGTAATATGATGATTGCAGAGAATTCCCCCGAGGGCTTAACATACACCATCCACATATTTGATTGTAATTTAGTGTTTGTTGTCCTGTTAGGGGAGGTTTTAGAAAGGCTGAGTTTGCACTAGAGGTAGGCGGCCTTCAGACAGACTAAGCAATCAAAACTACCTGCATCTGCTGCCAGGACAGACAGGAGCATAGTGAGCAATTGTAAACCCACACTATTTCCTATCAAAATGCTTAGACATTGCAGTCTGCAGCAGAAACAAAAGTTAGCACAACCTTTGAAACAGTTCTTTAGCTTATTTAGTACTTACTAGTTTAAGTACTAAACTTATTAGCTCAGTTTCTTGTTTGCAGATGTTTCTTAAGTGATTTATAAAACCTATGGAGGGATGGGAGAAATGCTATATGTGCATACGAGTGGAATTAAGGTCTTTAAGCTTTAATTTTCAGTGTGGGAACAGTTCTGGTGTTGATATGCAAAGAAATAAAAAACCCAAACAAACATGTAGAATGTAAGGACTTACAACTCAGACAACTAGAAGCAGAAAGTGAAAACTTCAACTGATATCAGTAGATTTAGGATCAGGCTCTGAAGGTGGTATTTTTATTTCTGAAAGTCTCTTAACAATTTTGAGGCAATTTCTATGATGTTGTCAATGTTGTTTTTGAATATAAGGCTGATACCTGAGACTGGGTCTCTCATCCAGCTGGTGAATCTGCCTCAGTTTCACTGAAGTCGCTGATACTAAATTAGCTGAATGATAACCAGGCAGCAATCCTTTAATCCTTAGTTCAATTTTAGACCCAATCCCAAATGTTAGTACTCAGATTGCTTGAAATCTTGAGACTCAACACATTTCCCGGGGACCACAGGAAGAAAGATGGATGTGTTTTACTAAAAGTTAGAAAAGCACTCAATTGTTTACTGTTAACAGGGAAACTATTACATCATTAGACAAGTTCAGAGTGCACATGTAAAGCTAGATCATGCATTTCTGCCTCAAAAAAACAGTGTTGCTCTCAGCACAAACAGAAGTCAGGTGAAGGAAGTTTTACCAACAGGACAGGTCTGTGCAGAATTGAGCGTTTGGGGAATTCAGTGAGATAAACCCAGTACAGGGATTATACCTGTACAGACAACCATTCAAGTAGTGCTTGTTAGGGCTCATCTTAAAAAACGTTGCCCTAAATTGTGCCATTGATAGAAATTATCATTAGACAGACAATGCATGTTGTTCCACAAGATGTGCAGAAAGGAAATCATCTGAATAATGAAAAAAACAGATGCCATATATAAATGCTTATTTTTAAAACAAACTGTTGCATACAGGAGCTCTCTGGAAATTGAAAACCTCATCCTTGTTAGAGGAGGAATATAGGCCATGGAGATGAGCAACTCTCCAGACCTTCCCAACTGAGCATACACTCATGCCATGTTAATACGCTCATTTTTTGGTGAGCATATATATTAAATCAGTCACACACAAGATACTGAAGATTAATTGACTCTATAAATGACTAATTTATAATTCAGCAGCAGCTATGACGCCAAGCACTCCATAACTCATGCTTGATGATCCTTGTCTAGAAACCAGAATATAAAAAGGGCTAATGGATCTCAATAGCAGCAACGGCTGAAGTGGAACCTATGCTGATGTAAAGTACAACTTGTTCCAGAGTCAGAACATGAGTCAAAAACTTGATTATTCCTCAGAATATCATGGAAGTGGGTCCCTCTAATTTTAGTGACATCCTCAGACATACTAAAGCTGCAATAAGGTACTGTACATGAACACGGCCATGGCAACTGGCCAGTTATATTCTATTCAGCTTATTGGGTTTTTTTAAGTTTACAATTTTAGCTTAAAAATCAGTTTAAAGAAGGTTAATTGGTCCTGTACTACTCTGCAACCAGCTAGACTAAAAGCACCCATAGTTTCAATGACTCCATTGACATGCACTAACTTACTACACTGCAACAATCCGATCAGATGGCTGAGCCCTTCATTAAAATTGAAGGGACAGTTTTATTTTTCCTGACTGTCACTTTGCACCAGATTAATTATATTAAATCCAGTTGAGGAACTGTGTTGAAAGAGGAATCATCAACAAAAAGTGAATAGTAAAAATTCTTCAATGTGTCTGAATTTTAATATGCATACAGAGCAGGGCTCTGCAACAAAAAACTGAAAAATTTAGTGGTGTGCTGGTGTATGTTGGGAGGCAGCATCAGTTTAGAGGAGGAATATCACAGAGTTGCAGAAATGAGAGAAAACGTAGTAGGAAATTAAGGTCTCATTGGAGGCAGGAGTAAGCAAACAAGGGGGCAGCTGAGGCGACAGGCTGCAGATTTGTGTGTGAGGAGGCAGGAGGCACTCGTTGGGGAGCCTGAGCAGCTGGGCATTGTCCTCCCTGGAGCTGCTGAGCCCTGGCAGCTCCAGCATTCCCCAGCCCTCTCCTAGATGGCAACAGCAGGATGAAAATGCTCTGCAGCCTGTTTCTCTTGGATCCTCCCACCTCCACTTCTTCCCACATCATCCCACAGCAGAAGTAGGCCGTGGCCCATTTCTGGATCTCATTTCAACCTCAGCCTCAGCCTCTGATAACAGTTAGAGAAGCACCAGGAAGCAGTAAGGGCTACCTGGGGAGGATCAGAGAGGGGCTACAGGGCCTGGACAGCAGAGTGGAAGTACCAGAGGAATGGAGAGATAACAGACATCCTGGAGGAGTGTGCAAACAGACAGGTAGACAAACAGAAGTGCAGCTGCTTCCACCCAACATTCCGAGTGTAAAAGAGCTGAGGAAAAGACAAAAACATAGAATCACAGAATCGCCAGGTTGGAAGAGACCTCTAAGATCATCGAGGTAATATTGTAACATATTACAATACACCACTAAAGATAAAGATACTAGAGACAATACAGCACTGATGGCATCCTATAAGTATGGGTGAGTCCCTATTTGAAATATTATACAGCTTTTGTCACTCACAACGCAGAAAGAGCAATGTATATCGTAATAATGAGGCAGGAGTATGAAGGCTATTGGTTAAGATATCATCATGGAAATTGATTATTTAAGATGTATGACAATGTTGGCCCAAGAACAAACGGATATAAATCAGACATAGCAATTAGAATTAGGAGAATACACTGAAGCAGTGAGATGGGAGCAAGAAACCTAATTATCGGGTTTTTATGATGAAGAATGATCAATTACCAAAAGCACTGTCTGTTTTTGCAAGTTGCTGCAACATTATAATTGCTCCAGGACTGTTTCTAGGCCACTGTCATACATGTTAATTTAAGTGAGATATGAATCAGTCTCTGGGTGTGATGAATGGATAGGTGATATAACCTACTTTAGAAATGTTGCTCCTTTTGACATCACTCTGTACAAAGATTAAGATAAATGCAGCAACATCAGCCTCTTTCTGATACACAAAACTAGCACTCTGAGTTAAAGAAGAATGAATGGAGCAATCTTGGTTCTTGCTGATATTCTGACGAATCTTGGAAATCTGTTATGAGGCTGCATCAATTAGGGTATTTTGAATATATTTTAAGTGTAAACAAGAACCAAAAAGTTACTTCCGTGTTAAGCTTTTCCTCTATTGCTCGAAAACCAAGTTGACTTGACCATTGTCATTAACACATTAAGATGAATTTAATCTTAATATTGTCATTAACAATATTAAGATGAATTTCCCTGATAACGCTTTGTAGGCTGCAAGTTAAATATAATCCCTGATACCATCTTTTGGCATTTCTAGACATTGGCTCCAATTAAATATAGCTGCAATGGATTCCTTAACTGTTCCCATCAAATATGTCAACCCTTCTTTAGTCAGTTCTCATGGCTATTTCTATAATCTTGCTGATTCTTGATTGACTTTTGTTTTGCTACACATAATGATCAAGCTAGCAATCATAAAAAATAGATCCACTAGCAAAGGCACCTAAAAGTTATATTTATACTTGAAAGTCCAAGCCCAAGTCGCTAAGGCAAGTCACTGACAGGTACTAATGATATACAGCAGCTCCTAACTCCAATTTCTCATTATGCAACATCTTTTCCTCTGCCACATTCTCTCAGTAACTGAAGTCACTAACTTTATCTAAAGCTAGATAAAATACACAAATTCAAAGAATATATCAATGCAGGAATGGTCTACTAAATGCAAATACTACTTTTAACAAGGATAGCAAATGCAAGCAAAATTTGGCTCTCTTTAACACTAGTTCGCATTTATCCCTAAATCTTTTATGCTATGACTGTCTTTTTTGATGCCAGACTCAGTATTAACCTGTCACTGCTCAAAATTTAAAGGTAAACAAATCATTTTTATGTTTGGCAAAGAAAAAGCAAAAGGTCTCAGTCAGGAGGGAGGAAAGAGATTACTATCCCTAAGTATGAGAAAGCCTTCAGGTAAGATACTGATCCAGTCATATTTATGTCTAATAATTTCACCATTCTAGAGTTAGATGGAAACAAACAATATCTCAGTCTTGCAGAGCATGCTGACATCACATGGCCCCCAAATTTAGTTCTTTCATGTAGTTTGTCTGTGCTGGTGTTATTAATAGGCACACTAAAATGGGAACTTCGCCCTGGCTCAGCTTTGACTCACTGCATGGCCTTGGGCATCACATAACCTCTGTCTCCAGTTCTCTATCTGCATAATGCATTTGTCTATCTAGTGACTTTGCAGAGTCATGGGGCAAATAAATGAGTCACTTCACAGAATTTTTAAATTGAAATACACTGGCTTCCCTTCTGCACTTTTATAATATATCTCCTGAATTTTAACATAAACTTGCCTTTTTCATAGAGGCAACCAAAGTGTTTAAATAAACAGAAAGAAGAACTATTTAACACTTCCAAATTAAAACCTCCTAGGATTAGTACCCTGAACTAAAAGAATGGAACCATAGCCACATAAGACAGCTTGTCATCTCACAGAGCAAAATACCTTTATCTGATGTTTTTTATCAATCTCTTTACTGTCCAGGGGAGAGGGAAGAAAGAAGGAAGCTTAATTTCACACCACGCAAAGATTAACAGATTACATAGTTAGTAAAATCTGCACTGCAAATTATGGTCTGGGCATAACAGATGGAAGAATCTGTCAGCCAATCTCCATTATTACACTGGCAGTGTATTATTTTGGAATCTAAACTGGCTCTGAGCACAAGAGAGTCATATTCATTTGACTGCACCAGAGGATATAAATCCTCCATGTGGCTGAGATGACTTGCCCAAAGCTAATCAAGTTAGTTATATGCTTAGTTAATTTTTTTCCTGTTGTCCATTGAAACTAATCACATTTTCTCTAGAACATAACTTCTCTGCTTCAAGTCTAACCCTTTGTGTCTTAAGGAGAGAAAAAACCCCTCCATCAAGGCAGCCCCTGAGGGGACTTTTAAGGCATTGACATGCAGTACTCAAATGTTCATTTATTTGTAACAGGAGCCTAAAGATGCAAAAATAAATTACAGAGTCATCTGACATTAGTTTGAACTGCAAAGATGGACAAAGCAAGCATATTAATTATCAAAAGTTGAATAGTTCACCACTGATTATTGCTTCAGTGGATGCTGCAGCTTTACAAAGCCCAGACATCCAGCAAACAACTGATGCCTCATTAGATACAAGCAACTGAATCTTTCAAGGTGGTGTTCTTGGATGTTCACTCACCCATTGCTGTCTTATTTTTTCTTACAACTTGGTTAATTCTTTGCTTGGATTAAAGTCTAGATCAAGAGTGGACCTTAATATAAAGGAATACTTGTAATGCTGGAATACACGGGACATGTGCTGACCAGTGTTGCTGTACTAAGCAAGCAGTGAGTTGTTCCCAAAGTTAGTCCCTTTCAGCTGTGCTAACCAGGAACATGGGTCTTGTGATGGCACAGCTACCAGAGAATGGTAAATGCCATTCCATTGCTAATTATATCACTACAGAATAGTGAGAACAAATAATGTATTGCCCAAATAAGGCTACATGTAGATGTGCTAGAATGCACAACAGGTTCCTGGTCTTGGAAGCACCTTGTCCATTCCACAAGAAGAAAAAATTCAGAGCTCCAACCTAATTCATAGCTTGTGTCCTGATGGAACTTGGCAACAGGACAAGGAACAAAAAAACCTCTAAAGCTGATCTAATCACTAATAATGACATAATTATTATGACATAACTAGAAATTTATGATAGATCTAGTCTGACAATGCTATTTTAGGACAACAGGTCAAACGAGGATGCAAAAAACCCAGGGTCTAATTCATTCCCAGTGTAAACTGGCAGCATTCCCGTTGATTTCAATGAGAGATTTACTTGTTCACTCCAGCTCTAATTTTCAGTCAGCATCTTTCCAATATTTATGATTGAGTTGCACTAGCCTAAAAAGTACTCACTTTTAAATACAAAGCAAGAACCTCCAGAGAGCTGGGGAAAGGCATATTTTCATGTAAGGGTCTTCATTTAGACAGTACATTTAGATTTACTCTTATTGGAGTAACTTTCCCATATAAAGTGAAAATTTATTAAGAAAAAATTTAAAAACTTCAGAGGCACAGTAGCAAGAGGCAGTCTAAAATACCTGTGTGGCTCTTTTATGTCCAGATAACAAGAAAGCAACACTCAAGGAGGAAAGAATAGAAGGAATCATTGAAATAGAGAACAACGAGAAATAATTAACAAGCAGAGCCTTAGATACATGTAATCTGCTCGTATTTTTATGCAACAATAACAAATTCAAACATTAAACCAGAAAGAGATGCTTCTACTTTTTTGTTTTGTGGAAACGCGGATTTCTGTTTTCATTGTGACACAGCCATTTGAGAGTTTCAAAACAGCAAATCTTCCCGAGGAAGGGAAATTCTGAGTTGCGCTAAGTGAAATGCTTGAGTCACGTTAGTGTGTAAATTGCAGTAGAACACAGAGAGACACTCCGCCCATCTGCAGCTCAAATGGTATCAGCAATGAGGCCAGAGGATCACTACTAGCCCACAGTCAGACCAAAAGTATTGCCACGGAAAACTCTTGATTCTGGAGAAAACACTTCACCATAAGTTGGACTGTGATGATAAAATACATATTTAGATTCTTTACTGTATTACCAGAGGGATTTTGCCACAGCGTAGCCCTGAAGGAAAAATGAAGAGAGAACTGAGGCAGCCAAGTGGTCCATTATGTCTTCTCAGAAGACAAAACAGTGAATCATTTATGATAAGTTCAATCAGAAAAACCACTGTTTTTAAAGCTTATCTATAAATACATTTTTTAATGCGGTTATTGATTTACTATTTAATGATGGTTGGTTAAAAGATGAGGTTGGCCAAGATCTGTATCCATTACCATTAAAGGATAAGTGTTGAGGACTTGTGGATAGGTGCTGTTTATTGACTGCCATATATTGCATAAATATCATGGCCATGTGAAATGACTCAGGTCAGGGTGTGTTGCTCAAAACTCCGTACAAATGTCAAACAAGCAAAATTCCTGGTTCAGTATTTATATAGTAACATATAAAAAAGAAATACGAGCTTTAGAAAAGCAGAGGACTTGAATGGCAGTTTCTGAGCTGCTAGGTTATTTTCAATATTGATCAACTAAATTTTCTTCCAGGGTAACTATTGCTTCACATCAAAAAGGAAAGAAATGAATGGCACTGCGAGCTTTTGCCACTAGAGTGTGTCAAGGCATATGTGAGGAATAAACCTCTTCACGTGCTGTATCACTCAATTCAAACTATTACCAGAGCCCTGGACAAAGACAAGTAGCTTGAATGTACCACTTTTTCTGATTTCCTGCTGGACTGCTAGAACTCATCTTAAAGATTATACTGCTAAGAAAAGGTCTCACCTCTTTAGTCTGCTTATGCTGTGCACAGGGATTTTATACAGATACTGAACAACACAGGCATCCAGAAACAGTCCAGCCAATTTTAGGATCCATTACATTGTGCCATGTTTTCAGTTCAATGTCAATGAAATATCCCTTCCAGGCTAAGACTCTTACTTTGATGCAGTACAACAACCCTGTTATTTTGTATTGAAAAGTCAGCACAGCCAGTCAATGTATGTAAATATGTCCTTTCCTGCTTCTCTCTCTGCTGGATGTCTGCAGTTGCAGTAAAATGGTGGGGGGGAGCCCACATACCTATACAAAAACTGCTGAAAATCTGAAAATATATTGAAAACCTGTGCTGAGAATAGGGATGCTCCAGTGTATTTTAAAAATCAGTTTGAAAAGAAACTATAAAAGCCCCTCTCTTTGATAGTAAAAAAAAAATCAGAACAGTTAAAATTAGAAATGCGTAGGCATAAAGCATTGCCAGGATCAAACAGAGTATGTTGAAATGTACACATTTGGTAACACTAAAAATCAGGATCTGCCTCCATACTTTTCTGAATCAAGGCTTGTCCCCTTCTCCATCTGTAAAACTGCACTGACAGCACTTCCTTTCCTCTCTCTTTTTGCTCACTTTTGTTTCTTCAGATTGCTTATTAGCTGTTTTGACTAGAGAAGTTCTCTCTTAGTAAAAGTTTTTCACTGTCTATAATGTCACCTCCATGCTGAAGATTTCAGCTACCAGACCAACCCTAATAACTTTTCTTTAAAAGACATTAAAAACAAAACAAAAACCAAACAACATCCAAACAACTACCTATGAGAGATAGGAATCCCACTCTCAATCTGTACTCATAAACGTGCTCAAGTGATGTTGTGAATGGAGACACGTAGCACTTGATTTCATCACCTGCTTTACTTCTCCTAGGACAGGTCTGATAAGCCTTCCTTGGAGACTAGCAGCTTTCTGAGCTTCCAAAGGTTGACACTGTTAGAGTCACAATGATGACTGAGCCGAACACCTTCTGAAATCCCTAAGCATTTACCTGTCAGGCATATAAGGCCAATGGGAGAAGATCCACAGATCAGAAGATTCTGCCTTTGAATTGCCCAGATCAGCCTGAGAAAACGAGAGTTTGATAGGGCATCTGGAGGTCTCATCACCTGCTCTGTAACTTTAGATGAAAATTTTGAACACCATATCTATTTGAAATGAACTGATGACTGACAAGAGAACAAGGAATATGAAAGAATAGGAACATAAGTAGAAGGGAAAGATCTGTGGCCAGTAAGGTCTCTTTTACTCAGTGTATGCTGAGTTAATGATACCTCATGCAGGTATCCCACAATCCCATTAGAATTAAGAGACCCTGCTTTTCATGAACAGCCTGCTGAAATCACAAATCTCTACCCACTATATTTTTGTCCCAAAGAATCAGAGTACAGCACAGGCAGACCATGCAGCAAGGCTCAAGGTCTAGCACTGGTACAGTACAGGGAGGAGCTACATCCTTACACTCTAACAGTCACCTGAGAACACACAGGTCACTGGAAAACTCCCAGGACAGTGTCTCATTAAGATTTCCTAAACAGAACTGAGCAAGTGAAGTTTCCTCCAGTTCAATAACAAAATGAAAATGTCAGAAAGTAGGAAGACTACTCAATTCATACAGAACGCACACAATACTTTTTTTTTTACAAAATAAAACCCCAGTAATTTCCTTTTGGGATAGATCTGAAATATTACATCTAATTAAAAATAAAATGTTTTGTGACTTTTTAAAAAAACACATTTTACTTTTTAATTTATGTTAACTGGGAAGTGGAAAATGGTATTTCATTTTCAAAAGAGGAAAAATTTCATTTTCAGCATGTTAAGATATTTCCTTTCAAAACTAAGAAAATGTTTCATATATTTCCTATTATTTCAGTTGAAACTATTTTAGTTCAACCTAATCTCAAGAATGGTCCCAGTCCTTTCAAACCTCTGTAATTCTAAGAATTTAAAAATCATTCAAAATTTTTGTCCACCTCTATTCATAAATTCAAGCAACATTTTGACCCTACAATCTTGGGAAATGAAATACTCAAGAGCCTTTCTAAAATACCTTTCCATTTCCCACTGCTGTGTCCCTAGCTGCTTTCCTTGTATCCTCACGCAGCAATAACTCTACCTTCACTGTGGCAGTCCCTCGTAAAACATTTTCTAGAATTAGAGTGCGAAGGCTGGAAAGTGAACTTGCCGCTTTTGTAAAAAGAGAAGAACACCCAGGAGAAGGTATTTAAATTATGTCCTGAGGCAGAATGAAGTTGATTTATGTCAGGGATTATTTTTATCTCTCCAGTCAACTAGAAGTTATGCAGCAAAGCCTGCATAGGCACAGCCATGCAGCACTGGTCTGTACCAGACTCTGACAGTGTTTGAACATAAAGGCAGCTTAGCAGCAGGCGGAGCTTTGCCCTTGCAGGCCCTTGGCACGGCTCTGTGGGAAGGGTTTCCCCAGCCAAGCTCCCAGAGCCTGCTCTCTGCTCAGGTAGGCACCACATGCACCCCTCAGCACTTGGGCAGCCACAGATTGCCACGGGAATTCTGGAGACTGTTGGGTTTGGCTCCTGAATCTACCACACCACTCATGTCCCAACATACTGATGAGGGAAAAATTGGATAGTTATGATTGATCCCATGCCCCATTCTTCAGTCACATGCTGCCTCTAAACATCTCTAATCTGTGCTGAGAGGAGATTGTTTGAACCATGGACATCTGGGATCCTTCTGATTCCTTTTTTTGGTCTGGCTCTGACACAGGAGTGAACATATTCTGCCATGCCTGAGACCTCAATCCAAAGTGCATGACCTTTCCATTGATTTCAGAAATCCTTGCATAGAACCCCAACCAAGTATCCCTGCAGAATATCATTTGGAAAAAAAAAGCAAAACCCCACAACTGTGAAATTACCTCTGGAAGAGACATGTCTATTTCCTCAAGATTTTTGTCTCTGAAAAAGGCATTATATTTACTCATACATGCCTCATACATGTGGATGCATGTATGCAGTTGCCTGAAAGCACATGACCTAAACCATTAAATCTCTGCATTGAATTTTCATGTGTAGGGAAGGAAAATCAGTAAAAAGCTTGAATAAAGAAACTCTAGTTTTTAGAATAAAAAAATTAGAGTAAATGTTTCCAGGCAGGCTGCTATAATAAATAAATTACTTGGATTTTAAAATTCTCTTGCAGTGTTTGAAATTAGAACATTGCGCCACATTTCCAGTGCTTGCAAGCAAGAACAAATTCATTATAAACTAACATAAAAGTACATTTTCCTGTACCACTGATGAACAAGCAGTGATGTGCAAGGTCATAAATAAGAAATGTAAATGAATTTGTATGTTAATAAATGTAATGATGTATCTGGCTGAATTTTAATCATCCAGTGAATATAACTCCTAGATTACAGAGGGAAAGAAACTAATTGGATTCTCTGTATCTTTTCTGTTGGCTACGAGTAGTGTATTGTACATTTCCTAGCACTGTAAAAGGACAATGTTGTGGACAAGGAAGGAGTTCCACCCAGAGGCCAGCAAGTAGCTTGAACTTTATGATGTACAGCTTTTTACCGTTTTTCTTCTTTTAATTTTTTTAAGTAGAAATACCACGTTTTAAGAGACATGCCCCCCCCATTCTTTGAAACAAGTAAAACTGAGAACCAGCGAAATATTGTATAAAGAAAAAGATAATTATCAAAATAGTAGCTAAAAGGAATAGTTTAGAGCTACTCACGTACTTCAATATCTTTAAAATTTCAAACAGCACATCTTCACAAGAGCTAAGAAGTAATTTCACACTTTTTAATACAGTCTAGAGATGCAGTGGGTATGTATGTTTTCCTAATAAACCTGTCTCTGAGTTCTCAAAATTTTGAATCAGAGCAGCAAAAAGCACTGCAGAAGGTATTGCAAAATTAAAAATAATTTAAAAAATTCTTTACATGTTTTCTGCTAAACATACAGTATGCATATATATTTCACTCACAAGCTTTATTCCTTCTTTGGCATGAATGTTTACAGCAACATTACTTGAAGTAGAACAGAAAGCTTATAGCATATTACAGATATAATACATATAAATAAGGTTCTGTCAACTACAACCCTAAAACTTATATAAGTCCGATATTATATTTGATTATCTTTTTTTTTTCTGTTATGAGAAGAATCTCATATCATTACTATGAGATAATGACATCTAATAAAGTAGATGAAACTTGCACAGCAGCTTGCTAGGAAGAGAACTATTTTTTAATCTCCATCTGACATAAACAAAGCTGATAATACCAAACCTTCTGGTGAATAAATTATTAACAATTACACCTAATTTGGGTACCATACTATCGGAACATTTAGGCAATAGACAAATGCAATTTAAAAGAGGTTTGTCTCTAGTAGCAGAGGTCTAATAGGCTGAGGTCACTTTAAACAAATGTTTGAAATGCAGTGTATTATTAGTATTTCAATCACTGCCAATTGCATTTACTTACTATAATTATTGTTTCATAAAATTTAGAACAAGCATGTTTTTCTATCTGCTGCAAGATACCACACCACAAATTGAGGTGATTCAGATTGAGACTTATCTTATTGTAAGCACATTCTGAAGCCTAGACTTTAATCTTTATAAATTATTTGTACCTTCTCACAACTGTAGCTGTTTCTTTTAAAAAATAACCTCATATGGATTTGCCCTTTCTTCTCAGCGATGGCTGTTCCTCTGATTCTCTTAGTCAGGACTCACCCATTCCAAGTATCAATCCTTTCTACCACGTTTCCTTTCCTAATTTTCCAGAAGGAATCCTAGTGACCACAGTTCTCTGATGTTGAAAGAAGTGTCTAATTTACAGCTTTCTATAAACTTTGTGGAGTGAATTCCCTTTTTCCACAGAAGGGTGGTGCAACAGGCCACCCTGTTTCACCTTGCAAATTACAAGCAAACATTGGAATAACTTACTTGCAATCTAATGTGTTGGTAATGAACAGAAACCCACCTGGTAAGGTATCTTATGCCATTTTTTTGCACACTGATGTTGGATGATGACCAGCAGTGGCCTTGTGAGGGAGCATATGGTTGGAACAGTCATGATGTGACATTGACTTGAGTGATTTATCCAACATTTTGAAAGCAAATTGTCTTCTGATGTCTTAACTTTAAAGTGGTTACAGTAAGATAATACCATCTGATTTTTATAACTAAAAAGTATGTACATATTCCCTTCTCATCATCTGGAGACCTAGCACAGCATTTCTCTTATTGTGCCCTTGTTTATAATAATTATTACCTCAAATATTGACAACCATAGATACATTATAATATTAAAGGCTGTATAAACAAATAACTATCTTTCTGACAGACGTTAAATGTTTTAAAATAGGAACTTTAAAAGTTTTATAAGTAATAGATTCATAATGTATCAGCTTGGAAAAAAGCCAGAACAAACCCACCAAATAAAAAACTGTCAAATGAATCTCCAAACTTGGATTTATCTTTCAAGGAAAAAAGTTGTATGTAGCATAATTAGCAGACATGTCTATTATTATCTCCTCAATTATCTCCCAATTCCTTGAAATGTAGAATTATGTATGATGTGAATGCATGAATACAAGACTTCATACCTCTCACTTCATACATCACAAAACAGGTTTCCTGCATTGTCCTCATGGGGCCCATAAGAATTGAAGGTCTGCATTAAGGCAATAATCGTAATCAAACCACATTCTTCACCCAGCAATTCACAGGGCTCAGGAAGGAGTTAGCTTCCCTGATGCACAATTAGTTTCTCTGATACACATTTAGTTTTTCTCTATTGGATTTAGGTTGGGTACTTCTCACCTACCTCTGAAGCATCAGCTCAGCCCTACTGTCTCGATATACATCCAAACTCTACCCACACAGATCAAATCAGAAGTTAAATCAGACAGCTCCAAGACTTTTAAAATTAAGAGCAATGTAATTCAGCGGTACATAAATCATATTCTTCCACTGGCAGCTATGCATTTTCTAAAGCTCATCTGGTGATTCTTGTTCCAAAGCAGAAAGACATCATTTTATCATTATTTAACAGTTTCTCAAATAATTGCCCACAATTTTCCACAAGCTTTGTATAGTACAAATGGCTTTTCTGATATTTTGATTAATTTTTCCCTAGTAGTAACAACTAAATAATTGGACTAGAAAAGTGTATGATTATGTTACAGAATTCTGTTTTGGTTAATATATTTCTTGTCTTCATGACCATTTTCATGACTGTGCAGCATGTCACTCACCCTCTACAATCCTGAGACCCTTCCCTCTCTAATTCTTCCCTGCTCTGCACTTTTTGGTTTTACAGCTCTTTTTCTCAAGCCCTCAGCCTAGGTCTCTCATGGAGTCCACCTGATGGCAGACTGCAGCTTCAGACCTCTGAGTGAAACAAAATACGAGCACATTTGATGTGGCTTTTTTTCCCTCCTGATCAGCATGGCAACTCAGTCAATGGCAACACAACCGTGTTAGAGCCTTGGCTGCTGCTAAGGAGAAGGGAGCTCAGAAAAATGTGGGAGCAATGTTACTTTAAAATCTACGTGTACACAAGGTCTTTGACACATCTCCTTAGCTCTATACTGGGAAAAGGAATATGGCATTATAATAATGATAATCTATCACATACAGCATTATTTCTCTACTCCTTGGATAAACAAGGAGGGATACCCATGGGGTCAGTATCTATACAGAAGATAACGATTTTCATTCCATCATTGCTATTTAGATCTATGTAAGATTTGGGGACACAATACTTTTGCATCTCTTTAGTGGTGACAGCACTTAGAACAGTCTTAACTTGGTGTGCTTCTCATCCCTTTTCTGTTTATGTCCTTGGTGCAGGTAGCACAAAGAACAGGATTTTACTTATGCCCCTTCTCCTTCTCTGCAAGTCCTCTATGCTGTTCTCTTGACTTTGTTCTCAGCATCTCTTATTTCCCTCTCTGCCAGGAAGACAAGGCAACCTTTGGGACCCTGTGCTATTAGTGTCATCACAGGGCAGAGGTTCGATTCATGGAAGAGCTGTCTCCTGCCTGGCTGTGAGCTGTATGCTAATGTGACAGCCTGGCAAGTACTTCAGAATGTCACTTCTAGCAAAATAGCTGTCCTGAGTGGTATCTGTCATACATAAAACCACACATCTATCAACAAAAAATCCCCTACAAAATTCTACTCTAATATATATTTCAAATGAGATGCCCACAGGCTCTTATAACACAAGTACATGTCAGTAGCCATATGTGCTGCAACCCTCCTCTTTATACATAAATGCAGCATAATCCTTTCATGCACCATGTATCTAATCTGTATTCTCTGCTTTGGAAGCAAGATTAATTTCAAAATTCCAGAATTAATTCAAAGGCATTGACTAGTGTACAAATCTTCATTACTTTGGCTACCAAGTAGTTAAACAATGTGGCAAATGACCAGATCATTTGTAGTACCACTTCGTTTCAGGTTCTTTAAAGCCCTGCAGCTGAACCACAGCCGGGTATTTAATGCAGAATTTTATCTTTTGGGGGAATGTTATTTTTAAATGCTTAATAATTATGAATTCATTTGCCATTCCTTTTATAAGCAGGGGATCATAATGAACTCATCTGTTATTCATGTGAATGTCAAATGTGTTCCCATGGGAGTTTTATTCTAATTCACTATTAGTTAGTGGACTCATAAAATAAAATGTTATCCATTTTTTACTCTGAACATGTAATGCTTGGTAATTGTTCATCAAAGGGCAAATTTAATATTTTTCTTTGAGAACTTTCAGTTCTGATTTAACTAGAAAGAATACTAGTTTTAGAGTAAGGGTACCTCTAGAAACAGAAGTAGATTTGATAAGCTGTGAGTCTCCCATTTAAAATGCAATGAATGAGATTATCAGAACCTAGTATTTAACAAAGTAGATATATTATGCTATAAGCATACATGCTTGAACTACATGGATTTAACATAACAAGACAAGCCATATCCAGTATAGATTGCTTAATGATAGTTCAATGAATGACATATTTCAGTATTCCAAAACAGTTTTCAGGCAGCTGTTCTATTGCAATAGAAATTTAGAGGTGAGAGACTTACAGGTCATGGCAGAATCTGAATGTGATGACACTGGACTGCAGGACTTTGAACTGTGAAAACAAACACAAAGTAGGCAATAGAAAAACAGAGAATTCAAACTCTTATGTGATTTTTTTAAAGAGTTAAACACAAGGATTTTTAATTAAATTATTTTCAAATTTCTTCTATATCCCTAATCTAAAATGAGGGTTAGCTGGAAGGACCTAGCCCATGAACGGATAGCCCTGAAATACTTCAGTGCCTTAGATCTGACATGCTGTGCTAGGATTCTCCACTACTCTGTCTGTCACAGGGATACTTCTAATCTTGAAATGCTATTTAGAAATGCAAATCAAAATGAATTAATTTTGGGATGCAGTTTAAAGGGAGATGGCAATAAACCCAGAATCCCATTTATAATTGGAGCCTCTAGATCAATATACTTATAGATTTACTTTAAAATACACAGAGAGATGTGTTTTTTTTTCATTTGCAGTAACAAGGATATGTTTTTATTATTAAGAATGGAAATAATAATTTCCTCAAATCATATGTATCATATTTAAATCAAAAAATGTTATTCTTGTGCAATCTCTGGCAGTCAGTAGATTATTAGAATATTAACCATGAAGAAACCACTGAGAAAAACAAACATGCAAATCAAAGCTCAGACACAAGTCTTGATGATCACAGATATTTCTAGATGTTAAAAACTGTAACTTCACCTTTTATAAGGATTAGCAGGAAAACATAATAAGCAACAGTGCTTCCTGAATGCTATGACTTCTTCCATAGTTGAAGAAATATCATTTATTTCAATCTTCTAAAATATGTTTTACATTATTTAAATAAAGATCACATTAAAAACAAAACATCTACTTCTGTAGACGTTTGGCAGACTGAGTTATATGGATAATGTGAAAAAAGGAATATCAGAATTAGTGAATGAAAGGAAGAGGCCACAAGAGAGGGAACACTTTAGAAGCTTGCATGTTTATCAGCTGCTTTTTATTCAAAATTAATGCAATGTGTTTATTTTATACAATGAACAACTATGACAGAAATTATCACCACCAGCAGGCAGCCTGAAGGCCCTTCCCTAGAGTGAGAATACAAATGTGGGAGATAAGAAAAATGGGAAGACATAAAGTTTTGTGGGGATGCATGTTGATCTATAAAAATATCACTTTCCTTGAAAACAGAGGATAGCTCAGGAGACCTAGAAACTGACAAATCATTCATCGATTTACAAGGAGACCTACAGGTTTAAAAGGCCTGGGTTTGAACTCATCATTCTGTAACAATGAAATTCTATTCACCTCACTGCAGTAATTTGATTTATACACGTCTGAAAGGAGAACTGACTTTTGCAATAGAAAGTACATGAGAAAATATGTTGGAGAACATGAATTCAACAGAAAGGAAGCAATAAAACTAATGAATATATAACTAATGAATATATAACTATGAATAAGTGATGCAACGAATTCTACCCATTCCAACAGATTCAATTTTATTCAGAAACTTGCAGGAGTTGAGGTTCAGGATTGCTAGTCCCCTCTAAAAACATAAAGATACAAGAAGTTAGGATTTGGTGCTCATGAGTTGTTTGGCTTTTCCTACCCACACGAAAGAAAAGAAGAATTTGCAGGACTGAATATATGAAAGCAGATAGGGGTGAGGGTGAGGCTGAGCATCAGCCACTCTGGGGCTGCCCTCACAAAGTGCCAGTGAGGAAAGGAACAACTGCAACAAGGGTTTTTCTGGAACCCTGCTGGCTTTTTGCCACAGAGGGTAACACCTGCTATTAACTAACATTCTATTTATATCAAGTCTCTTTTAAGACAATGTATTTAGTGATTTTAGCAGTTGATAGTGCTGAAGGACCAGCACCTTTATGGCAAAACACTGGCATTTGTCAGTTTTCACTTTGCACAGAAAAAGAGGTAAGTGCAACAAAGTGATGTAAGTGGTGATTTTATCAAACCAGTTACAGAAAGGAGGATCAACATGTCATTCAGGGTGCCATGTACAGATCAGAAGCCTTGAAAATATAAAGTTAAGTAATTTAGGCATTGAGTATAAAGAATGCTGATACGTCTAGGGAGAAAGGAAAAAACCATAGTTGATAAATAGCAATGTATTACAACACTGAAGATGGAAAAATACTTGAGTGCCCTGCTTGCATATTTTTAGAAGCTGCAATAGTCTACTGCAGCTAATGAACATTCTTTCAAAACAACAGCCAAAATATTGCATTAGGAGAAACTAAACCCATCCAATATCAAGTGACCAGATGTTTCCACCTGGAACAGTGGAAGTAGTCCTCGGCCATTTTAAGATTCACAGTTTTATAGAACTGGTAAAGAGCATGGTAAAGGACAGCAGAAGGATTCACTGAGTTTTCCCTGCTCACAAAGATTAAAGAAAAAAGTTCTTCAGTCTCTGGAGAAAAGAACACTATATCTCATTTCTCTGAAAGGAACAGAGAGATGACAGCTTCAATGCTATCTTAGCAGTCTAAAATACCAGAGCAAGGGAGCATGAACTTGAGCTAAGAACTGGACATTAGAAGAATGGAGGTGAAATTCCTTCACACCAAAAGCTAGATAACATGTGCAAAAAGAGAGAAAAAAGCAGCAGCCAGAAGAAATCAAATCATTTCACAAGAAAATTAAACAACATCTGAAAAAGGAAGCTCAACAGTCTCAAAAGAAAGGTCAAAATTTATGCCTGTTGTCTTCCTTACATGGAGCATGTCTGTCATCTTCATCAGTTAACATCATTAATAATCAATTAGTATTGTTAACATCCACCTCTTTTCTGAAATTACTGCTCCTTGCATTAACTAAATTTATTTGAAAGTTTCATTTTGGTATTTTTAGATGAGGTATAAAATCAAGTGCTGGCCCCTTGGGATGGCTAAAGGTTTAGTGCAACTATTAGGAATAAGGAGGCTTGTAATTATGATGTCCTGATCAGATTTTAATTCCTAGCAAAACATCACCACGCATTCTATCTTCCTAATTCACTCATACACTTGATTACATTTTTTTCCTAATACACCTCAATTATTGTGTCCTATCTGACTGTTGCTGGGGTTCATTAGTATTGTCTGTAGGACTGCACTGGATAAACAGACACCTATATTTTTCTACTTAACTTACAGTTCTTAAAGCTCTGACTCTTCAGAAGTGAGAAATGCTATTAATGCAAATGGCTCTCCACAGTAGCGGCAAATTTTTTTTTTTTGGTGAAGGAGACCAACTACAAACAGCAATGTCAAAAAATATAACCTAAGGCTTATTATTAATGTATCAGCTAGCATAAATCACTGTAGCTCCACTGACCTCAATGAAGCCATGGTGAATTTATATTGAGAATACAGCTACGTAAGCGACATCTCCTTTTATCACCATCCAATGGAAAAATACATTCAAAAAGGATAGGATATGGCATTAACATAATATTTGAGGAACGTTGCAGCTCACAGATTTAGTTGAAGAGAATTTCATTAAAAAGCTACTACTAGTCTCACCTTCCATTTATTTATTACAAATAATAAATACAAATTGCTTTGAACCTCAGGTTTTTAATTAAATAATTTTTCTGACTCCATTGACACGCTTAATGTTTTTATCTCTACTTCAGAAACTGTTCAGTCCTAGATTATTTACTTTGAAAAATAACATTTTAGAACGCATGGTGATTTTTGCTTTACTTGTTTGTTTTGGAGGGATGTTTGTTTTGTTGTGGTTTTTTTTAACAAACTAATGCCCAGTTTTGCAGTCCAAGCTCCATGCACAGATGGTTTAACAGGACCAAACTCTAAATTCACATTAGAGTGAAAAATGCCTGTAAATATGTTAATTTTAAAATAATACAGATTGGATACACAGTATGGTAAAAATATAACATAGCCCAAAATATGAAACAGGGCCAGGATTCCAGTAAAATAACATGTGAGGACCTTTTGTCTGCTGGCTGGTATCACATCCGGAGATGATTTTTTGTACAAGATTTTTTAGAAGAAACTTCAATGGGGGTTTGATATATGGAACAATAGCAGGATATGGCCTCTAACTGGTAGGAACAATTGCTGTTCTCAGACGTGCAAGTTAACTTTCATTAACTTTATTAGATTTTGTGCATACTTTCTGGCCTAGATTCAGGGCTGCATCTAATTTCTCCTGGGAACAGCTGAGACACAGGGTGTAAGTGAAGCAGAGTAAGTATTTTGTCTAAGCAGAATATACTGAGGAAAACTCACATGAGCCTCAAGAGTGATAGACCCGTTTGGGAATAATGTGAGAAATTAATACAAGCAAACCCATTTTCTTTCCAGCTACACCCTTAATGCCTTGTAGGTTGCAGGGCAAGGGAAGAGTTGCCTAGACTGGCTCTACAATGGGTGGAAACTCCTCAGACCAAAGGAATTTTCAGCATGTAAATCTTCCAGTTTTATGGCAGGCACATCCAAAAAAGCTCATTATGCTCGAACATTACAAAGATAGAATTTAACCTTTGAATTGTGGAAGATGGAAGTACTGACTTTTCTCTAGAATAGTAACTAACAGCTCCATAGACATGCTAGCGGTTTACATTGTTCAAATTGTGAAGGGTTTTGTTTGGGTTTTTTTACAGAATTATTTGTAGTATAATATTTCCTTCAGTTCTCAGAAAGTGGAATATTATATATTTTGAAAAGAGGATCTTCTGTTTCCCTTTCCTTCATTGACTGGCTCTGCCTGTTCTACAGTCTCAAGCATAAACTAATTTCCTTCCCGTTCAAGGCTCTCTATCTTTCCTTGACTGGTTTTCTTGACCTGTCATTTAAAATTCAAATGTTTCTGTTGTTTCTGACAGTTTCCACATAAATACGTGAAATGCTGCTTTAGGCTACATCTTCAAATTTTTTCCAGCACTGTTTAAGCTGCCCAAGGCCATTAATTCTCAATTTTGTGTATCCACTCCAAGAGGCCAACACAGATTTTTTGTGCAGCCCTCTGATAAACCAGACTGGAGAACTGATCTGGCTGAAAAATAATTGAGGGAAAAGGTTTTTTTTAAACTTGATCTTCTGCCTCACATCTGCACAAACAGCTGCATGAACACAACAGTATGGGTGGGGCAGGAAAGAGAACAATTAGCTGAGGTAAAGCTGCTTAAACATTACTACTCCTGCAGAAATGCTCATGGAACCACAGCCTAAACATGCTATTTTAAGTACCCTTTTAAATCCCTCACCTGTCACAGCTCCTATTAAAAGAATTGATACTAATAAGGCAAGGATTATATCACTCCTGCTTACTGATGGAGCCAAATTTTGGCTCATTGTTTCCTTGTTCTGATTGATTTGTCTTCTAATTAGATTGTAGGATACTGGGAAACATAAAAGATCTTTTGGCCCACTTGAGAACAATCTGACTTCTACTACAGTCAGTGCAAATTTTACCTCAGATTCAAAAGGAATTAGATCATGTCTGTTAGGATATCATTTCCCCCAGATACTAATCATTCTGATCATTTTGTTTAAGAAGGGCAATCCTTCAGAGCAGACTCAGATCACTGAGAAATACCTTTCTGCAAATAATTCTGTTTTTCTCAAAATAATTTCTTTAACAGCTCTTTTCAAGAATAATGAGATGTGACTTTTAATTAAAATGTTAATTTAACCTGTTAATTGTAACAAGTGACTATTCTGCAATCACTGGGGCTTTAGAACATGAGGAGAGCAATAGTGCTAAACAGCTGAAGTCATAAAGGAGAGCTACATCACTCCGAAATTGAAGTGACCTAATTGCAAGACCATTCTGATTCTGCTGGTACTGCTAAAGAGTTTGTTTTTCATCCAGAGTTCACTTGGGACATTTGACTGCATATGAGGCACAGCACAGTCATCAACCAACAGGAGAGAATCTTCTAAAGTGAGCAGAGTATAGAAGTACTTTAAGGAACTGAACACATTCAGGGTTTCTTGTTTTAAGAAATGTAGAGGTCCTTGATACTTAACTGAAGCAAAGGACCAATGAAACACATGTTGCAGTCAACTGAAACTATATTGTCCAAAGAATAAATGCTCCTTCAAATATATATGGAAATTTTCCATTGAGCTATGAAGAACATTTTGTGAGTGTGCAGTTCTCTCCACTTCAAGATATTTGATACTAAAATTCTCTCTTCCTGATTCCACTAGTTTCCACAGTTGTATTTGTATATTTGTTGTTGTCTTTACATACAGATTTGGTATGCATTACATGCACTGAGGTAAAATGGGAGCACAACTGTAGGCAAATACAGCAAAGAAAATTAGCAGAAGCAGAAAAAGTAAGGTGTTTTTAATGATTAAGTAATATACTTAGTTTACCCTCTCATTCAGGGACTATTTCAATACCATATTTAATCAAATGTTATCACTATGCACTATCAGTAGTCTTGATATTGCATAAGGATATCAGTCCTAGCTCTGAGCCTTACAATGAACCTTCCAAATATCTGTCCCAGTGGAACAAAAAATTAATATTCATCTGTATCATAAGCTTTTGCAATTACTGAATATTTTTACAAATATTGGTGTTAAATAACATAGGATGTTAAAAAAAAAGAGAAAAAGCCAGAATTCAATACCTGGAGAAACTTTTCCCAAAAGCAACAGAAGGTGTCACTGCTAACTGATTTTGAACAAATGAATCCCTAAGTGGAAAACACTGCCTTTGTTTTGAAAGAAACTTGAAAGTTCTTTGAGAGGGGAACCAAGTTCCCTTCTCAAGTATTCTACAGCTCCAAATATAAACATTACATTTAAAAATGGAAAAGACTGCTTCACACCATCTAATAATTCTCCTTTCTGTTTGCTATTATTCCCTGAAGCTGTTTCACTTCAGGCTATGATTCACAGTCAAAGCAAGAGGAGTTTAGGCCAGTATTTGGACAGAAATCCTCAAAGGGCCTTTTAAACCATTAGTATTAGAGATCTAGTAATTGGGGATTTTCTGTTCAAATCCGTAAGTTAAGATGCAGCCAAAATTAGTATCATGAGGATGCTGGAGAAACCATTTCCACCAAGAAATGTAAAACTGAGTCTCTAAGTAGTTTGAGACTGAAATCTTTCTGTATACAGAATTTCAGTTTGTGTAACGACTGTCTCTCTAAACTTGTGATATTATTTTAACTGTGTGGCAGTCCTCACCCCCTTGTCTTCCTTGATAGTGTTGCTATTCTATGTTAAGCAGCTGTTACATCCCATGCCAGAGATGGCTGCATAACACTGACGGGTGAGGTGTTATTTTCTAAATATACATACACACAGATTTTGAATTACTTTATGGCTGTTTCCAAGTCTCTCCATATATTCAGATGTGTCTATATGTGAGGCTAACGTAAAATAGTAATATAAAACACACTTCCCCTCCTTGATAAGCTTAATTTTTGATGTCTGGAGAACAGCAGGAACTCACACGCTTTTTCCTCTGGACTTCCCTTCCCTAGAGGTCCCTCCCGGGCTGCCGGCACCCAGGGCCGTGGTCTCACCGGGTCATGGCTGCTGGCTCTGCAGCTGCGGGCCTACGCTCTGAGCTGCCACTTACTGGTTGTGAAGTAATTGCCAAAGCTATAATTAAAAAAAAAAATATATATATATATATATATACACACACACATATAAAGCCCGTGGCTTTTAGCCATCACGATTGCATGCTTAATAGCTGCATCCAAGCACTCTCTGCACTCTCCCAGCCTGGCGGCTCCAACACAGCCCTCCCCTTCTCTTCCCCAGAGAAAGGCATTTCAGGTCACTTGAATTATTTAGCGGGGTGTTTTTAACCATCTCAAGGGCTTTGCTCCTGCCGTGCGGCGCCTGCAGAGCTCGGGTTTGTGGGCTTATTTTATTTTTTTATTTCTTTTTTTTTTAGCACGCGAGGTGGAGTTGCTCCACTTCCCTGGCAGAAGGAGGAGATAAAGCGCGGGGGGAAGGCGAGAGGGGCGGCTCGGCGTGTGGAGGGGAGGGGAAAGGCCGCCACACCTGCGGGCCGCGCTGCCCCCTCAGCCCCGGCCCTGCCCGCCGGGGCCGCTCACCGGGTCGCTCTAACACAGCTCTCTCTGTCTCTTCTTCTTCCCCCCTCCCTCCTCTCCCTCCTGCTCCTCATTCATCCTCCCCTCTCCCGCACCCTCCCCGTGCAGGCGGAGCGGGCGCGGCAGGAGGCGGAGCGGGCCGCCGCACGTCCCCCGGCCGGCCGGCCGGCCCCCCCGCCATGGGTCGGAAGCGCTGCGTGGGGGGAGACGGCTCCAAGATGGCGGCGGGTTGCTGCGGGGTGAAGAAGCAGAAACTCTCCAGCTCCCCTCCCTCGGGCTCGGCCGGCCCGGGCAGTGGCGGCGGCGGCTCCCACTGCGGCGGGGCGGCGGCGGCGGGGGGCGAGCCGGGGGCGCTGCCCCCGCCGGGGGGCCCCCGCCTGAACGGCCTCGGGGTTCTGGCGGGGGGCGCCGCCGGCTGCGCCCTGTCCCCGCCGCTGCCGCCCAGCTGCGGCGGGGGCCCCGCCGGCCTCTCCCCGCCGGCCTCCTCGCTGCTCGCCTCCCCCAGCGCTGGCTCCGGCGGGCCCGGCTGCAGGAAGATGGTGGTGTCGGCCGAGATGTGCTGCTTCTGCTTCGATGTGCTCTACTGTCACCTGTACGGATACCAGCCCCCGCGGAGCCCCCGCTTCACCAACGACCCATAGTGAGTATCGCCGCGACCGCCCGCGTGGGCGCCTCGTGCGCGCCCGTCCCGCCCGGTTCCCCCCCGGCCGGGCGCCCTCCCTCCCTCCCTCCCTCCCTCCCTCCCTCCCTCCCTCCCTCCCCGCCGGCTCCCGCCTCCCGCCCGGCACCTTCCCCGCTGCCGCCGCCCGGCCGCTGTCCTCGCCTGGCCCCGCGCCTGTCCCGGGGCCCGGCCCGCGGGCGCCCCCCGCTCCCTGGGAGCCGCGCTGCCCTCCCGCGCCGGGCTCGCCCCGGGGAGCGCCGCGCTGCCCGCCGGCTCCGTGACCCCTCCCCGGCCCCTCTTGGCCCGTCGCGCACGGGGCTCGCTGGTGGCATCTCCCCCGTGGTCCCTGACACCTCTGGCAGCGCCTCGCTCCGAGCGGCCGCCCTTGTGCCGGGCTCCGCGCCCCGGGTTCTGCGGCCACCTCGGGCTGCCGCGCCCCCTGGGCAGTGTCCCCGCTCCTGGGGTGTGTTTAGCAGCGCCCGAGTAGCCCGCTTCCCGCTAATGTCACCGGTAGTCCTTACTGGGACCCCTTCACTAGGCAGCCTCTCGCTGTCCATGTGTTCTGCATGAGTGCGGGCCTCTCCTTCACCAGTGCTGGATGGTGAGTACCCAGTGTAAGAGCCCTGTCGTGCGAGTCCTGGATTTGTGAACACTGGTGTACCTGTACATTCTCTGTGCCAGGCACTTGTAACGCTACTTTGGTCTCAAATCGTGCAGAGTCCTTGCTTTGTAATGACCCCTGAAGATCACCCAGTGTTAGACATCCCGAGTCCCTGAGTAATCCACCACATCAAAATCCCAGAGTTTTGAACAGATCACATAAACACCTGTTACTCCCATCCTCCCTCTGCCTCCCAAGCTTCCTTGCAAGAGTGTCCACCAAGGGCCTGTTTCGTTCCCATTCCTGGCCACTGTTGTTCAGTGTTTGTCTTGAATCCTGTGCCCCACTGCCTTCAGAAGTGACCCGCCAGGATGGTGTTGCCCAGCATGTCAGCACCTGTAGCCTGCCTGTGCCGGGAAGCCGGGCGTGCTGCTGCAGAGAGAGCTCAGACACTTCAGGGAGTAACTTCTGTCTGACAGGAAGTTACATCCTCTCAGCTGGGATGAGTTACTGAGTTGCTGCATGATCCAAGTCCGTTTGATTGCAAAGTTAACGTAAGAGGTTGTTGAAATTGAGTTTCCGCTGTTTTACTTTGCTTTTAAATGGAATGGAGCTCATGTGGTGAGTTTCCAAGCTCCAGCTGAGACTCGAGTGCATTGGTCCACCAGAGTGCATGTCACTTCTTTCCTCTAATGTACAGCATGAGTATCAAGTCTGTGAAAATCTGTGCTTTATCAGTACTTAATGAATACAAGTTTTTAGTGTATGTCCGGGGCCCTTGTGCACCCTCACCAGTGCAAACAGTTATCATGCAGTCTGTGTTTCATTAATGAGATGTAGTGTATGCTTTTTGGTGTTTAAAAATGTGATGTATTAACGATCTTATTTGTAGTCCTTGCTGTTCTAACCCCCAGGATCTATACATCTCTTGCATACTTTCAGCTGCTGTCATGACAACCCAGCTCTGTGGATTCCTACTTAACCTGCCACCCCAGCAAGTCTTCCCTATATGCTCTTCATAACTCCTATGTGATTTCATCAGAGTACCAATAATGAAAGGAGGGCAGGGAGACTCCACTGTGAGTTTCTTTACCCAGGTCTTTTGCAAATCCATGTCTGTCCTTTTGTAGATACCAACTGTTTAGCAACTGCTGCTCTGAGTAGCCATTTTGCTGTGCATTGTCCTGTGTCTGTTCTTCATCCCAGACCACTATAGGTTGTAACATCAGCTTTGTTCTGTTTCACTCTTTCATTGCTGTAAGAGAGTTGAATTCTGTCTGTGTCTCTCTGTAACAATATTACCTTGGTGTTATGGTTTTTTGTTTGTGTTGCGGAATGTTTTGTTGAACAGGTTAGTGCTACTGTCTCTGTTTTATTAGTGGAGGAAGTGGAGGCAGGGGTGAAGATCTCAACACCGAAATGTTTTCCAGTAAGCACTTTGATTCCTCTTAGTAAGCAGTAGATCACTTCACTTTTTTCTCCCACTTCTTACTTGAACAAGAACACAATAGAAAATTAAGTAAAATGATTTTAATTTTTCTGATATTCATATGTGTTCTCCAGATTTAGTTGGTAGACCTGGTGAAAAGTTGCTTCATCAACTTCTGAACTTCTGGATTTCTAAAAATGGCACTGCCATTAAAATTAGTAATGTAATTTCTGTTTATTCCCATGCTTGTGCCAGCATGCATGGTTGTACAGATCAGGAAATGATCTAATGATAATTTTATATTTTTCCTGATTGGTTTCAGAGTTTGGTTCTCTCTGGATCATTGCGTGGCTTCACAAACATTTGTGCCTGTACAAGTGTGAGGTGGGAATAAGCAGACAGATGGCAGAACTGCTGCTTTCAGCAGCCTTGTGAGCTGATTATGTTTGTGCAGTTGGGGATGCAACTTTGAAAAAGTTGTTCAGTATTACATGTAAAATTCTAGGTCAGTGAATAGATTGCTCCTGCTAGGTGTTCAGAGGCAGCATGATTTCTAGCATTCACAAGATTTGCAGGCAGTCTTATTGATAACTGGGTAACTCACAAAGATAGGAAGTTGACTTTGAAGCTGGGCTTCATCCTGTATGGCAAAAAAACCCTGAATGAGTACTGGTGTTTTTCAGTGAATGTGTATTGCAGCTTTCTGCCTTGAATTCATTTGGTGGTTTTGTCCATAGACTGAAACATCTGGTCTAAGAGTAGTGGCCTAAAATAAGGATTTGTATGTAAAGTATAGAATTATTTTTGAAAATTATGTTAATTACAGGGAGGATGAAAGACCTGTGAACAGGTATCCTCACACAAACATGACTCATATTCCTTGCAGGTCTTTGAACAATGAAGCTGTGCATGATCAAAGAAAAGCAGGTGGCTGAATCACTTGGACAAGGAGTTCTGGCATGTTGTCTTTAGAATAAAACCTGCTTGTGACACCTCTGGATTTTTCTGACTTTTTGATGTCAAGCTGAGGACAGTGTCAGGGCAGCAAATTAGAGGCAGTAGGAATGAGTGGAAAAGCTTGTTTTGAAAGGGAGCAGGTTTTGAACTCCAGGACAGCCCATACATGGATGAAATAGCTGGCATTCTTCTATCTCTGGAGTTCCTAAAGCACAGAGAACAGGGTGTCGAGGGTATGGCTAGGGAGCTGTTGGGTTGGGGAGGGCAGTGACTCGTGGGGTCAAAAGAAGATAGCTGGAAGACACTGAATCTCTCCAGCAGTGTTTTGTCAAGAATAGGCTGAGCAAGTCCTACCAGCTATGGACTTCTCTCTTCTTGCAGGCTCCATTGATCTGCTGACATTTTATTCTGTCACTCTTATTTGAAGAACTTTGTCATACCTGTAATTTCACTTCACTTTGAGTTGCTCTCTAAGCCACCCTTTCCCTTCCTTGCAGGATATGTCCTGCAGGGCATGTGCCTTGCTTCTACCAGTGTGGTGGCTCTCCAACTGCAGGTGCAGAAGGGATGTAGAAATCATCCTGGCTGTGTGAACACTGATACAAAATTTGAAAGTTGCTGACCCAGACAAAATTGTTCCTTAGATAAAGTGTCATTTAGACACTGTTTTTGAAGCTCAGTTTGATGAGTAAGGTTAGAGAACACTGGACTTGTTTAAAAGCAGGTTTTTTAGAAGTGTCTGTAGAAATTAATTGTAAGGGAATGCAAGAAGAGTTGTAAAAGCATTTTAGCCCACTCATTTAAAGAGAATGAAAACTGAGTAGCCTTTTTTCTCTGTTTCTTGTCTTTCTGACAAATAAGTCCTATCCCTTTATTGCCTTTCTGGTTTGGTCTTGTGCAATATGCAAGATGGGCCATCATGATTAATGGAAACAATACCATGTCCTGCTTTTCATTGTGAAAGTGGAAAGGAAGTGTCTACCAATGTGAAGGGGCTCAAGGTTTGCACTGCTCACTGCTGTTCTCCCTCTAGTAGGAAAATGTTGTGACAAGAGGGGGAGGGTAAATGTGTGAAGAGGACTTCAGCTGAAGCTGTGCTGTGGGGAATTAAGACTTTTTTCTTGAAGAATCTCATGTCTCTGCTCGCTGTAATGATTTCCCTTGGCACACAAACTCCTTTCTGAGTTGTTGTCCTGCACAGTGTCTGCTTCAAGCTCTTCACCTTGCCTACTTAACTTTAATATCAATGTCTTTGTGGAGAAGACATTGTCTGGCAGTCCAGCAGGTCAGCTCTTTTGCCAACTCTTTTTTGTAGTCCTTTGTTGAAGATTTCCTGGTTTTTGTAGTCCTTTTTTGAAGGTTTCCTGCTTAGTGAGCAGGATCATTTTAGTGGTGACCACCTGTACTTGATACAGTTTGTAACAGGAATTATTTGTTCTGCCCCTGTCATCTGGTGCTTAGTAACCAAGAGTAAGGGTTTGCAGCTGGAATGAGTGGTGGGGCCTGTGCCCTGCTTCCCACCTGTCTGAGCAGCTCTTTGGAAAGATATTTGCCATGAGTGTCTTGCATTCCAATGCCTGTATGAAGACTGGCTCATATCTTCCTCATCTGTCGGGGGGCTGTGCCAGAGGCATTAGGTGGTGTCTGTAGCTGACCTCTGTACCTGTGGTGGTTCTTATGCTTTAGGAAAGCAGAAAGCCCTGTGCACATGTGGAAGTGTTGCTGGCTACCACATTTTTTGCTACAGGAATAATCTGTATGGCTTGACCATCTTCTGTGATTGAAGACCTCTGGATTAAGATATTATCCAGGTGATAGCCAGTTTTGACCTAAAGACTTAGCTCAGAAATTTATCTGTTCCTGTCTTCATTGATGAGTTGTCGTATTTGCAGTGACTTTTCTTTTGGCTACAGGACAGAGATGCAGATCTGCTGCCATGTTGATGTGCCCAACTTTTGTATTTCATTGTGGTTTTAGGTCTAAGATCTGTTAATTTACATAATCTGAAAGGGTATGGGATAGCAGTACTATCCTACCTTAATATTTTGTTAGTGAAGTTTGGAAACATTTCAGTTCAGTACAGTTCAAAAATACAGAGTTAGCTAGTCTTGTGCCCATTGGTTTTCACACTGAAAGAAAGTTGTGATTCTGCTCGAAGTGAGTGTAACTTAATCTTGTAGTAAAGAAATGGTTCTAGGGTTACTGGACATCCAAGTTTTTTCCTTAGTTACTGTGTCTTGGTAACATGTTGGTAATAGTGGTGGAGAATTGCTGGTAATTTAGATTGAAATAGCTTAAAATCTTCCTGTACAGCCCCAAAGCTGATTTTTTCCCCACAGTGTTAACTGTCTGATGCTTTTTATTAAGGCACTGAAGAAAGATGAAGCTTGTCTGTAGGTGTGTACATATGCTTACACATACACGTGAATAAAAATGTTACGGCTTGCAGCTGATAGGATTTCATGCTTTTCTCAATTTCTTGTTTCTTGGCTGCAGCCTGACTTCCTGCTTTAGTCTCTACAACTTACTGTTAATGTTGGAACCTTGCACTTAACTCCTTACTTGCTTCGGTATATGTTTCTTTACAAGCTTTTCTTTGAAACTTTGTCTTGAAGCTTAGGATTTCATATTGTCCTAAAAAACAGGAGTGTTCTTTCTCTGCAATCCCTGCGCAGAGGTGAGCTGTACCTATTGTCATTACTGTTCTTGATGCCAGAAATATGAAATTTTGTTGTTTCTCTGCAGGATTTGGTTGTATGGCAGTGGAGACTTACACTGTTGTGTGGCAGACTCAGCAATAATTTGTATTTATTGTTACACTCCAGCATTGCACAACAGCTGTGATTGCTTGATCATGGCCAAAGATCAACAAGGAAACACACAGGGAAGCATCCTTTCACGTTTGTGTGTCTGACTTCATTCTGGTTTTCATGGGTATGTCATGTGGATTTGTATAAGCTTAAGTATTTTCTTCTGAATTAACAGGGTCTTTACTGTTGAATGTTAATCGTTGGAATATGAAGTGGTGGTTCTTTCAGAGTGGCATTCTATGGTAGGTGCTTTGAAAATACAGTGCAGTAGAGAATGTGTATTTTGGCTGACATTGGCAGTGCTCAGCAGGGAATTCCCAGCATATTTGAAAGCAGATCTGCTGAATGCATCTTGGTGCAGCAGAGGGGCAGAAGGGATAAAGTTGCATGGTTTCAGAAAGAAGGCCTTTGCCAGTAGGTTCATCTTCTGATATGATTGGTGAATTGAGAAAATAATGCTATGATAAACTCCAAATTAGGTTAACTGTAATTTGAAGGCTTTTTCCTTCATAAGTTCATTTTAGTGAGCTGTTCTTATGTGCAGATAAGGTAGTTTCTATTAGTACAGGAAATCAAATCACTGACAGTCTTAAGGATAGACCCTGGTTTTGTTTCTTTAGGTAAAAGCAGTCACCACAAAGTTATAATGTGCTCTGACTCACGGCAGTGCTAGTTCTGCAGAAGTTAATTGTTCTCCTACTCCTTGTAGGAGAGTCAGCAACCACCTCTCCTTGTGCCATCAGTCTGGTCATTCATTTTTATTGCCTCCTTTGGTTTAGGTACATTCATATTGTTTGTCATATTTTCTTTATCATGTGCTTTACCTTTGTGCTAAAGATTTTCATGGAAATTCAAATTTTAATATTGGTTTTGACATTTAAACTCTCTGACTTTCAGAAAAATATATTTTGTGTCTAGGTTTGGTTTTACTTGACATGTACATCTAACTTTAATATTTTTTTGTTAGAAATTGTTGAGAAGTTAATGATTTAAGAATGCAAATATTTTATTTGGAGTTGCCGAAAGAATAGGCAGTTCTGCCTTGTCTTCAGTTGTGAGTTAAATATATTTGTAATGTTATCTAGCATTGAATACTAAAACAAGAGAAATTTAATTTTGGCACTTTCTGCTTGTTGACAGTTAGGAGATAACCAGAAAATAAAAGTTTGGAACCCTGGGCTAGCTCATTTTGCTTAGTTTGCAGATCTAGACTGTGACCAGTCCATGAATGAAATATATGTATTTAGTCCTTAGTTTTTGGTTCTCCCAAAACTCATGCTGTAATTAATGGAGCAAACTCAGTGTGCGAAGCTGTTTTTGCATTAAGTAGCTGTTTACAGTTAAGTGCTGGTTTTCTGTAGCATCAAATTATTGTCTTCAGAAGCAGAAGTGTTAGTTGTTTGAGCCATATACTGGTGGTTTGTGGCAAGAGTCTCCATGTAAGGCAGGAAATATGCAAATTATTTAAAAATAATAGTAGACTCACCAGAGTTTGGCCAATACAGAAACTGTTGCTAGGCTGGAGGCCAAAACAAGTCCAATCAGGCCCTGACCCTCGTTAGCAAAGCATTATGAAAATGCTTGACTTTTTTTATGATGTTTGTGCTCCTAAGGAGTGGGTTATTAAGATTGGTACTCAGTTTAGCATTGCAAAGTTTGCATTTAAATAACAAGATGGGGCAGCTCTACTGCGGTTAATTGACAAATTCTCAAAAACATGCTTTGCTAACAAAGCATGCTGGGAGTGCAATAGCTCTCAAATGGAATATGGCTGTTGAGTTGGTCCTAGTGCTGCACTTCCTCACTGTTTGATAGTAACTGTGCTGTATGCTGACTGAACAAAAGCTGGGCTGTTTGTCAGTCCAGCACTATAAACAAGTCAGCGTCTTTCCTGGGCTACTTGTATGACCTTCTAAAAGCCCTTAATTTTCATGACTGGAGTGTTGGCTAAAGTAATCAAGGTAAAGAGCTTAGTTTCTGAAGTGGGGTATCTTCCTGTTCCATTGGTCAGAAGCATATTTGCTGAGATTTTTTTTTTTTTTTTTTTGCGTTTGTGTCATCCCTTCCCAACTGGTGCCCCCTAACAGACTGCACGTCTGTGTCCATGCCTTACAGGATATGCCTGAAGTTTCTGTGATCTGACTGGGCTTTGATAGCTTCCTGGAAGGCAGTGCTTGTTGTGAGTACGTGGATATTGCTTTGCCACACTGAGTACTTGCAGCCAGGGTTATTAAAGTGCTAATTTTATGAGAATGACATCTTATGGAATGCAGAACATCTCCGCGGAGTTGTGGCAAGGTCACTGGGACAGCAGCCATATAGAGATCTGTATGTCTTCCCAGAGCACTCTTGTGTTATAAAGATGGAGTTCTCACAATCCTTAAAGGTATATAAAATCTCACTTTATGCTTTTCTTTCCATTAGCTTGAAATCTGTGGCACCTTTGGCAAGGCTGGACCTAGGGCTGCAGTGATTGTAATATACGTGCCACAGACATACTCTGTAATTTACCTTTTGCCCCTGTGCCCACAAGGGTGTCTCCTCTCCAGCCTTTGTTGGCACACAATGGGTTCCAGCATCTGTGAGGCTGCCTGCTTTACTGAGTGGTACTTGGAGGCTGTGTTTGAGACAGAAGAGAAAGGAAGAGAAGGATCACTGTCACAAGCTTTTATCTTTAGCATCAGTATTTCTTCGGCTTTATGTTTTCGGAAAGTTAAAAGACTTTCCTTGTTTTACATGTGGCACTTTGTACAGAGATAAGAATTGTAATGGTGAAGCTCAAGAATTCGTGAGTTTTAGGGGTATTAAGGTAGAAAAAAGTGTGATTCTCCAGTGGTGGACAGCAGTGTGGGCCAGCTAAGTAAATGTGGTTACTTTCAGCCCCTTTTTCCAGGTGACTGTAAGAATATAAGGATTGGGTGCCTCACCATTTTCCTTACTCAGTAAGTGAGCACAAGGGTAAGTTCAGCTGCCAACGAATGGCAAGTTTGCAAGACTGTTCTTTTCTGTATAAATAAACTTGCTGAAAGATTGAGTTTTGGGAAAGATGATGTGCTAGGCAGAGGTGCCTTGTAAGGACCTTTATGAGGAAGAAAAAGCATATTTTTGTAGTCCTCAGTACTTTATTTGACTGCCACATTAAGTAGGCAAAGTACTGCACCAACCTTCTCTAAGTAGTGTTTCTGCAGAGAGAGCGCTGGAGGCTGAGCGGGTGGTTGAAAAACCCACAGAAAAGGTGTAGTGAGGAAAGAAGCCCTCTTCAAAGAGTGCTGCAGTGCCTGAGGGGAGGTGAGTAATTGCAATTGAAGTGTCTCTTAAACATGAGGGGAACAAAATTCCAGCAAGCCACTGGCCCAAATGAAAAACTGCAAGCCAAGCAATAGAAGGCAAGTTCTTTTGGTACAGTGTTGTACAAGCAGTTATCCAAACTCTGAAGAGCCAAATGGTAATGCAGTATTAAAACTAATCCCTATTAAGATGTCGGTAGAATATGAAGTTGTAGTAATGAGACTCACTCTTCCTTAAGAAATAGGAGCAGGATTCTGGCTCTGATTCAGTTCAACTGAAATTGAAAAATAAACAGGTAGAGAAGAGGCCGGCAGCAGAAATCTCACATGGGATATTTCCCACTATAGTACCTGATTTCCTCTAAAATACTGGGACTAAAAGTTGAGAGAATATATAAAGATTATATATTAGAATATAAAAATTGGGGCTGTTCATTTGGAAGGAACACTGGATAAACCCAAGCATTAAAAATGAAATGTTATAAAGAAGGATAAATGGAACACAAATTACCTTTTTCTTAATTCACAGGAAAAAGATGCAAGTGAAGCAAATACTCCTGTGTACATTTAACCACTGTGGTTTCTTTTCACCTCAAGGATGAGCTATTGCAGTTTCCTGTGCTTGGACAGCTTGAGCTTTTAAGGTAGAAAATCTGAGCCACTGCAAAAAGTAGCTCCCAGCCGTACCTCTTTTTGGGAGAATATGAAATCTGTACTTCAGGTTGTTTGGTGCCAGCTGCTTTTTTTTCCTTCCCTTTTTTCCTTCTTGGAGGATTTCAAGGTGTTAAGTTTCTTCACATATGTAATGTAAATGTCTTGGAATAACCTACTCAAAGACTACCTACTACCCTATGCCAACCTGCTAATTTAAGTATGTTTTCTTCTTTTTTAAATGTGTTGAGATGCTCAGCAGCAGCAGATTCTTGCTTGTCCTGAGCTGAAGTAGTTGCACTAGACAGGGTAGATGGAGATAGAGGAACATGACAAGCACTCTGCTGCTACAATGTGAGATATTTACTCTTTCTCTGACCAGTGGTCACATAAATGTATGGATCACAGATACACATCCAAGAGTTAGGCAACATAAGCATAATACACTTCCTTGTCATTTGTTGTCATTTTATGTAGAATGTTTAATGGAAATTGCTCTGGAGGAGAAAACTAGGCCAGTTCAGAATGGTCTCTGACATCTTGGCACTAAATTTTAGGGGTTTGGAGATGCCAGAAATTTCTTGGAAGAGGCCATTGCAGAGAGATCAGTAATGTTCAGATGGTTCCACAGATAAGGCCTCTACTTGTTTTTAAGTGATTGGATTAGTCAAAAAAAGAAAGAGACGCTCTTACATTAAAACACTGAATGGCTGTTGGACCTCTGTGTGGTTTTGGGGCTTTGCAGGTTCTGTCCAACTTCTCTGTATGCAAGTATTAGAGGAGGCAAGTGGGACTTAAGGATCAATCACTGCAGTGGGGTTTGGAAGGGTTATTTTGTTCCTGGCCATGTGATTGTGGTGGACAAACCTGGATGAAATCTTCAGTCACTCTACCTTGTGTTCTTAATATAAAAAATAAGGCCCCTCAACCTACTTTTCTTTGTCAAGTTAGTATAGAGAGAAATGGGCTATTACTGCAATTGTTCTTTCCCTTGACTGGATTACCCTGCCAAGAAGCTCTCCAGACTCGGCTCAAGATATTTTTGCCTAAATTGGCAACTTGGAGGCATACCCTTCCCTTTTTTTCCTTTTTCTTCCTTTTTTCTAAGCTCTAATCCACTATATCTGAAATTAATCACAGTTGTATTCTTGTTAGCTTGACTCCTTTAAAGGCTATTGTTGCTTCTCAGTTAAATCACAGAATTTGCAATGTTTTTTTTTCAGAGTAGTTTTTTCATTTGTAATTCTCATAGTCACAGTATCCTCCTTCATATTTTTGGCTACTGTTCAGTGAATCCTTTCCCTGAGAATATTTCAGGCAGTTTTAAGTCTGCTAATATAGTTTGAAGACAAGACCTTCTGAAAATCATACTGCATCTTGTGTTTCTGTTCAAGTTGCATGAACGCCATTCTTCTATCAACATTTTGAAACTGTGGAAAGGGTATAGTTACACATTCTGTGCCCTGCTAAAGCCAGTGAGTTATGGTTGTGTGGAGAGACAGTATCTCTTGATTTACTGCATGTTGAAAATGGAGATGAGCAGAAAGAAAAGGTGGGGTGGCAAGGAACTACAAGAAGTGACCGTACAATGATACTTCCCTAAGTATTTTTCTAGTCTTCAGGAACTTGTAGTTTGGGATATCTGGAGCCAGAAATGCTGTCTTTTACCCATAATTCTCCCCAACACCCCACCCACCCCACTAGCAATGAATAGATTATAATGAAGTTTTATTGAGGTGAAGTTGGAAGGAAGATGAGAATGTTCTGCAGGAATGATTGAAATACTTCAGGGGCTATACTGTTAGAAATGGTATGAAAATCAGTACTTTTTAGAACAATGTGATATACTTCAGAAGTACATAAAAACTGATTCTGTAAGTTAGGAGTTTCTCTCCTTAATGGTTTTCTGGTATTACCAGTTGACTGTCAGTTATTGCTTAGGTTTCATTATCCTATAGATATATAAAGGGCAAGTGCCTATTTTAAAGAGTAATTATAAGTAAGAACAGAGAAGTGTTAAATACAGTTGTAAAAGAGAGTGGCTGAGAGCTTAATTGTAAAAGTTTATGGTTCTGCTGCTCTTGGGAGAAAGACATTTTGTGTTTGCAGAGCAGGGGTGCCAGAGTGCTTGGAACTGTGAGATCAGCTTACAAAGGAAGATGAGAAGAGCTGGGCTGCTTTAGAGGATCAGAACAATAACTAAAAGGTACAAAATTTGATTGAGGGGAGGTGTGTATGTATATGTGTGTATACATACTGGTCTGTCTATCTATTTATCTGTGTGTGTGCATATGTATGTGTGTGTAGGAAGAGAAAGACAAATTAACTCTTTAAACCAGATGCCAGTGCTGTTAGAAGAACAAAAGGATATAAAAAGACTGAATAAATTTTAGATTTAGAGTGTAAGGTTTCCGCTTTCTGGAGCGATATGGCATTATGGTAACCACTAATAGGATTAGTGGAGGCAAGCAATCCAAATAGTTTAGATAGATCTTGATTACTTTGATAAGATATATATGACACATTGCCTTTGGTAGTAAGCTTACTAGATTTGATAGTTTAAAAGGGTCCCTCTGAGTTCCTTGGAGTAGACTTGGGCTTTAGGCATTAGTGTGGCATTTTATGTTCTCATGGTCCCCCAGTGGAAGGGGACTGGTAGATGGCAATAATCCTGGTCTTTGGTTGTTTTGCTTTGGTAGTAGGTTCTAGATCAAGAAATCTTCTGGTGATGAAGTTTTCAAGAATGAAGACAGTAATTTTGCCATTGAAAGTCTCAGGTTATCAAGATATATGACAAAGCTTGTCTTCTCCATATCGTCTTATTGTCTATTTCTTGCCTGAAAACTCCTCTTTTGTTTTTTTAATTGACACTGGCAGTCACTGCCAAATTGTTCATGGCCTCATGTGCAGCCATGGTAGTTAGTAATGATCCACTGATACTCCTGATGTGAAGTTAAGTGCTGTCACCAATTAATTCTGTATCTGAATATGGGGATTACACTTTTAAACTGTGGCACTGATGCTTTTCTTGTGTAAGAAAGATTGTTTTTGGTGAATAGTGGTGATAGATGAAGTTTATTATCTCTAAGGGCTGTTAGATGAACTGTCTGTAGGCAGTTTCTGGTAAAACTTATTTTTGAGCAGATTACTTGTTTCACAGTGAGTTCAGAGATGCCCTAGTTGGTACTCTCTGACCTGGTTGGATCTAGCAGGATGACTAACTTAATGGGGATTGGTCTGTAATAAATTGTTTTGCTTTGACAGAGAAACTTTTACGTTTCTTTCCACCCTGCTTTTGATTTGAGTAAGATTTATGACTTTCTTGAGGTGGAGATGAATAGAAGCAACATTGGTCAATAACAGATCTCTGGAGGTAATGAACTTGGAGAATGTTATGTGTATAAATAATTTTTCACTGGATTGGAACTGAACCATAACTTGGCAATTGTTCATGTTGAACAGGGAATGGGGTATTGGTTTTGTGAACACAGTATCTTTTAATAAGAATGGTTGCCAGAATAAAACTCAAGGAAAGGATTCAAATGGCAAAAAAAGTATATGTTAAGCAGTAATTCTTTTTGGAGTAGTGATTCTGGAGACCTTCCTGCTTGACTTCAGCCACCTAATAAAATGGATTTTTATTTGCACAGAATCTCATGACAGCAAAGAAATGGAGCAGTGTAGGAGCACACTTTTTATTGAAAGGGAGTAAGAGGGAAGTGAACAGACAGGTTCACCCTGAGGTGTCAGGGAAAGCTGGGGCTTCCACATTTACGTTGAAATGTCAGAAGACTTCAAGTTGAAAATTTTGAAATTGTGGTATGTGAAGGACTTTCAAAGCAAAGTTGCATTTTGGTGGGTTGTTTGTGTGGCTTTATTTATTTTTTTTTTTTAAACCAAAACAACAAACCTATAAAGTGATACAGTAGGTGATCATTGCTTCTAGAGCTGGTAACATGGTTGTTTATTGGTGCTTTTATATGGTTATCCTGCTGTTCCTCCTCGTCTCAGTTTAGGTTTCCCCCATCAGCTGAAGTATGGCTGCTGCTACCTGTGTTTTAGGCTTGGATGCAGTTGAGGGAGTGGCAGCCTCTACAGGGCTAAAACTGGAAATGATGGTCAGGGGAAGTCTGACCTCACACCATGAGATGGAACGTGCCACTGCCTCGTGTGTGGTCTGGCACAGAACTGAGTGCTGCTCATGAGGTGGATGCTGTGCCAGTGGCTGTATCTGAGCGAAGTCAACTGTGTAAATCCATGCTTTAGTTTTCAGTAAAACTTGCTGGTCGTGGTGTAGACCCACCTTTCTCAGGTTACTAAAAAAAAAATTGGTGCCAACCTCTGGCTGTCAGATCTGGTAAATAGAGGTTGCAGCCTGAAGTCAGGTCAGGGAGCAAGATGCCACAATAGTGAAATTATTCTGCCTTGGAAGAGGTGAAAATAGGAGATCTGGTACCTTGAAGCATTGCAGTGAGAAATCCAAAAAGGAACAACTCTGTTGTTTTCAAGGAATGTATAGCCTTTTTCTTAGTCCTTTAAAAGTCATCTGTTTACCTGTGCTGATTTTAAAAATAAATAGGCAGTAGCATGGTTGAGTCTTTAGTTTTTTTGGAATAAAGATAAATCTTCAGTGGTTTGACCTTTAGAAACTTCATTGATTAGCCAATGTACAGATTTAATAACAACAAAATAATATTCCTCTTTAGGCCAGTGATTTGGTCTGCAGCTGTTTTATTTTAGCTCATTCCTAGAATGATTGAATCATGACTGTGTGGGATCTGCTCATAGGTGTTAAGTTGGTTTGGGGCTTTTTTGGTAGTATACCAAATAACTGTCTTAAACAAAACTTGCAAATTTCTACTATATTAAATTAAATACCGTACATATTTTGCAGCATAATTGTAGGATACAGTGTTTTCAGAGAACTCCTGGTGCTACTTTTGAAAGGCTGTATATATACTTTGCTGGTGTGCAGTGTAGTTGTAGTTTTGTGTTAGCTTCAGAAATGTGTCATTTTCAAGGTTAATTGAAGATGTCGTTAGCTTTTTGCTTTCACAAAATATCTAGTGAACAAAACCAAAGCATGAACCCACAGATTTTAATGCATCAAAATTACAATGTACTCTGGTTATCTTCCAGAGTTTTCAGTCTGATAGAATGATTTTTGAAATTCAGTTTTGACATTCAAAGGGATCTCACTGAAGGTGTTCTGTACATAGTTATGAGAGACTGTTTGCGTCTCATGCAGTGTTTGAGAGAATATTTAATTTTAGAAAGAAGTGTTTAAGCTTTGTTGTGGGAACATTTTAGTGTCTTTGAGATTAATTCTAGGTCTTTCAGAATTTTGTTTTCCTTTAGTCTTGTTAGTGTTGAATAGCTGACCATCTCATGCAATGTATTTATGTCCTGCGAGCCACGTGAATGACGTTATAGAACTGGAGTGCAGTTTCCCAGTCTGGCTTCACTCACATACCAAGACTACTGCAGGTGTAATTAATGCTCTGACTATAGTTTGCTGGTTTGGGGAAGTAATGTGAGTTAAATGCAGCCTTTGGATGAGACTCCATGCCAGGGCAAACAAAACATCCTCATACATGTGCCCCACACCCTCCCTTGAACTACTTGCATTGATCAGTTTATGCTGGCTGTGCTGTTTCTGCTTGATAAGTCAGCAGCAGATACTCTGCAGCTTTTTTGTTAGGTTATTTTTTTGCTGAGTTTTAAGACTTTTTTTGCTGAGTCTTTTAGCATGCTGAATGCCAGAGCTGGCTTAAGGGATAGGGGCTTCCCACGTGGTCTGGGGAGAGATAGGACCCTTGCAACAAGCCAGTATTAATTTTAGGCTGACAAGAACTGTAGCTCAAGTTGTTTTAACCTGGGTTTGTCTTCTGCTCTGAGAACGTAACTGCTCTCCAGGTTGAGACTGTAAGTCTACTGTTGTCCCCAGCAGTGCTGAAGAGGACAGTGCAGGGAAATACTTGTGTTTCAACCTGATTTGGGGTTGGTTTTTTTATTTTATTATTTTTTGGTTGTCTGTTTTGGGGGTTGGTTGGTTGGTTTTTTGGGGTTTTTGTTTTGCTTTTTGGTTTTTTGAGGTTTTTTTGGTGGACTCAGCTCAATGACTTTTTCCAGCTTTTGATACCTTGAGCAGGTAGATTGGTTCCTGCAAGTACATCCAGAGGCTGTGGAAGAAAAAGCAATCACATAACAGATTTCCTTTCGTGATTCTTCTGTTAACGGCATTGCCAGTTGTTTGTCCTACATCTAATTCCCCAGCCATCAGAACAAAGCTTACAGGCTGGGCTATAAGGCTAAACAGGGTTATAGGATTTTTTTTCCCCTTGTTGAGTTCATCTCAGTACATCATGGTGCTTTTAAGCACGTAGTTGCAAACATTGCAATGTACAGCAAACGTTTGCATCGTAATTTTAAGATGGTGAAGGAGCCTGCAATATGTAGCAGAGCTGTGTGCAGGCTGTCACAGAAAGTCTTGAGCCCCTTTTGGGTGGCTGAAGATTACATTTACAGGTTGGGGTTTTTTGGTTTGGTTTTTTTTTTTCAAAATAGTCCTTATAGATTGCTTCCACAAGACTGTCTGGTGTTCAGCCCAGATGCTCAATGGATCCAACTGTTCGGTCCCCACATTCAGAGGGATATATAAGTTGGCACCAGCGTGGGGGGGAAGTGTGGTGCTCTTAGTAGGATTTTCTCTCAGAGAAGCTATGTGTACTCTTTCCAGCAGACTGGTTGTCTGTGCTCAGTGATCTGATCTGCTGCTACTTTGCAGGGATGGAAATTGCATTTGCTTTTCTGTAGTGTCAGTCCCTTCAGAGTCTTAGTGTGCTCTGGAGTTACACTGGCAACCTGTTGCCCAGCAGTTCTTCAGTATCGGGTTTGGAACTGTCCTGTGAAGGCCTGTGCTGGCCCCAGTGATCTATGTCAGACTTGTCTGTTCAGCCAAATGCTTCCCCTGTACTTAATTCAAATTGACCTCATCCCTCTGACCTATATACTATAAGGATAGGTGTGAATGTCTCCCCAGTTGCTTCACTGGTAAATACTGGGAGCAGCGTTCCACTGAGCTTCTCTATGCTGGTGTTGTCAGTCCTCTGTCCCTTTCTCATTTTGGTTTGCAAGAGATCCCGCTGGTTTCTCTAGTTAGTTTCCTGCTTTTGATGTAGTTAAATAACTTTGCAAGGTGCTACCCAAACATGTTAAGTTCTATTTCCTGTTTACTTTTGACCTACCGTGTATTTTCTAATCTCTTCTGTTCTCATTAGGCAAGCTTTCTGTTTTTAAAAGCTGACCTCTCAGATTTGCTTCCTAACTTCCCCATTTAATCATGCAGTATGTAGGCTTTTATTGCAGGGGGTGATGTATTCCTTTGACTGCTTGTTTCCTTTGTTTTGCCTTCAACTTGGAGGAGTGTTTACCTGATCTCCTAATACAGAATTTTGTCTGCTATTTTTTGTAATTTTCCCCCCTCTTTTTAGGGTTCTTTGTGCTGGGGTTTGTTTGCTTGTTTGGGTTGTTTTTGTGGGGAAACAAGTTTGAGAGGATTACTAATTACTTTTTTCCTTTTTACACTGGTCCCTTAACATTAATTATCCGTGTGCCAATGGTTTTTTGTCTCACTGTATTCATCTGCGATGTTGAAATATAATTGCATTGCAGGCACAGTTACAGAGCAGCTTTCCTGTCCTTTAACTAGATCCTGTGTTATCACTCAAAACTAAGCCAAAAAACACCTTTCATGTAGGTCCTAGCACTAATTTTCAAGGTAGAAGTCATTATTTGGAGGAAAAAAAAAAAAGTCGACATGCCATTCTGATGAGTCACAGGGTTCACTTTACATCAGGAGGTTTCAGTTGCCTATTGTTATTACCTTTCTTAAAATTGAAACTCTCTAATCTTCCTGAACTGGTAGTGTAGTTGATCACGCATCTTTATTACTTGATTGTGTGACTTCTACCATAAGAAGTTCATTGGCCTTCTCTTCTCCTGTAACACTTTATGCCATTAAATGTTTATATAACCTTCACAGACAGTGCCATTCCCCACCTGCCTGTTGTTTGTCTTTCCCATTGGAATTGCTGAGTAAGCCGGTAGGCTCTCAGCAGTATCCTATTTTCATTTGTCCTCCTTCCGCCAGATCTTGGAGATCCTTGTTACTTTGAGGGTGTCAGGTGAGGCCAAGTATTTGGGCTTCCCATGTGTTACCTATGAAATTTCTAGCAGTAGTGTAGAAGTGTTTTTAAGTTCCAAAACTCATATTAGCATGCCAGTCTGGCTGACTCTGGCATGACTAATGTGCATGCCTAACAAGTTCTTCCTGTTCCCATCATGCCTAAATCCTTGCTGTCTGTATCACTGATTTCATTCCTCAGCCTCACATGTGGATCTGGCAGCACTTGAGAAAGTAAAACCATGGAAATCCTGAGTGTAATTCTTCTGTCCATCAACCTGAGTTTACTTTCCAGAGAATCTATCCTGTGATGCCATACACTACTTGTTACTACTGTGGATTCAGTGGATTACTGTGTTGTTTGGTTGGGGTTTTTTGGGGGATTTTTTGGGGTTTTTTTTTATTGCTGAATCACCAAGTAGTCAATGTTCAGTGTAGAAACCCTGTGAAGTTGCTGCCTTTCCATCTGCTGGGTGCTGGGCCAGCTGATTGTCAGATGTCACAAATACAGCAAGCTGTGTGTCAAGTAAAGTGACCTGATAACCACACCTGCTTCTTTCTAGTCCTAAGTCTGTCTACTCCAAGGAGGATTCCTACCTCAACAGGAAGCAGAGGGTTGATTGTTCCAGAGATTAGGTCTGACGCATCCTAGGTCCACATGGATGCTAGAGATGGCAAAAGGCATGATGAAGCATGGAAGAGAAAACAAGTAGGCAATACAAGAGCCTTTTTCAGTGATATTGCTTGTTATCTATTATAAAACTGCAGATGTTCATATCAGGTGGTGTGCTTTTTTAAGCTTTTTAGATTTGTTCCCTCATAATGAAGGCATAACCCTAAAATTGTCTGTCTTCAAATAGGGGAAAAAGTGCATTTTTGGGAAGCAAAATTGCAGACAGCATCTCTGCACTTGTGTGGACTTGTTTGGTAAGAGACAGTGAAAGAACTGATGTCCCCAGTGAGGAGGATCTGCTTAGTTGTGTCCTAGGGATGACCAATGGAAGATGCTACTGGAAGAGTGTAATAACGGGGAAATCCTGTAAAGATGTTTCTGTATCCTCCAGTAATTTCCTCTGCTAGAGCTGGTGTTTATGTGTTTATGGGTTGTCTAATTGTATGGCTGGTGATAGCATGTAGTAACCAGTATACTTGCTTAGAAAATGATGCCCTGTTACCTTGGACGTCTGAAAGCAACAAAGCCATGTCTGCTGCCTACTGAAAATTGTGGCCTCAGTACTGGCTCTGTGTGTTAGTGCACCGCTGTGTGACTAACTGCAGTGTATTCCTCTTGCAAAGGGATCAGTGACCAGTCACCTGGTCTGTTGCTAACACACTTCTCTGTTGCCTGAGTGCTGAGTGTCTTCTTGTTCAAGGTTAGCATGGTTATGTTTACCTCATGACCAGTTTTGTTCTGCCTTGTGCTTTGCATAATCTGCTAAAGCAACGTGTCTGAAAGCTCCTCTGCTTTTTCCAGCAGTATAGTCTGTCCTCATGAAAGTAATTACCTGTCTTTAATAATCTTACTGCTATTCCCTATTGTTTAAGCTGTACTGCATGTGTTTCTTCTTGTGAGATGCAGATGTAAGCAGTCATCATCCTTGCCCTTTTTTACTGCCCCTTTTACCTCTCTTCTTTTTGAGCTGACATCCCCGTGCATGCCCCTGCAGTGTGAAACAGAGCAGAGAAACAAACTTGGTCTAGGTTAAATGGGCAAAAAGGAGAGAGAGATTTTTAACCAGATCAGTTCCTTTACCACACGTGTTTATTGCAGAAAAAGAGAGGAGGCTATCTGGGGATGGGAGGATAGGGCAAGTCTGTGTTTATTTAAGCAGCAGCTCTGGACTTCGCTGTTACTCAACCCTCGATGCAGTCATTAGTGATTTAAGGGGTGGGAAGACAGTGACAGATCATCTAGTTCATCTGAAGGCGTGATACCCTGTGTTCTATACCTGTGTTGACTGAGAGATGTTTGTCTTCCTTAAAAACATCCGGTCTCCATAGACATTACCTTCAAACCAGTGAGAACCCTGGGATTTTGAATCATCTTTGTCCGTCCTAAAAGTCCTGTTTTTATTATATCTTTATCAAAAATATAAATTCCATTTGTCTCTAGCACTGTATTTAGACTATCTTTAAACTGTGATCTCATTGGTTAAATTACATGGCTAAGTTCTATACAAATAGTACAGTCTAGAATGCATTGATTTAATAGTAATTAACTTATTCCAACTGTTGAGTTAATGAAGTCTGAATTAGATGGCAAATTCAGATTCATCTGAGGCTTGTTTTTTGGCCTCTCTTGCATTATCGTGAGCTTCTTGAAACCAGTTGCAAAATAATTTAATGTTTACTAAATTTTCAAAGTTAAACATTTTTAAAATAAATTCTAAAAATCTGAAAGTAAATGCTAATGTATCTTCCTCTTCTATGGTTCCTAGTGTTTCAACTCTCTTGCAAGCTACTCTTATCCAGTGGACCTTTAAAATATGTAATTTAAAATGAAGAGTAGCAATGATTTTTAAAAGAATAATTTTGAATGTTTGGTTGAACTGCAGTCTCTCCTGTCAGCTGACACCTTGGCATATAAGTTTTGCAACATATTATTGCTATAAAAAATCCTGTGTAGTTTCAATTTTTTCCTTAGGTTTCTTTAAATATTTCTTAATCCTTTGAACCAAGTTCCACTTAAGCAGAAAACTCCTGTGTGTTAATTTCTCACAGGCTTGGCAAATTCTAAGTTATTGGCATAAATTGTTTGTTCATCTGTTTATGTCGTGCCCTTAGGTGCTTCAGTCTCAGCAGGCGTCGTGCATTTGGCAGCTAAGAGAAAGCATTTTAAAGGTCCAAATGGATGCCTTTATGACTGTGTCTAGTGTCTTGTATGTATAAAGTGTCTGAACTTAATTAAGAAAGTTATTTTTCCAGAAAAAATTGCATACATTGCATTGCCTGCTTCCACTCAGTGATCTAATATTTTGAAAGAACAGCGTGTCTCACAGTTAGCTGAAATTCATTAAAACATAAGTTATGATTTGTCTGTAGCAGGAGAATCCCAGTTATAGCTCTAATAAAATTTTGTGTGACCTTTTATTAACTGCAACTCCTGGTTTTCACTGAAGGCTTGAATAACTGCTTCAGGTAATATTTCAGTAGAAGAAAAAACAGTTTATGAAAATCCAGTGGTCACTGGCAATTTGGGCAAAACTGGCAAATCTATTCAGAGTAAAAAGTTCAGTATCTTCACTGGCAATGAGAACTGACTCTTTTAAGGCAGTTTGTGTAGACTCTAAAGGTAGGAGTAGTTTGTTAAGGTGCTGTCTGAAGTCTATGCAAAACAGTGTTCTCTGGCTCCTGGTTTGTAATAAATATGCAGCAACTACTTGTGAGCATGGAATTGTTTTCTCTCTTAAAAGAATGGAAATAATGCTGTGGGCACATAGCTTCCAGACTTCTAGTGCTTGGAGAATGCTTTCTCTCTATCAAATTTCGAAACTAATTTTATGCCTGAGTCATTCTGCTAGTGATAAAAGGGGAAACATTATACCAGTGCCTCAAAACTAATGTTTGCTGCATTCTTGCTAGTGACTTCCAAGGAAATAAAATTATAGGAGCTGGAGCTATTCTTACCTGATTTCTTTAGCACGGTCTTCTGGTCTTTTATGGGGTAGAAGTTCTGGGGATTTTACACAGCTTTCTAAAACATGTTGGATGTGGTATTCTGAAAACGTGGGTTTGGATACATTCATGGAATTTAAGGGAAGGTTTCTGCTGAATCCTTTCAAAGAATTAATTGCAAAAAAATTACAATTGAAAGGAAAATATTTTCAGTGTAAATACTTTGTCTCAATTCCAGTCTGTATCTAGACTGATTACAAACTATATCTGAGATCTTTGATGGTCCTGAAATTGCTTCAACTTTGACTTGCAAAGTGTCCATTTACGTTATTGGGCTGACTATTTTGCCCTCTTTAAAATGTTTTTTCTTTGACCTGACTATCTCTACTTGTTCCTTCTGGAGAGGAGTCTCCGCAGTGTGGCTTTGGGGAGATAAATAGTTCCAGTCCTTGTTAATTTGAAGACTTGTTAGTTTGTTAATGTGTACATGTGCTTTCGGCTCATTTTTAGATATGAGAGCTGCATGTGGTTTGATGTTTCTCACTTTCTTTGAAACTTGGGTGGGGAGGTGACTTTGGCTGGAAACACTCTCTACCTTGAAACACTTCAAATGTAACCAGAGTTTCTTGATACAAATTATTTATTGGCTCAAATGCAGTATTTTCCTGCTGTTTCTGTCAGCAGCTACCCAAGGGAACATGAAGTAGTGTGATGTCTTCTGGGGAATGAGAAAGGTAGAAATAGCCAGGAAGGAAATACCAGCTTTGCTTTGTGAATAGTTTTTGTTAACAAATCAGTCGTTTCAATGTATATAATCTGAAGTTAGTTTGATTTGATTAAAAGAAGTATAATGGATGACTAATAGTAAAGGTATCAAGGAAATGAAAGTATATTTCTTCAGAACGTTTAAATATGTCCCATAGAAAGTCATAATCAGGTGACTGCAGATTCTGAAGTAATAATGTTAATAATTTGTAATGACACTGAATTGATGTATTAACTTCATAAAGTCTGATTTTTTCTGCTCTGGTTCATAATTGTGCAATTGGGGAAAAAGAATTGCTTAAGTAGGTCAGAGCATAAATGTGAAGAGTTCTATAATGTATATATATTGTTACATAATTTTATTAAATATTGCAAATTATGGTGCTGTAATAACCTAGAATATGGTGACACTTGTTCTTGGGTGCTTTTGACATTAGAGCAGAGTTTTATCTGGCGTTACAGTCCTTTCCCTGGATGTTTAATAGGCGTGTGTACTGTCTTGAAAGATTAAGTATTACTTTGATAAGAGAAATTCCAAAGAACCTTAAAGTCTGCATTTCGAAATTCAAAACCCACTTTCTCATAACTTTTTGCTGAGTTTTTTGGGAACATGCTGAATGCTCCAGAAGTTTTGATCAAAATGAAAGCTCCAGAATTTATGAAACAAATAGAGACTTATTTAGTGACGGTTGAGGACTTTCTCCCTGACTTGTAATGGGCATGTGGAATGCAATAACTTGAGTATTACATAATTTCTTCCCCTCCTTTTTAAAAACTGGTTACAAAGGGAGATTTAAGTATGAAAAAGATGGAGGGAGGAAAGAAATGGAAGAGGAGATGGAAGGAGTGGGAGAAGGGAAAGAAAGCCTACAAAAACATGAAATACAGAAATAAGCACAATGAGTAGAAGACTGAATTTTGAAAAGTAATGAGTTCAGAGTGTGATGGAGGCAGGAGGACATGCTTATTCTGTAATACCTTGTCACATCTCAAATTGTGTGAGGGTGATAATGCTCATCAGAGGAGTGTTACATGTTTATGGCTTTGTTACAAAACAGTGTACACTTCAGCAATTCCTAATCTAGTGCTTAATAAGAGCCAGAATCATCTAGGCCAAGTGCAGAACCATCCTATCTGCTCTCACACATATGGCACTGCACTGCTCAGATAAACATGCTCGCCTGGAACTAGTCAAGGGATGTCTGTCTTCAAGCTACATTGTTCCAGACCTGTGCTGAGAGACTTGTAGGCACCTTTAATGAAATGAATATGTATGGAACAATAAGCCTTTTTAAAAAGCAAAGCTGATTAATTATTGTCTTTTAATTTTTTGGTGTTGAAATAGAGATGGTTGGTTGGTTAGTTGAGGAGCAAGTTGGATAGTTGGTTTTGAGGAACAAGTTTCTGTGTGTTTACCCTGCTGGTCAGGACTTGGATAGGATTAGCAGAAGTTTACAAGATAGAAGGCTGAACTGCCTAGTCAGAGGTAAATATGAAAGAGCAAGGGACCATGGTGTGCACAATCGCAGAAAGTACTGTGATAATACCCTGCTGAGGAGCCTTGGCATCACAAGTGCTTTGTTGTAAAGAGGCTGTAACCCCTTGTCCCGTTCTGGTAGTTCAATTCTACATTGTTAGCTTTTATTATTTAAAACTAAGAGACATGTTCTACTCAACATTCAGAGGAAGGTGAAAAACTTTTTCCCCACAGTTCCTTCACTTCTATAGTCTCTTGAGAAGCAGTGAATTTTCCATTTTATTATTCTTTGTTTTTTGATTCCTTCTATCTACTCCCTAATCATGTCCTCCCCTCCCTGTTTTGTGTGGGTGTCAGCTTCGTGCCACTGTTCTTCATCATTGCAAAGAGTATTTTCAATTTGAAATGGCTAATGGTTTCCCTGTTGCATGGATGACTCTGACAAGAAATAGTAAACATAAAGACTGTGCTAACACTGTTGCTAAGATCAGCAGCCAAGGTGCTGGAATAACCTTGTGATACTGCATTGGCTAATGCTTGGGTCATTCTTGGAAAGCTTTCTTCACAGCTGTATGGGTTAGAAATATTTTTAAGGCTTGATTTATTTATTTTTTTAATTTATAAAACCCCTTCTCAGTTAAATAATTTAGCCATGTCTATACCCCGTCTGGCCTAACTGCAGAGGATCTGTTGGATACATACTTTATCTTTGTATCTAGGAGATACAAATGGCTTTAGTGACTAAAGTACAGCCCTAGACTTTGATGCTCTAAAGATACTCAATTCTAGATTACTTCAGTTAATGATTTAGTACCTATCCCGATGAATGAACCTGATACCTGCTGACTGAGGTATAAAACAGCTTGATGATCTTGAGTTTGTGGTAGACAAGAGCTGCAGTTGGAACATTGTTGAAGTGTTGTAATTTGAAGCAGTCTGAGATGATGAACTGGTATGTCCCCTCTTGGTTAGTGTGAGCCTACTCAACTGTGTGACACATCAGTCCCTTGTACAAACTCAATTTATACCCAGTTGAAGTTATAATGTTGGGATTTGAGGAAGAAACATTCCATTTCATAGGAAAATTCAAGTGTCTCACCTTAAAACAAGATATATAGGCCTAAAGATTCATCAGTAACTCTGAGCAATGAAGTGAGTGATTAGTTCACCTGTAAGGAAGGGGCCATCCTGAGGAATTTCCAGGTGCATTGTGACCTGTAGGGCTGCAGACTTAAATGCTCTGACTTGTCACCTGTACTGCCCTGAGAAATATCACTATAGAGAATGTTATGATTTTGAAGGTTGTTTCTTGAAAGTGCAGTCTGAGTAACTGTAGACATTCAAACTTCTTTTAGCAATGCTTAATAAGCTATACATAACCAATGTCTGTGATTTTTGAGGCATTCTGGGTTTTGTTACATGTAAATGTTTATTTTAGCAAAGTGAGCAGAAAACTTAGGAACATATGTCATAGAAACTCAATTTTTGTTTCATTAACTTGAGGGATTTTCTTGTGAGAACTAAAGGGAGAAGGTGCAAAATAATGACTTTTGTCATTTGTTTTGGTGTTTTGTTGGTCACGTCTGACTAAGCATCCAGTCTGGGCATACCTAAAATTTCTTGTTGTCCCCTTATAAATTGTTACCTGTACCTTCTCTTTCCCGGAATGATGCCCGTATTGCCTGAGCTCATGTAATAGAGTGTACAAGAATAGCAGTTCTGATACTGCAGCTGAAGGAGCAGACACATAGTCTGGCTGTATTTGTGAATTTATGTCCTTTTTTAAAATAAATTTTGAATGCGACCTTAATTAAGGTGTTGTAGGTTCACTTTAGAAGATGACCTACCAGGCATCAGTCCTTTTATTTTTAACCCTGATTATGCTCTTGTTTAAACTAGATATTCTTAAAATAGTAGCTGCTTTCTGACCTTCCTTAAGATTAGCTGCTTAGATAAGCAGAACTTGCTCACAAATTCACACCTAGCAGCTCAGGTTTGAGGCTGATCTCTCTGGGGCACGTGATCATTTTGGGAAAATCACCAAATATACTGAGTGGTTTATATGCCTAAAGAAATCAGTCTCTATATGTTGATTTCTGAAATACAGTAGTTGGAAGAGTTGCTCATTTAGTGCTGAGAATGACTGAAAGAATATGCTGTACCCTCAGAAGTAATTAATAACATTTTCAGTAATTGTATTTTAAATTCAAAAATTGCAGCTCTTTCTTCTGGCTTCTGAAGGCAGTAGGTTATGATTGTCTTTGGATCACCATGCATTGGCAGTAATGAACCTTCTTCGTTGACTAAATGTGTTGAAGGAGTAGTGCAGTACAGACTGTTTTTAGGAAGCTCAGCGTGTTTCCCACGTGGAAGAAGAAAGTTATGGAATAAATTTCCTTCTGTTTGGGGAAATCTATGCTTGACATGCTCCAGTCTTTATGGATTTTGCTGGATGGTGTCATTCTCCTAGAAAGTTGAGGTTTCTTATTTATATGTGATTGGACACAGGCTGGGGAATGGATTTTGGGCTTTACTCAGTAGCTAATTCTTTTTTTTGATTGTGTAAAACTAGTCAAATAAATTGTGCTGTTAACAGCTAATGTCCAAATATGTGTTAAGTGGCACTGTAGTGAAAAAAACGCAACTTTTTGTTTGCAACTAGCCCGAAATACTCTTTATATTGGCTTCCAGAACAGGAAAAATGCAGTATATGGACTTCTCTACATTTTTGCTTTAGAATTTACTTTGAACTTGAGATGAAGAAACTGGTATCTATTCTGGATTCAGAAAATGTTGAAGAGCACCTTGAACCTCAAGCAAGCCACTCAGTCTTCTGTTCCTTGAAGCAATAAATGTTTTCTGATCCTTAAAATATGGTTAATATTACATATCTTTCTTTCCTCAATTCTGTAATACTACTACGTTAGAAGGAAACATACAGAAGTATAATATGAATGTGGGTTTTTCAGGTTTTTTTTGGTTTGACCATGGGGGTTTGTAATGACAGTTCTCTCCCACAGTTTTACACCCAGTTTTACACACAGTTTCATGTGTGAATTGTCCCTTTGCTCTCTTACCTTGCATCATACAAAATCAGAAAAGGAGGCTGCAGTGAACATCAGGAGGCCGTTTGATCTTTTATCTTGTTAAAGGATGGAATCAAATATCTTTACAGCATTCCTGACAGTGGCCTGTTTTTGAAGGCCTTTGAGGATACACTGGTGATGGCAGCTGTACATCCTTCAAGGCAGTCAATCCCAACACTCGTGTTTCTTACCGTTAGGACTTTCTTTAGTTGAACATCTTACAATGTGGATTTCTTAGCATCTTCTGTTGCCAGATGTTCCCCTAAGTCTCTGTGTTAAGTAGCTAGCAAACAATTTCCTTGTATTTCTTTTTCTTCTCATAAATGATTTTATGAGAAGAGTGGGGGTTTTTCCTTTATACTCATTTATATTCATATGTTGCAAATTGATTGTCTTTGTTGTGCCTCTTCTTTTGCTTTGCTGTTTTTCTGTCTTCTCCAATTTTTCCAAGTGGATGTATTGCTGTGATTGTCAGTCTTCGTGCACTTGTGCCCTTTTCCGTTGAGGAAGGAGCTTGGAGCTCCTGTGAGAAGCTACTGACTCCTTCCTTTTGTTGCTTCTCTTGGCTTCCCGAAAACTTTAAGAATTAATTATCTGCATTTACCAAATTCTTTCTATGTGGATGGAGGGCTATTGCTGTTCTCGCTTATTCTCCTTTGGAGATTCATAAACTCCTGTCTTGACTTTCTTGTGTCTTACCAGACTTTTTCTGGAATTTATCTGGTGACCTAAAATATCCTTGACCCACACTGTGTGCTTGCACGATGACTGTTTGAGAAAGACACCAGATGTTTTTTGTGGCTGTTGACCAGCTCCATAATTTTATCCACTGAGTTTCCCCTTTCATCACAAACCAGGTACTTCCAGTATACCTGCCCTGCTCCTGTGCCTCAGAGGTCTGTGCAGGTGCCCCCTTGTTGGGGGGGGTGTGCTGCTTCCTTCACTCCTGAGCTGTATTCTCTTATATCGAGTGTTGAGACTTAGCCCATGGAATTGTGACAGCTGGAGATGCCCCAGCCTGGAGAGTGCTGGGGTTGGGTGCATCAGTTACAGAAGGGAGGCTGCTCTCTGTGCTTCTGGACAAGGCTGGCACTGCACCTGGGAGGAGTCGCAGCAGACTGTTCAGTGACAAACTTGAATTCCTTTTCCTCCAGATGCTTCTAGTTGGAAACAGTGTTAAGTGAAGATTTAGTGTTATTAGAAAGTGCAGCATGATCACAAGTAAGACAGGGTAATTTTGTGTTAAAAAATATAAATCTTAACGTTTCTGTGACTGGGGAGCAATAGCTCGTTCACTTGTGTGAAACAAAAAGGAAAACGCTGGCACTGCCACTTAGCATGTTCTGAGTGCTTCCTGGGCATGTGAGAGCTTGGAGATCTTCAGAGCTGAAGGGGAGGCACTCTGGTCTTTCAAAGGGGTGAGCATGCAGCTTTTCAAAGTGTCAGATCCTACAGCTCTGGGTGTCAAGTAACATGAGGGCTGTAGAGGCTTTCTTACCTTCTCTGGTTATAAAAGATAGTGGTTAAATAACTATAATTAAAATATCTGTCTAAATATCATTTTACCTTCCAGTTCATCAAGTTTAATCCTTTTCACTTCAAAGTCCTCCAAGTTTTTTATTACTTGTAAGTCTTCAAATGAAACAAAAACATTTCTCACTCATCTTTAATAAAAGTAGAAAAGTATTCTTCATCTGTTGCCCTTTCTTTCCCCTGTTCTTCTCACCTTCCCCCCCTTTCTTTTTCTCCATATCCACAACAAGGAAGAGAAACTTTTCATACTGGTGGTACCAGGACAAGACCAATTTATTCATAGTTCTTGCTTTCTCTCCCACACTTGTACTTAAAGAATCCCTTCACTTTTTTGGTAAATAAGAGGCAGCTTGTATCCAGTGCTGCTTTATATTGAAAGAAGATATTTTTAACAGTGCATTCTGCATGATGTCAGTGTAAGCTATTGGCATGATGACTCTTAACTGTGATAGCTGACTGATTGCTAAAATAGCTTGCAGACTTCTGCTTTCAGTCTAAATATTTTCAGTAACGTATAGCAACAGGTCAGTAATTGGTTTGGGCGATTTTGGTTGTGAAAAATTACCAATGCCCTAAGCCCACTCTTTAAGTATGTTGTATCAGAGACTATTCTGATACTTGCTTTCAATGTTTAGATAGGTTTATACATTGTGGCCTGCATGTGAATTGTTCCAGTTTTCCAGGAGTTGTAACAGATTAATGCTCAAGTAAAGTACAGCGCTGTCGTAGTTTTTTCATTAATGAAAAGGGTGTAATAGTAGCTGGAGTGTGACATGGGCAGCACTGATCGGGTGACCCAAGCAACTGGGCTTCAGCCACACATTTTCTGGCTTGCCTTTAAAGTCGGTGTTCAGGGTGTTGGATACATGAATGTATTTCAGAATCTGACAAGGAGACAGATTATGTAGGTATGCCCCTTTTGATGACTGCAGTTGTATATAAGGAAGCAATATCAGTTTAAACTCTTACTGTTTGCAACTGAAAGGAAAAAACAATATACATGATCAGCTGGATTTCATGGAGTAGTGCATGACAACCTCTGTAGCAAATAACTGAAACAGTTCCTGCTATTTAGATTAGAGCTGGACAAGACTTTTGAATAAATAGTAAGTTAAGCAATGTCTGGATGGTGAGTTTATAGTCTTCAGGTTGCTTGTGAATTTACTGTGGCACCTGTAAGTAGTTTTGGATAGAAGTACTTTTTCAGTGTCTGGCTCTCAAACAAACAAAAAATCAAAATGTAGACTCTTATGAAAGAAGAATGATTGTCGTGTGTACAGGGCTTCAAAGGGTCTGGATTTGGTCTCTTCTTCTGTTCCTGTATGGTTTGAAACATCTTCCACCGTCTTTCAGCTACTGATACTTGGGGGTGCTCTGCAGCACTCCTGCTAACACTGTCAGCAGCATATGTTAGAGGCTCCTGGCACCACAAAGAGAAGCTGAACAAACAAATTTCCAAGTCTGTTGGTTCAAGCCAGCTCACTCCCTAGCTTGGAGCTGTTCTGCTTTTATGCTTCATCCTAAACTGAGTAAGAGAACTGCTTGAAGCTGATTATTAGAGCACCTCCCAGGGAAGTGCAGAGTCTGGTTTCATGAATGTTTTTTTAAAAACTAACAGACAACAACAACATCTGCAGCTTTCTGACTGCATCAAGAGGGAACCAGACAGAAAGGTGAGAGCACTCCACACAGAATGCTCTTTGATTCTTGTGGGATATGTGGCTTCAAACTTCCTTAGGCAGAAAGAAGACTGATCTCCAGTATGCCATGCATATCCTTGCTGTGTGTCATTGGATAACAAGGGCTCCAAGCATCTGCCATCTTTCCTGCTTTTTACTAAAGATTTTTAGGTCTAAAAATGTGTTGCTCAAAAAAACTCCTTGTTTTTATTTTAAGAAAAACAGGTAACAGATGAAAAAGTTTTGGGGTTTTTTTTCGAAGTTGAGAATTAACCAATTTACTTAGCTGCTTTTGACATCAATATCTGTGGAGTTGGTACTTTAGCTTTAGATTTGCAGTTATGTCAGATAGCAAGTTTATTTGTGGGTTATTGGCTTTAAAACACAAGAAAATAATTACAGGCTTGAGGAAGATAGGTTGGCACCTGAAAACAAGGATGCCAATAAAAAGCAAAATAACACCACTAGTAAGAAAAATATTCTTTTCTCTCCATAGCTTGTCTAGCTTCTATGAGCAGGTTTTCTGTGGTCTTTGTTTAGTGTAAAACTAGAAATGCTTTCTGAAGACTTGGACTTCATACTAGGCTGTAAGAGTTAGTACTAAAATGTAGCAGTCAGTATTGAGCAGCTAGTTCAGAGATGGAAGCATCAATCCAGGTGCAAGACTCTCCTCTGTAATTCTGTCTGCAGTTCCAAACATGGATGTTCAAAAAGGCAGATTTAAACTGGAAAAAAGTGTAGAGAAGAGAGTGATGGTCAGAATGGAAAGGTCCCCTTTGAGACGAAACTGAATTAGCACAACCCACTCAGCAATGTGAAGTCTGAAGAGGCATGTGAATTATTTCTGTAAATACTTTGGGGAATAATAACCAGGAAAGGAAAGAACTATTTAAACTAAAGGACAATGTTGGCACAAGAATAGCTAGGTACAAGCTGGCTGGGAAAACATTTTGGCAGGAAATCACAACGTTTCCAGAGGTTCTGAATTTCAGGAGGGTTTTGAGGCAACCTTCAAATTTTTCCTTTTTGGGGATTTTTGTCTCCATTATTTCTAATTCTAACAGTAGAATGTGGATCATTTATGAAGAGAATTTTGTAATTATTCCTTACAATAGGAAGAGCCCTGAAGGTGTCTCTCAGCCTTATTTCTTGAATCTTAAGAGTTAGAATCCTCTTGGGTCACTGGCAGTTCTGAACCTGTGGTCCATATTACACTTTGAAGACATCTGTGATGGTAATTGTGTAATTCTGTTCAGTAGGCTTAGATTTCCTGTGTAGACATGCTCATACCTTTAGTGGCTCCTGGGGAGCAATACAGAAGTTGAAAGGTTGGAAAAGACTTTAGTCAGACTTTGTGTTGTATGGTAATAATGACTACCAGTGGTGGTTCATTTACCAAACTCAGTCTGAACAGTATGTTTATACTCCTACTTACCACTAGCATAAAAATGTGTATAACTTACATTTTCTCTTGGTACTCATTGATAAGGACCTTCAAAGTGTATGCAAATGTTTCAGTACTATTTGACATTCAGTGAAGTTCTCTGGTCTTCTCTTGTCCTTTTAAAGTAGCAGTAATGATGCTTCTTAGAAGGAGTTCAGTTTTGACAGGAAAGTAAATGTGTATATGTTTCCCTGAATTACAGCCCTCCCCTAAGTGTATTACAGGTAATAAATCTCATAATCCAAAGATAAAGGTCAAGAGAATAATCCTAAAGTCCATTTTGAGTCTTACTCATGCTTATTTCTGTTCAAGGGGAGAGAGTGGTTTCAGTGCCATTGCGATCTAATAGTTTTGTTCGTACCATTAAGGGCGACTGGGATACCTTTCTTGCAAATGTAGTAAAATGCCACTTCTTGATCTGAATGGAAAATAGTGCAATAGCCTACATTTTATTAAATGTTGGTAATGGGCCCTTCTGGCTTTATGCTTTCCATTATTTATTAAACAACTTTTAAAAAGGGAGAAGGGGTGGCAGTAAAAAAGAAAAGGAAATCCAAAAGAAAACTATGACTTCAGCTTCCTATTTTATTCATCATCATTGAAAGAAAGGAACTTGTCAAGATCAATCAAGTAAGGAGGAAGTGGCTGTACCAGCAGGTGATAACAGGTTTTAGCAAGTTAGGAGAGGACTGAATGCTGCTGTGCTAGTGCTGCAGACAGAGGCATATCCTTTTCTGCCATCACAGGATGAGTATCTTGTGCCACAGCAGGCAAAGCGAATGGCGTGGAAGGAGAAAAGGGGTATGGGCTGTTCCTTGAGAGTCCCAAACTGCACCCATCCCTATGTATGTACCCCCAGTACAGTTACACCCGTCTCTGTTACACTGTGCACCTGTGCAATGACTGATCTGCTCGTGTAGTTAAATGCACTCTTCTCTATGTAATGCACTTTGGTTTGTCACCTGTCTAGAAAAAGAGTAAATTTTACATGCTTTTCTTCTCAAAACATCCCTGTTCATCTCAGTATTAGAAATCTTTGTTAGGGTTGGTATCCAGGAGCCACATGCATTCCCTTGAGAAATTCAAGTTAGTGTAGTTTTCTGTTGCTTGTGCATTGATTGATGCAATGCTCTAGAACTGCAAGGAAAGGTTTGGTCCCCAAGAGATGTATGGTTTGCCTCTTTCTGATTAATTTAGTGTATGGGTTGTTTGGTTATTAGTATTTCTTTATAACTGTCACGCTCACGTATTCAGCTTAGAGATTTTGCTCCACTGGTCATTTTTGAGATTTTTAAATGCTAACTTCTTGGAGAAAATATCCTTTCCTCTGGTAGTTCTTTAAGTTTAGAGAGTGTTCCTAAATTTTGTTGTCTTCCAAGGATTTCTGTTTCTAGACAGCAGTGTTAAGGACCAAAGTATTCATTTTCAGAAGGAGGGGTGGCTGGTGTGATGGGTATTTTTGCCTTCCAGAAAGGGTTCCTTATGTACAGATCTCTAAGGTAAAGCCTTTCCCATTCACAGGAGAAGGTTAATGGGTAACAGTAAGGTACACTGAGCATATCGGATCTGTTACCAAGCAGTTTCATTCTGTCCCTAAACTATTCCAGTAATCTTATTTTCTATTATATCACATGAACAATGTTTTTAGAACAGTCAAAAGAATTGCAAAGGACATTTCTAACTGCTATGGCCTGTTCAGATACAGTTATTTTAGAGATTTGGCCCCCTGTTGCCTGAAATGGAAGGGCACAGTTACTGAGATTTCACACCAACTGTCAAAATTGCTCCTGTGATCATGTGTCTCTTTTCCTCCCCAACGCAGCCCACTGTTTGTAACGTGGAAGATCGGTCGAGATAAGCGATTGCGTGGATGCATAGGTACTTTTTCCGCCATGAACCTGCATTCAGGACTCAGGGAGTACACACTTACTAGGTAAGAATTTGTTTTCTGTAGCCTTGACTTACATATTGAAGTAGTCTGTTGAGGAGATGATAGGTGTGCTTTGGTTTGTTTTGGGTTTTTTGGCTGTGTCACTGTATGGGTCAGTGAAAACCTGTGTCTCCTTTTGATGCTAAGTGTATTGCCTGGATATTTGAGTACTGGTGTCACGAGGCCATGCTTTCAGTTAAAAACCATAAGTTGAGCCTATTCTCTTTTTATTGGTCTGGAAACTACTCTCCAGTAGCTTATTGTAACTGATTATTGCAGTATTTTTCCAGTGTTCAGCAAATTTTAACCTTAGTAGTTAATGTCAGGGCAGAAGACCAGAAAGTCAGATTTGGGGATTATCCTATTCACACTTCTAAAACAGCAGGTATTCTCACCTCTTCTCCATCAGGTGCTTCCAATCAGCTGCAGTTAATTTAATGCTACAAATTTCCATTACATGTTACTCTTCAGATACATCCCAGCCCCTGAGTGGGAAGCTTCTGGATGAGGGAGGTAAGTGATGATAATCCTTCACTCCCTGGCAGCATAATCCTTCATGTTTTGATCTACACCTAAATTCATTCACCTTAATATTGTTCCATTTCCTTTGCATAGAGTGAGAACTAATAAGTTTATCACTAGAGCTAGTAGCAAGCTTTCTACTTGTTTTTTCTGAGAGTTTTCTTAAGTTTATTCTCTAAAGAATCAATGGAATTTTGTTCCTCTCAGTTACAATAGTCTTTATTGTGCTTTAAAATAGAAGCTGCATTCTGACATGTGTAGACCTCTAAAATTGTCATCACTTAAAATAATTAGTGCTTCCAGATCACTTTAGATTTGAGGCTTTTGTCCATTACAGGATCTTCCTCTTTGCTGTTAAAATGCCTTGTCTATCCTGGCATTAAGTAATATTAGGAGACATGTTCTTTCTTACATGTCTCCCTAGTTAGCTGCAACCTGAAGTTCATTTCTCTGCTCAGCTTGAAGAAGATCAACTGCTCATCTCCTGGAGTCCTTTCAGACTTCTGAAAGACCTAGTTACCATTATTGTATTCAGTTTATTTATTATGCACTCGGGAATGTTTCTGCTTGTGTCCTTTAAGCATTCGAAATGGTCAATGAGAAGAAGCTTTTAATAAAATTCAAAACAATTTCTTTGTTGAGGGTTAAAAGGCTTAAAATCTTAACCATTTGTGAGCCAGACTGAATGAAAAACAACTTGCCCCCTGCACTGGAGAGTGTTTCATTTAGGTGTATGCTTTACAGTGCCTGTTAAAGAGCAATAAGCTTGTACAGAAAATTTCCCTCTAAGGCTAGGAATAAAGTTGATAGCTCAAGAAAATAGTTTTTGTTCTTTGTAGATTTTCCTATTCTCACAAGTTAGACAGGGCTGTACTCTTAAACACCTTTAAAACAGGTTATAAGATTCCTGTCACTGCATTCTGACTCTGAAAGCTGAAGTCAAAATACATGAAAAGTGATGAAAATTAAAGGGAACTGAAATAATTTCAGTGCAGTATTTACAGGATGGCCACATGCTGTGGAAGTTCATACTAGGCTATTCAGAGGATAGATCAGTAATTTTCAAGATGAGGAAAATGGAGCTATATACCAACCTGTTTTTTAAAAAAATCTTCATAAGCACATAAGTTGTTTTAAAATAAAACATAGCATTTTGTGGCATATTGGATTTTGTTACCTTTTATGGTAAATCTTTTTTATGTTTTTGGAACGTAAAATGTTTCCAGGTTTGTTTTTGATCTTTTTTTTGAATAACAACCAAACTTCAAATATGACTGCTCAAGTGTAAAGTTCATATCAGAAAGTACAAAAAAAAAGGTGTGTTCCCTTCTATCAGTCATTATATAAAAAATGAAAAAGAGGGTTACCTGTGTTCAGTTTCCTTCCTAGGGTCAGTCTTTTCAACTATGGGTCTTCCAGAGGAGAGCATTTGAGGAACAAAGGAAGCACCTTTGAAATGTCCATGGGCTTTAAGAGCTTGGAGCTCGACAGGCCTCGCTAGGAGGGATCAGAATCTGGATATTATAGCTTGCTTCAGCACTATGTGAGCAATAGGCTTCTGCAGAAGATGTGACAGTTCCTGAAAGGGAGAAACTTCTTCAGGGAAAGCAGAAATTAATCGACAAAGTAGGTAGAATGAGAATGGGCTCTACTGCAGAAAGTGGAACTTGAGCAAAACTTTCAGTTGAGGATACAGTCAAATACTCTGCTGACTTTATTTTCCTTTGACACTGGGAGGCACTTTTCTTCAGTTATTTTGAAGATACAACATGGATAAACCGAACCAGGTTGTTTGTCTAGTTCATTCTTATCCTTTTCAGCACCTTCTCAAAAGGTTCTCTTTCCACCTTCTGTGGAATTGTGGCCCAGCTTTGAGTCAGTAAAATGCTACAAAAAGAGCAGCTGTTTTTAAATGCCCTGGTGCTTAGCAATCAAAAATATCCACAATTCCCTTCACATACAATTTTATTGCAAATATGCTGAATAGTCCTTGGGATCACAATAAATTTCTTTATTTCTAATGGTGATCTCTAGCTGTATATTGTATGCAGTGTGTAGCATATACAGCTCTATCTGCATACAGTAATGTAGTTCCTTTGAAGTACCATAATGATAGTTCATCTAGGAGTCTGGAGTGAACCATTTGTTTCCTGGGACATGCCCACCCTACACTTTTTCAGGTCTGTAAACAAAATGGTGGTGATCTGTGACCATTTTGAGCACTGTAGGTTGTCATGCTGATATTGCCAGTATGTTCTAAACAGGAAATTTGTGTGGAATGATTCATCATTAATTGGATGCATCTGCCTAAGTTGTGAGGAGGGATGAGAATACCCATAGTTAAAAAAGCTATTACTGCACTCCTAATAAAATCTACATGTTAAATTCAATTTTCTCTGCAGTTATATCAGTGAAACACAGGGGAAAGAATGTGTATCATTAAAATCTTCTGCAGAACTTTATCAAGCAAGAGATTCAGACTTGGTGATTTCTATTTCATTTTATTAGGAGGTAAACCATGTCCAAATGTTCTACAGTGTTGAATATTGCATTTTAGAATGAAGAAATTTTACCATGGGTAAAGTAGTCCTTCAGACTGAATGTGTTAATTGAATATCCCACCTGAATGCATAAAAATAAACCAATCCAGATTATGAAAAATACCTTATGTTTTACAGCTCCTTCAAGAAAATACTCTGAACTTGGAAGCAGGTTACCACAGAATTTCATAACAGGTTGATAAATTACTTTTTCATGTATTCTGTTCAGCAGTAAGACTTAGGTTCTGGCACTGAAGTTTTAAACTCCTGCTTTCATACAGTTGAGATACTGAGTAAAATGGTTTCATTTGTTACGTCAGTTTTGTTTTTTAACCTATTTCGTAGAATTTGAAGTAACATTTCATGCCTATATAAAAGTGTAGGTGCATAAATTTTTAATTCTGTGTTGGTTTAGCCTGTCAAGGCTAGAATATATGTCTGGGGAGGACTAGAGTAGAGAACAGGCAGGTAAAGGGAGATGTTACATGGCAGAGTCTGCTGTCCCAGAAGAAAATAGTGAAGAAAAGTTGGAGGACTCCAAGGCTTAAGTGTATTAACCAAATGGCTGAAAACTGGGTTTAAATTTTAGAGTAGTTTGTAACCATCTTCCTTTAACGAGCGTAGGCCTGTCTCTACTGACTATATGATGTAATCAGTCTTTTTGTTGTGTGATCCATTTACCTACCACTCCACCTGAGGGAAACAGGACTGCTGTTAGACACTCAGCCTAGATGTGGTTGATCAAGAAAAGGAAACAAAGAGAAGCTTGGGATGAGAAGCACAAGATGGAAGGAAATTAAACCTACAACCCAACTTTCTCATAACTGAATTTGGGTGTACATTCCATATGAGGATTTGGCTACTGCTGACATCAAGTACTGCTCTGTCTTTGTCAGCAATTTCAAGAGTCTTAGTCCTTGTTGCTGCAATATTGCCTACTCTCTCTGTGAAAAACACTAACTCTTTCATCCTGTTCCAAAGTTTACCATACAACTGTGAGAAAGCAGTATGGCAAGCTAATTTAACGGGTAAAATTGAAAAATATTTGATGACTGATCACATTAAGATTGATGCTGGCCTTATTTGCTAAAGACTAGTGACAAGTATTGGTGGAGACAGGGCAACTTCCTTCATGTGTTCAGTTGAGTTTACTACTCTAACCCTGTAATCAGTCCCACAGGTCAGTGCTAACTTCCCAAAACCTTTACTACCAGGCAGTGTTGCTCTGGGTGTAGATAGCTGTTACCATTGATCCAGGGCAAAACATACTTATCTATCTGACTGCAATTTTTTGAACTGCGGAGTTGGGGGAATTACATGTTTTTGACTGTTGTTGTGACCTTCACTGTTGACAGAAGCCATAGGTTGAATTAATTTGTGCAAATAATATTTCATGTAATATTTCAGAACATATAGTTGCTTCTGTGTTGCCCACTGATAATACTTTGCAGGCTGTCTTACTTTTAGCTTTGATTTGTAATAGACCACTGCTGAAAGTCGGGGTTTTTTTAATTCGGCTAATACACTGCCTGGTGGCCACCAGTGAAAAAATGCCTGATAATTGATTGTGAGAGGAAGCTTACATTATCACGCTCGAAATTAAACTCTGGAGAGAGCAGTGTAGGTTTGTGACAGTCTGAACTTACCAGGGTTATGCTGTTCTGTTTAATATTGTTTTTAATGTCAGGAAGCTTCCTTTTCATTTGTATGTGTCTGAAAAGCGGATGTCTGCTGGTCACCTCTGAGTTCTCCAGGATGTTTCAGAGTTCTCAGGGTTGCCTTATTGAGGTAGAGGGCACAGATCTCCAAGTGAGAAGAGGTGCTTAGGGCCAGAGGTGGTAACATGGTTCTGTGTCCAGTTGAGTGGACAGACAACAACCATGTCCCACAGAGCATGTGGGAAGCCAGTGGCAATAACCCTCTGGAATGTGTAATTCCTGCCTCCACGTAACAGCAAATTGCAGTCATGCAGGGTAAAATTTTTAGGGGGCATTCAACCTATAAAATCCACTAAGTTTTAAGAATAAAGATGCCCAACATGCTGTCAAAGCTTGTTGAACCAGTAAGACTGCAGGCAGCTGGGACTCCTCAGATACTCATCTTTCACAATGAATCATAGAATTGTTTACATCAAAAAACACCTTCAAGGTCATCAAGTCCAACCACTAACTCAGCACTGCCAAGCCCACCACTCAACCGTGTCTCCAAGTGCCACATCCACATGGCTTCTAAATCCCTCTGGTGTTGGGGACTCCACCACTTGCCTGGGCAGCCTGCTTCAACGCTTGACAACCCTTTTGGTGAAGAAATATTTCCAAATAGCCCCTGGTGCAACTTGAGGCCATTTTCTCTTGTCCTGTTTCTTGCTGTTTGGGAGAAGAGGCTGACCCCACCTGGCTACAGCCTCCTTGCAGGTAGGGAGCAGAAGGGTCTCCCCTGAGCCTCTCCTTCTCCAGGCTAAACATCTCCAGAGTAAACAACTGTTACACCATCATGTTCCCTTACTGAGTTAAGGCTCTGTAGGAGTGATTTCAGAGCATCCTACATTCCTGGGGAGGTAGGATGTGGGGTGCCAAACTGAAACTTAAGAGGGTGTACTGAGTGCTCTTCCTTCCAGGGTGGGAGCTCCCTGGCCTACAGAGAGTTCAAGGATGCTGAAGAAGTTGCAGGGCTGCTGTTCTGCTAACTTGGGCCCCCTTGGATTGGTAGTTGATAAGGTTGCCATGACACAGGCATCACCCAGTACCCAGTATAAGGCGGGTCCTGCTCACCGGTCAGGCAGCAACAGAGAGAGAGGTTTATTGTCATCATTTTCTAGCAGTTTTGTATCACTGAAACTCCTTAGCAAAAGAAAGAGGTATCTGAACCAAAGCTGTGTTTGAAAGGTATTTGGAAATATGTAAGTACTGAACACATTTATTATATACACATGTATATTAATATATCGCATATAATATACAGCACATACATGTTCTGAGTCAGAACTGGGCTGAAGTATATTAAGGCAGTCCAGCATTCAACTTCACTTTACAAATTAGAAGTTGTATATAGATATGTATATATTTGTGATGGTGTTGACCTCCAGAGGTATTGATAATACTGTATCTTAGAACCCCTTTTTGTTTTCAAAAATGCTTTTATTAAAATATAAAATTAAGGCATTAGCACTGTGATCTTTAAGTATTTACTGATTACTTCTACTGAGGCAAAATTATTTTAACATATGGACATTTTTTACTGGTTCATGACTTTGCCTGCCACGTCATCTGTATATAGATGAGGCTTTACTAAAACTTAGAGCTGTTCATATTTTTAATTTTATCTAAGCCAATAAAAGCTAATTGCTTTGACTCTGCTTGTAGACACTGACTTTACAGGTAACAAACACAATTTTGGGTAAATACTAAGATCTATTCTAGTGGAATATATGTTTATTAGTAAAATGGTTTGTGGTGTAAATCCACAATACCAGAAAGTCTAAATGAAGTATATAAATCTGAATTTATTGAGCCAGGCTTAGTTACTCTGTGTGAGTCAGTTCAGTAAATAGGTCTGTAATGATTTTGTGCACACAGTGCCAGGTCATTATTTCAGGGAACTCTTGTTTAACAGAACTGTCTGCTGCCTTTTCTCAAAGGGCAAAGCTGAATACCATACTGGCTCTTTAAGTGAAAAAAACCCCAAATTTTTGCTTTAATGATCAGTTAAATGCTTGTCCTTATTTTGTTATGAAAGGAAAATTTTGCTGTTTAGAAGAGAGGAGCATGCCCTAGAGAATATATGTTTTTTGCATATTGCATGTGTTGGGAAGGTAATAATTCTGCCTTAATTTTTTTCTTTATTTAAAAACAAACAAAACAAAAATGCTGGTTTTGTAATTGTTGGTCTGTTATTTCTGAGAAAAACCTTGCTAGACCCTTGGACCTAATGGCAGATGAGAGTCTGTTTCCTTAGCAACGCTTCTTGAAAGAAAGCAAAGGAAAACGCCACAAATGGAAGGACAGTCCTTAGATTATTATCTTTATGAAAAGAGGAGGGCATAATAATGCTTTCCCAAAGCTTTTCAATAGATCCAGGGTTATCAAATATTGATAACCATTTTACCATTTTGCTGGGAAAACTGAATTATAGAATATGAATGCTTTGGCACAGGAGAATGCATTACTGTGTTTTGCAGAGTAAACTTATGCTGTGAGTTGACTGTTCATGAAAGGTACCTGAAAATCAAGGAAAAATACATTTTATAATTGAAAATTATTACAAAATTGCTGTATCTGTATAAAGTGGTTCCATGAAGTTTAGTGGGGGTTTTACAGAGACTCATAAGTTTAAGGTCTCAACAGTAGAATTTGGTGTAACTAAGGAAACCAGACAGATTTGAGATACTTATTTCATCATCTTATTAAAAAAAATGCATTAAAAATTGGGAATTTCAAAAATGTACTTCTTATAAAATGTGTGCTTAGAAAAAGACATGCTCAAGCAAGATAACTTTCATTAGTTGATGTAACTTGTGGTATTTGGAATAAATCAGATGTTGCTGAAATTTGATTGACTGTGACTAACTGGTGATATCCAGCAGTTGCTCAGACTTTCCAGATGGGTTTCAGGGAGGAGCCATGTCATTTGTGACTCCAGTCCTTCCCATGATTTCATGTTCTTCCATGCATTTCATGTTCTTCCCACACAGTCTCCTGTTATGTGAACAAAATGATGCACACCCTGTAAGTTCAAAGACAGAGTTCTAGTTGAGTTGAAACACTAGTTTGGTTCTAACTCAGATTTTTATTTGTCTTTGAATATTACTTGACAGAAGTGTTTGGAAGGGAGGGTGGAGGCAGGGGAACTGGCCACCCTGGTTTTCCTAGCAAAGCTCTATATTGCCATAACTTACTTTTCCTTTACTAGTACAGATACTTGTTTGTACTTCCATGGGTTTTAGTCAACTTTTTAATCTTCTTGATAGTCTTAAGGGGAACACCATCAAAACATTGCCTAAAAATCTTATTATAATGGTATTTGCTTTCTTTTGAGACTCTTGGTGTCATACTGATTTTTGAAGCACTACAAAGATGTGCTGAGTTATGGGCCAGTGCTACAGAACGCAAGGTAGGACTGTGCTCACAGCAGACAGAGGTGTAGGTGAAGTGTGTCTCAGAGCACTTACACTGTAAAGAAAGGATTTGTCTATTTGGAAACAGGACAGAATGGAAGAAGTTGGCATAGAAGTTACCTGCTTCTAGGTGAGTTTTTCTCTCTGGCAGTTCTCAGCTTAGCAGTAGGTGTTCATTTCTAATACAGAGTAAGGGATGTTTTCCACAACCTTCTTGTGAGGGCAGTAAAACATCCCACTGCACAGACTGACCAGTGCTTATATGTGCTAAATATGAGACATTGTAAGCAAGACTCTGGGAATTGAGGTGCAGCGGTGGGATATTAAGATAGCTTGCCCAGTAGAAGTACACTTTGCCTCAAGGAACTCATTTTTACTGAAATCTGATGTTTTAATACCAGTTAGCAGAGATTAGGCAAGGTCACAGGAAAAAGAATTGTCTCATGCTTATAAGCTGTTAAAATCTTTAAACTCTGCAGCTTTGTGTGGGAGGCACTGTGGGAAAGGAGTCTCAATTAAAGTTTTCAGTCTGTCAGCACCTCCTCCATTTAGGTGTTTTCTGATGCTTCCTTTTAAGACTATAAAGAAGAAACAGCACGAACTGGGTGTGGGGAACTGGGCTTCAAAAACCCTTGTTATCCCTGTTCACTTTAACACAAAGGTGTTGAAGTTTTTGAAGTTGTTTTTTACCATTTTCCATGGATCAGAGTAATGAGAGTTAAAATGCTCTTGTAAACTGTGGCAGAGTTTTCTGGTATTTTTAAATAGTACTGACATATACCTGTTTCTAAAATTTGTTCCTGTTGACACCAGGAAGAGAGAAGTTATGTCCTTTACAAGAGCTGTGCAGTTAAGATGGTAGAAAATCTCTTGGAAGAAGATGAAATAGCTTATCCACTACTGGAACACAGGCAGCCATATAAAATGCTGAAGAATGTCTGAAGACCTCTAAAGTTAAGCACCATTTCTGAGGTAGTCCTAAAGTTTTACAGGCCCAATCACTCTGCACTATTTCAACTCATATCGTGTGTATTTGTGAGCAAGTGACCTCGGAGTGGGGAGGGAGAAAAAACACCCAGGAAGGTCTTGGAAAGACTGTCTTGAACTTCATCATTGACAAATAACTGGAGTTTTACTCCAGTTCATCTGCTGCATTGTAGGGGGAAATATATACCTTACCTGAAAATAACCAGGTTTTTATTTTCTAACATTAATTTTAAAATACAATGTTAGGGACAGAAGCACTCCAGGTTTGTCTCTTTCCTTTGACTTGCAGATGCAATTTTCAGATTCTGCCATTTTCAACTGTACTCCTTAGGAAAATGTATGGAGTGCCATATACACTCTAAACAAGTGTATATTTGTGATAGCCTTTATTTTCTAAACCAACTGAATGTACTTAGATTATTTTTTTAGCTCTGTAAATAACTGTGTATTGATGCAGTTCACAAAGCATCTACTGCTGCAAAAGTATGTAAATAAACCATTACTTAGGAATATTTGTTGTAGAACCAACAATATTTCTAATCTCAAAGATTCCTACTTTTATGTGAATTTTCAAAACTTTCAATTAAAAGTTTTCTTAATATAGTTGTCATTTACATGTAGAGAATTGCTTTTGACCATGGTGGAGAAGAGCTTTTTTTGGCCATCAGTACAAATTTCCGTAGGACTGGTAACACTCAGTTCTTCAAGCAAGGATATTCTCTGTGGGGGAATGGTGACATGTGCTTGTGTCTTAAATATAATACGTAGGATACAAAGTGTCAGCTCACATGCTTAAATTTAGGTTTGCTGTTCCAGTGCAATGGCATAATCTTTATTTCTTAGTGCAGATTACTTGCATTAAAGGGTCAGTTGTCAGGCAAGCAGTCTCTCAGGTTGGAGAAGTACAGTATATAAATAACTCCCACAAGAACTTGGGGAACTGGTGCAGATGTTAAGAAGTGCTCTGCTGAGCCTGGGCGCAGCTCCTGGGAGCTTCCCATCTGTCAGAAGCTGCAGCCCCAGCTTCTTTGAAAGGGCCCTTTGTGATAATGGCAATTACTAACAGTTGTGTAAGTCTCTATATGAAATCAGGTATTGCAAACTCTTTACCAGCAAGGAAAGGTGACTTTTTATTTTTATTACATTTTTCAGTTCATTACAATTCCCCTGGTTTTGATTTGACAGGGGAAAAGAAGGAAAGCTCCTGGGGTTTTTTGACCAGTACAACTTTCTGATAGTTCAAATAATCCTGATGACTTCTATAATACCACAGACTCAAATAGGTGTCAAGCTTCTGGTAACTTGCAATCAATTTGCTACTTTAGATAACAGCCTAATTGTGAGTAACATTTTCAGTGCTTTATTGCTAAATAAAAGCCAGATTAGAAATACATTCACACTGGTACATTAAAACAGTATTTCTTACTTCAGGAGACTCTTAATTCCTTTCATTTAGTGATGCTAAAGTGAATGATATCAAGTAAAAATAAATTTAGTATGTAATAAAAGGTTAAGCAATTATTTTCTTCAAATATTGGCTTATATTCCATTTAACTGAAGTGTCAATGTAAAGCCAAAATATAATGTGACTCAATTGTACAAAAGTTGAAAGAGATATAAAAGTCTGTATATAAGAAAAAAGTTCTGTGTGCCTATGTGTATGCATTTAACAGCTTCATTTGTTAGGGAATTAGAGTTAAAAGAGCTGCTTGTGTTATCTCTAGGCCAGTTAGTTCCAGGTGCTCTTGTTAAAGACTCACAGGTAATGTGTCCATTTTCCCATTAAGAAAAAGTGCTTGTTATATAAGTGAACACAAGGGAAAGGAGAAGTGTAATTCTAAAGTGATTGAGAGGTCATTGTAACCTCAGTTGTACAGCAGGGCATTGCTGCTTTTCACCAGAAATATTTTACATGCTATGTCAAGAAATTGATGCTGGTTTTGTTTCTGTTCCCAGAAGCTTCTGCACAATTTGCAAGCTGGTTAGCTGGCCCTTTCTCATCTGTGCTGAGGATGCATTCTGCAGTTTGCTCACTTAGCTACAGAGAGGCTTTTTTCCTTTGACCTAGACTGCTAATCCCTCATTGCAAAGAGCAGCAGCTGTGCTTTGTCTGTGGAGGTCTGTGCACCGCATGCAGCCTCATTGGCCAGAGCCACCCCTCTTTGTGTACTCGGCTTTTTCAATTACTAAAAGGGTGACTTTCTGGTTTGTTGCTCAGAAAACCCTCTTCAGGTTTGTGGAAGTCTGCAATGCCTGATCTTTTCTTTTTCCCCCAAAAATGTAAATTTCCAAGAGCTGTTACATATGATTTCACAAGACTGTGTTTGACTAAAGCATTCCTGACATTCAGGAGGTGAAACATTTCATGAGTTGCTTTTTAGAAAGGTGATGAAATCTATTTCCATTTAAATATTAACCACTTTAGATAGATGTGTTGAATTGTATCTCTAATGGTATGATTATGACTAAACGAATTTTTTGTGTGTCCACACTGTATCCTCATTTAACATTGAGTAGTTGGGATTCAGTTGCTCTTGGTACAATTCCCTCAGCTAAACATATGTAGCAATGCAAGATGTTCATGGTAGTTAAAAGCTGAATAGACACATGGACAGAACAGTCCTTTCCTTGTTTAGGCATTACTGCAGTAAATGGTAGAACTCTTCTACCTTCAAAGGCAGAAGAATGTGGCCTGTAGTTTCTCTAAGAAGATGTGATTTAAAATATTTAATTTATAAGCAGACTTTTCAAATGTATGTAATGCTATTGATTCAAATGCATTCCTTGAATACTTGAGTTACAGTTTTCTGAGGTCACAGACAGATGTAGCCTAACCTGGACCTTTTGCCTTTTCTTCATTTCAGAACTTCCTTTTCATTCCACTTCAGCTGTTTTTATTTGCTCCTCAAAACCTGGTTTAGAGTGAAAAACATACACAGAGTGACAGCTGGCACACTTGGAACTGAATGTACTGTTTAGCTGAGCTTGCAAGCATTCTGTTGCTCGGGCATCTTGACCTTAGATAAGAGTGAGTTGTGAATGCCCCATCCAGGCACTTCTGTAACCTGAGTAGGTTGCAGGTGGCACAGAACGTGCCACCCTAAGCAGACAGAATTGTGACAGGAATCTGGAAGGAATAAAAGGATGAAATCGTGACCCGCTCTCGTGAGCGAGGGAGAAGTGGCAGAGTTGCTAAAAGGAGAATAAGAAGATGGCTTAGAGACAACTCTTTGTGTGTGGAAGATAAAGGGAAGGAAATGCAGGAAGCAAAGCTTCCAGATATATAGAATGTGTTCATGTATCTAAAACATACTCTATTTTTTAATTAGGGATTTTTAGGGGTAATGAACAATCATAGCTTGATCTGTTAATGGGATTCATATATGAAATATAAACCTGCACACATACCAAAGGAACAGAAAAAATGTTAAGCCTTTTTTGTTGCCTTAAATAGGAGTTAAATTCTGTTGATGCAGCAGTTCTGATGGCTGCATTCTAGAATAGTTTCATGATAGCGGGAGCAAGTGCCTAGAAACCAAAACTCTCATGAAATAAGGAAGGACCATTTCTTTCCCTGAGGTCTTGTTACATGTGATATGCCACAAGGGATTCATCTTGTGCCTGTCTTTTACTATATTTATAAAAACACTGAGAATTAGTAAGATGCTATGAGCTCATACATCATCCTCTACGCTGACAACACTGAGATCTGCAACTCTTTGCAGATGCACTCACAGGATGTGTAAGAGATTGCATTTAGCTAAAAACCAGCTAAAAAACATAATCCAAGTTGAGTTGAGATAGTGATGAAACTCTTGGGAAACAAGCCAGGATATTGTTCTGTGTTCTGTATTTTGAGTGGTCATATTCTAGACTGTAAGGCAGTGTGGACCTTGGGTTATTCTCAGTTTATGTGTTTGTTGAAGAATTTCAAGACTGGATTCTGACACCTTTCATTTCTCAGACTCTATTTGCTAATACCTTCATATTCCAGCATATTTTCTTGTCCTAGTCATTTTCTATTAACTATTTTCTGCAATATTTCAGGTAACCAAGTAGGATTGAGCAACCTGGTCTGGTGGAAGGTGTCCCTGCCCACAGCAGGGGGTTGGAATGAAATGATCTCTAGGGTCCCTTCAAACCCAGAACTATTCTGTGATTCTATGATATTTGTCCTTCTTAATTGATTTACTGCATAATCTACCATGCTTTTTGCTTTCCTTGTATTTAACCTGATTACGTATATTTAATTTGTCCATCACTGTGGTTTCAAAGTCCTGATCAAAAAACAGTTTCAGTGTTTGAGGTAAACAGTACTGAAACTGAGCAATAAAAATTCAACTATTACATTTTTACGTAAAAATACAGTGTTTCTGGTGACAAAAGAAATGTTGAGAAAATGAAGTACTCTTTTGTTGTAGAATCACAATTAAAGCAGCACAATTAAAAAAGACTCCCTTTTTGCAAGCTGCAGGAAATTAAAGATGTAAATGTTTAAATTATCTTCCTGTATTTACATATAACTGCATCGGTGTGTGACATTTAGAAATGTTTTTCTGTATGTTCTTAAGATTAGGTCTTTTCAAAGTTCATAATAAATTAAAAATACCTCATTAATTTGTTCTTTTATAAAATTATGACTTGCATGCAGCTTTAGAGTGGGAGCAATATTTTGTGAATTGCCTAAATGAGAATTGAATTCAGTGACTATGTGGCCTTAATGATTTTTGTCTTGACTTCAGTATCTGTTTTGGGGTAAAATAATGATCTTAGGTCAATATTGAGAGACGTACTGGAGATGTAAAGAATTCTAGAGATTTCTTTTTATGTTCTTAGGGATTTGGGTGGTTAGCGTTGCTCAAGCCGTGTGGTTCTAAGTGTAATTGAGCAGTTCATTTTTGTTGATTATCTAAACTTTGCCATCTGCTGGAAAGCCTTTTAGTGACATTATAATTTAGTCCAGTTGGAGCTCAGTTAGAGTTTTCTGACTAGTCTGCGATCATGTGTTCACCAAACAAAAACCTACACACCAAACCCTGGTCAGTTTTGTTGCTCAGTTTTTCAACAAGCATCTGGAGTCACTGTGATACTGTTTTATGCTCGGAGATGGTTTTAAGTGCTGTGGATTTGGCTTTTATGTAGCAAAACAAGGACATTTCTGTGGCAATTGACACCTTTCAGCTTCCTGAATGTTTATGACACAAGCTGTCACGCCTTTGTGAGTTCCATTGTCATTTATCCCAGCAGGATGTATGATGCAGGGACAGGTGAGGGACAATACAAGTAAAGGCAGAAAGGAAGCTGCCCCCCATGAAGAAAGTCCTGTATACAGCTGCTGACCTGATGTTCCCTGGTAGTCAGGAGGTGTTGTTTGGGGTCCATGCTGAGCAGTGCAGCTGTGGGGCAGTGGATGTCCCAAAGTGCCTCGGTTCAGCTCTTACAGTGTGGGGTAGATGGAACAAGGAGTTACAGCTCTCCACCTACCCCCAGGCAAATGCACAGTGGCTGCTCACTCTGGGCTGTGCTGTGCTCCAAGCTGCCTCCCTCTCTCACTGCCCTGTGTGATGGGAAGATTTTGGATTTAGCACACCTATGTCAGGATGTACCTCTGAACTGTTACTGAAGCTCTGCTGCATCTTGAAGTTGGGATAGTTTAAGATTTTAATTTTTTTTCTGGTGTAATAGGGTATATTGTATAGTAATGCAGAATTATACCCTCATGACCTGCAGGACTAAAACTGTGAGAAAAATTGAGTCTTTACCTTATTTGGCCTTTTGCAAGGTGAGTAAGTCCTTTAGAACCACAGAAGCAGTATAGGGTAAGATTCCTGGTTTAAGGAAACAGTAAGGAAGTTAAAGTCATAGAAACTTGACTCTTATGAATGTAATCAGGAACCTACAGTATTACTTTGTGGATCTTTTTAGTATTAACTGAACTTTTTGATGGGAGCAAGTTGCAGGGACTGTGACTTCTGTGATCATACTTTTCCACTTGAAGTCCATGACAGCACATACACAGATTTTTCCTATAAGAACCTCTCCATGCAAGCCTCTGTTTTTTCCTTGATACTTTATGGCAGAAAGGAAGAGAACTTAATTTTGGGCATCATGTCCACAGAGTGTAATATCATCATGGCATAATGATGAAATAGATTTATTCAGAAGAATCCAGTGTGATAGAATTTTTCTCTGGGTGATTGTCAGAGCAGTAGAAAAAGCATCTTTCTTTCTTTCTTTCTGCTAAAAAGCCCTGAATTCATGTTGGGAGTGTTGGCTTTTACAGCTTCATGCTTGTGAGCTTTCTTTTCTTAAATTTTGTAACAGTGAGTCAGTGAGGAGTTTGAGTTTTCATCTGCTACATACACAAGGCTGACCGACCCAGCTGAAGAACCAGCAATAGTTAGGAGTTTCTGCCCATGGTCCCTGGGCAGGTGCACATTAGCTCTGTGTCTTAGCAGGTACTCAGAGTGACTACAGAGTCCCTGAGCAGCATCTCAGACTGTGTCAGTCCTTTGTGTGTGCTCTGGAGTGGATCTGTACCATGTAGCCAGAATAAAAAATTAAATAAGGATTTGTCTGGAAATTTTAAGTACCCCTAGAAATATTCTGTAAAGGCGTCTTTTGATTTAAACAACTGGTGTACTTTTTTGTAGAAAAACAAGGGCCCAGAATCTTGTGAGCAATACCAGTATGGTTTGATTTTTGATTGTGGGTATGGTTTCCACAATACATGCGTGCACATAAAAATATTCTTAATATAGTTTAAGCTGTTAAATAAGGAGAACATACAGACAGCTTATTTTAGGAGCCTCTGGCTGTCTAAAATAGAGTCTTAATTGTCTTATGTAGCCAACGTAGGTTGCCTTTTCTGATGAGCTTTTCTAAATGCTTAATTTATATATGTGCTCTGATTTGTCTTTTAGAGGACTTCTAAGTCCTAAAAGTCCTAAAAGAGGATTCTTTTCAAAGCTAAAATAGCTGTCTAAAATAGAGTAGCAGGATATTCCTTCTTCCTATTAAGTAAAATGTCTGATTTCAGACAGATTGGGAGAAGAGACTTTCTGGCATACTTCACTTTTGTGGAGTAAAAATAAATAGATTCAAGAGCCAAAATTTCAGATCACTATTTTATTTGTCCCACCTGGAATGCTGTTGCTGTTACCTGCTGCACTGTGCTGATAAAATCAGCTGAGAACTTCAGAGGTGTATTTCTGTGCCCCACAAGAAGTGTGTATTTCTTTTTTTACCCTGTGACTACCACTTAGCAACATAATGTGCAGGAAGTATAAATGTTGTTCTTTCCCTTTCTGTCTCCCAAATGTAAGGGAGGGTTCAGGAAAAACATGTCATTCACAGTTGTTTTGTTTCCTGGAAATTTTTCCAGTCTGACCCAAAAAAAAGACAACAATATAAATAAATTCTTTTTCCTTGCATTCAAGTGATTTGTTGTTGCATGTAACTCACTCCTTGAAATCTCCATTTAAGCTGGCAAAATTCTGCTGGTCATAAATAAAACTCAGTAGAAGGCTGACCTGTGGGTTGTGTTGGACTGTCTGATGCCTTATGCTGACAGCTAGGAGGATTGTATTCATAATAATTTCACTTTCTGAAGTAGAGCACACTCTGCCCTGCTTTTCTGGCTTAAAAATTAATTGCATGTCGTGACTTGGAAGCTGTTAGTTTTCTCTGGTCTCTGCCAAACCGAGCTATGAGAGCTGATTTTCATTAGGAAAATACTGGTGGTCTGCTTAAGTGTTCCTTAATTTCTTCCTATTGAAGTTACTGAATGAAAAAGTAAAAATCTGAACTAACTTCACTGCTCAGTAACCCAGCAATGGAACAATAAATACTGTCCTTTTTTTTTTCTTCTGAAAACCTGCCACCAAGTGTCTCTTGCTGTTGTAATTTCTTCACTGTTCCCTAAAATCCAGTGAGTTTGCCACTCATTAGTTTCAGGATGTTTTGAATTAATTGAAGAACAATATCTGGGCCCTTTGGGCTGAGTTCATTGACAAAGGGCCAATTCTTTGTTAGATACATCTTCAAAGGTAATTCTACTAAGCTTAGTTCACTCAGTGAAAAAATTCCAGAATCTCAGGGTTATACTTACTGAGCTAAATGAAGAGCTGGTAGAATTTAAGTCCTTTCTCTACCATCTGAAAGTCATGCCAAGGTACTGTTTATGAGAAGAGGATAATAGTTTGTAAAATAAGACCTTTAGCCTACTCTTCATAGGTCTACTGATGGTATTTGCAAAATTATTTAGATGCCAGAAAGTTACGGTTTGGTTTAACTGTGTTCAGTATTGGAAACTGGTTAAGAGAAAATTGACTATAAGAGAGTGAACTAAAAAAGTAATGGAAAATTAATTTTAAATTGGATTAAATTTATCAGTTCTGTTTTGATTAATCCTCTGGGAGCTGTGTTTCTACAGGGTAGGCTGAGCAGACAGTGAAAGAGAGGCTGTCACACAAAGTAGATTTTTAGGAGTCAGGGATCTTGGATTCTGTTCTCAATTCTGTCACTGACTCACTGTGTAAGCCTCCTAAATTGCATGAGTCACTTAATGTCTCTGCCTCATTCACACTTCCTATAAAAGTGAGTATTACTTACATCATGCCCAGTGTTTGACAGCTTCCTTTGCATCTCCTCCTCCCGTGTCATGTTTAAGCCTTCGAAGTAATTTCCAGCAATGTACCGAACTGTATCCAATTTTATCTAAACTCTGTCCAGCGTAGGTCTGTAGATGTGACTGTCCCCAAAAAAGAGCTTTAGTGAGAAATTTTATTGTTATGTTTGTTGTTAAATAACAATGAGTAAAATACTAGGAATTTAATTCATTTAATGCTTCCATTCATGTGCATCAAAATTCTTCTTTAGTATTTTTGATGCTTATATGCTATCAAGCTCTTTTAAATGATCTTTTAAATTTAATCAAGGATTTTGAGGCATTTCTAAACAGAGAAATGAAACTCCACTACTACTACTTATTTCCCCAATTCATGTTCTGCTGTTCTTTACCCATCTGGCACATCACATGTAAGAGCCCTAGGTTCTTAAAGACTGAAGCTGACTTTTTTTTTAAAAGGCATTTTTATAGCCTACAGAAATTATGGATGGAGAACAAACACAGTGATGTATTTCATTTTGGTTCACCTGAATGTACTATCATTTCAGGTTATTCTAAGAGCTTCTCTAGTGGTATTTTATAGAAAACAAGATGTAGTCTTAAGGAACATAAATATATAAGGAATATAATTTTTTTTCTAACCATCATGCTGTTTGTCACAGCAACTCAAAATAATTCAAACAATTCCCTTTCCTTTTTATAGTTTCAGTGTCTTTAAAGTGTTTGCAAGCTTTTTGTATCCCACATAAGGAAGAGTAGTCCTTGGAAAATGAAATTACTGATAAACATTTGCTATAGCCAAATAAACTTCATTTGAAGAAAAGCTGAAATTTGTATAGTATGGCTCAGCTGAAGAAAAACTGATAGTTGAGTAACGCTTTGTTTTGGCTTTTTTCTTAACTGGCAATTACTTGATCTTAGTAGGACATCCAAGACTGCATAAATATTTAACTAGAAAGGCCATGCGTGTGCGTGCATGCATTTTGTGTCTAAAAATAGTTTTCCTTGAACAGGATTCAATTCTGACTTTGCGTGCTTCACTTTTAACATGGAGCAGACTCTATGTGGAAAAACTAATGCCCTTTTATTGGCCAGCTAGAATTCCCCTTGCTTGGCACTCCCTCTTTTCAACTCTGCAGTACCATGTACTTGCACTTAGTCAGCAGCAATATATGTAGATTATTTCTGGGCATGAAGGAGTAAAGAACAGATGGCCTAGAAAATGCTTTTAAAATTAGCGGGCTTTTTCTTTAAAAGTATTTTTGAACTCCGCCTAATTTTTCCAACTTCTTTTGCTAATTATTTCCACTTGCCCTTCCTTAATTCTAAATTTAACATAAAAATTGTGGAGTTAGTATTTTTTAAACTTGGTATTTAATATGGCAGATTTCCTTTTTCTAACAGAAGAAGTGACAGAAAAATACAGCATTGAATAAGTCTGTAAAGTCAAATTCTAAGGCTGCAAAAGTACAGACACCTGAGTCTCCTGTGCCGTTGAAGAACGTTGATGACACAGTTACACGGTGATTTTTTTTATTCTGAGCTCAGACCAGTGATGAGCTTTTGAGGGAGGCAAGCTTTGCCTTGTCTTGTTTTCTGCTCGCTGTGAGTTGGTCACCAGGAAGCACATGCCAAGTGCAGTGACATGTCAGGGGAGGCCCAGGTCTGAATTTCCATCCAGATGTTTGTAGAGTGTGTGAGGTGTGTGGTAAGTGCTAAACTGCTGCCTGTAGAAACTGATACTCTTCCTTCCCAGAACAAGAACGGCAGAAGTAAAAGCTCATGCAAGGATTTTTGTCCTTGGACTAAGTGTTGACATCTGCTGGCACTTCTGAGAGCGATGTCAGTCTGTCAAGCATTGAGAGCCGAGGTTTGTACAATGTGGACAGGTGCCCTTGAGGAACTACTGGGTACCATCCACTTGTTCCACTGGCACCACTAGAACAGTCATAGATGGTGATTTATTTGCTACCCACAGAGATGAAGTTTAAACTTAAGGATAATGGCTGAGTCCTGAAGGGAAGCATCTCTAATGCCATATGTCTCCTGCTAACCAGGCATTGAGAAAAGCAAAAATGAAAGCAGTTCATCTGTGATGAGATGATACAAAGCTGGTGTACTTTTGGGTTTTCCTAAGGTGTCTGGAACCTACTGCAGTGTTGGGGCCATGGTAGTAATAATAGAATGACTGAGATGACTGGTACTCTAACTGTAATATAGAGCACATTAAAACAAATCTCAGATTTTAAAATAGTATGTGACGCCCAAACTCATTAGGAAAAGGTTACAAGGTTTTGAGGTAGTTCTTCTAAAACGGGCACCTGATACAATTTTTGTCTCATAAATTTTGTTAGTAGACAGTATTTCATGTGTAGCTAATCAGTACAAGTGCTCTCTTCTTGGCATTTCCCTTCAGTACATTTTATTCCAGTTGCTGGTTGTCAGCACAAATTTCTCCAGGTAAATTTTGGTTTTACTTATGAAACAACAGAGGCCAAGCTGTTTTAAAAGACAAAAAGGGTTTGAAGACAGGGTCAGTAGGAATAAAATAACATCAATACTCTGTATAATCGTGATGATGTCAGAGGCTGTTACTCAAATCGCTGGTCTTATTCTGCCAGATATCTCACTTACCTCCAGCAGCAGGAGTGTTGAGACAGGATCTGTGCACCAGTGTCTGTAGTCTTGGAGGTGTCAAGGAGGAATTTTCCAGCATGCTGTACAGATGGAATAGCACCTGGCAGTTCAGCAGGAGTTAGTTATAATTGAAATCACTCCATCATTTGATAGCAATATTTTAGTTCTCGTGGGGTGGTTACATGAAGACAGGGTATTCGTGCCAGTGTCATTACTGAAGAATGAAGCAGGCCAGCTGAGCTTGCTGCTCAGCGTGTGCTGGTCACTGCATGGCGCTGCTTTCACTGGAACTGAACCACTTGGCTGCCTCTGTGTGCCCGAGGCTTTTACCCCTTTGTGCGCCTTCCTGCTCCCACTGTGTTCACCTGAAGCTTTCATATCTCAGCTTTTTATCAATATTTAAATTTGTCGTTACTTCACTCATCTGATTTCGAATTATTAGCTCAGCATGTAAGTGGAGTAGCTGAGCTGGGGTGTCCTGTGCAGGGCCAGGAGTTGATGATCCTGAAGGGTCCCTTCCAACTTAAGGTATTCTATGGTTCTGTGAGACGTGGCTTACATGAGCATGGGATGAGGTTTGTTTCTGCACAACTTCATGAATGTTAAATTATAGATGGTTTCTCATCTAGCAATGCCGGTGCAGCAGATCTTCAGTCAGTGGGAATTTGCTGGAGACTTACTGCTAGCTTTGTGCGGATCAGGCTTACACCCACAGCACACAGATAACCTTTCCCTCAAAAAGTTGAAATTCACAGTGCATTTTGGCAGCTTGAGAAAGTGGAATTCAAAGAAACTCCTAGTACCAAGTTGTGCAAAAAAAGGAAAAAAAAAAATCAGCCGAAGGTTGTAAATTCTTGCAATATGGGAAATGTTTTGCTAGGTAACATTGTTGCATAAATTATGAGAAACAGATTTAAAGTAATATTAGCAATATCTGTGCATACAGTTGTTTGTTAAGATAACTGAATTTGTTTTTAGTTGATGACCTAATGCTTGTCTGTCTAGGTGTTTCTCAGTACGGTGTTCACATATATTGTTTAAATGACAGAGATGCAGCAGACCACGGGGAGATGAGCCATCTGCATATAAGCAAACTTGTAATAATGGATTTGAAGAGCATTAGGGTTTCCAAGCGTTATTTTTTAGTTATAAAAGGGTGTCAAATGTTAAAAGTGTGTGTACATGAACTTACCAAATAAAATTCAGAAGAGCTTTAAAGTACAGAAATCCCATCTCTGACTCAAAATACCAAAGATTTAAGTAACTGGATTCCTGGAGAGTATTCTGGGAAGGTATCCCTGGACATTTGCTGTGACCATGTTCTTGTATTCATTGATTTTGCTAACTGCTGTTGGTTATGACTTGTATCTAGATAGACTTTCGGTTTGAGCTGTCCCTGTGTTCTGAGTCCCTTTACATATCTATATTTATTTATTTTCCATGCCATGTGAGGGGATTTGAAAGCTGAATTAGGTTGTTGGTATTTTGGGATATTGTTGGTACACTGTGGCTATAGGAGTTACCTCTGATGTTGCTCTGAACCATCAGAGAGCAGAGGATGGTAACTCTGCCTGGTTCCAGCAGTTTCAAAGCTAGCCTGGAAAATCCCATCAGAATTACCTACTTTTGATACATCTTCAGTGGAAGTGTCATTAGTTAAATGTTATAGGCCTTATGCTTTAAATCTCTTTAGCGTTCCCAGTTCTTCACAGGTCTGTGTAGAGAAGGACTTCTGAGTTTCAATACTATGTTGTGTTTCGTAATTGTGGCATATCTGCAACAAAAAAATGTGCCTTCCCCTCACCCCAGAAAAATGGTTCTGTTTTTAACTCTTCAGTGTATGGTATTAGTTCTTGATGGGAAACTGTTTCTGGTTATGCATATGATGATTTCCTTTAGTTATACTTTACATGATTTTTTTTTCCTCATGTGTCCTTACATGGCCTGCTTTAATGAAGTTCTACTACTCTTTATACAAAATGGTGATTTCTGGTGCAGAGCCTGCAGCCATTATTCTAACACCATGGCTGTGATTATATCAGCTAATGGCAGCCACTGGCTCTAGGCCAAGTAAAACGATTAAGAACAATCTAATTGTTAGATGATACAATGAGACACGTGAAGAGCTTGGTAGTATTTCAGTAAGTCTCTTAAATTCTCTTTACTCATCCAAAAGCTCAGTTAGCAGATCACTGTTTTTGTTGGAGATGAGCATGTTTGTATTCACATCATGTTCCAAAGCTTAAGAGAATAAAAGATAGAGATGCCATCCTCACTTTAACCTTCCCTTTGCCAATTTAACTGGTTCTTAACCGAACTTCTGCAAGTAGGTTTTTACAAATGTTCTTACTTACAGCACTGCTTGCTGTCTGTTAACTGCTGTGTGTTTCCAGGCGTGCTGGCCTGTGCACAGGTAGCTCCCCTCGGTGTGGATTTTACCCCACTAGGTGTGTTTGTCTGTAGAATGGTACGTCAGCCATGGATTAGCTGTTTGCAAGCTTCCCTGTTACTAATGACATCTGCTTTGCAGAACCTCCTTGAGTCCTGTAGGTTTGCAGGTCTGTAGAGCCCTTGGATGTTTTCACCTTTTTATATTCACTTTTGCTAGTAAGCATGAATATTAGTCTTTTTTAGAGAATGTTCTGCTTGTTTGGTTTGGTTTTTTTTTCACTGAATAATTAAGTTCTACAATTTGATTACTCTATTAAGTATTTGATCACTGCAGGCTATAGAACTTACCCCTCCACTTTGTGTTGAGACGTTTAATCCTTTTTGAAAGGGGTTTACAAGTTGCAAGTGGAAGAGCTATTGCTTTTGTAACTGTTTTCAAAAGTTTTCTGCTGGTTTATTAATAATGTTGTCACAGTAGCAAAACCATGTCAGGAAGAAATGACCCTCAGAACATCATCTGATTGGCCAGCCAAGCACCAAAACAAATGTCTAAGGAGAAGGTTGGGAATGTTGATCAGTGTGTTACACTGGTGACTGGGTTATCAAACTGGTCATCATTTCATCAGGATTTTTTTTTTTCTCCTTTCTACTCTTCAGATTAGATCCTTGAAATTTAAAAAAAAAATTCTTTGAAATTCTGTTTTGTCTCCAACAGTGCCCTTAAAGATAGTCGTTTCCCCCCAATGACGAGGGATGAGCTGCCACGGCTTTTCTGCTCAGTGTCTCTACTCACTAACTTTGAAGATGTGTGTGACTACATGGATTGGGAGGTAAGAATGTCAGATATCTTTTACGAAAATGGCTTTGATACTGTGAACATCTATAGCTGAAGTCACACTTTAAATGATCTATATATATGAGTGTAGCTGTCACTCTCTTGCACTCTGTACACATGGTTATGTGCATAGATTTAAAAGTCTGAGCCATGCAAATGGAATAAAGTTGTGGTTTTGCCCACATAAGCACTCGGAATGGTCTGCACAGTTGTGTTGATGTCTAAGACTCCATCAAGGAAGGTGTTGTCTGAGCAAGGGTGTCCTGAGGCCTCGTTTGCCAGATCTGTGTGGTAGATCAGTCCATTGACTCTGGAAAGGGGTGCTCCAGTATGGAAGTTGACAGTCTGATGTATGCTTCTGGAAACAAGCACTGCACAAAATGGCAATCCCAGAATGAGCTGCTTTATTTAGCTTGTAGAGACATTCATCTTGCCCCAAATTTTATTTGCTTTCAGAGTGAGTGTCCTGCACAGACCCCACAAAGCCTTTGTACAATGAGGCCACGTAAATCATTGCTCTCATGCTGCTTACGCATGGAACTGAATCTATTCTAATTGCCAGGTTCTAGGAAACCTGCATGCATCCTCTTGGAACAGCAGCATAAAAGAGATTAAGAAGCAAATGCTGACGTGTTTTCGACAGTGTATACTGATGGAAGTGTTAGTCTGTAATGTTCTTTTCCCAAAATTATTTGGCATTGGACGCTTGCAAAAAACAAGGTATTTGACTTAAGATGAACTCCTCATCTCAGTCATCATGTTACATTCCTCTTTGAAGCTATTTTTGAGTGGACATAAGAAAAATTTTGAAATTGTCATAGGATAGCAGAAATAATAATGCCAGAGATACCACAAAAGCTACAGTATTTCCCTTTAATAGTAACTAAACCTGACTACGTATTTCAACTTCATAGGAGAAAAAGAGGCTTTCTATTGTATTTACACATAAAAAATGTATATTGAATAGAAACTGCACTTGTTGTTAGAACAGAAAGAGGCCCCGCTGTCTCAGAAGGAGGGTATCCAGCAGTAACCTCAGCATTATGAATTTTACAGTAGCTGAAAATTGACAAAGATGTGTTTCCTGTTCACCTCATAATGATAAGGCTTCTTACCTTCTGATATATAATTCCGAATGAGGTGAATCCAGGTTTTCTTTAGGGTTTATGAGCATTTTCACCATAATCAGGAATACTCATTTTTTTTATGTAATGTCAAACCAAAAATAAATCTTAGCAGAAACTGTGTGTGTATTCTCAACAAGAAGCTTTTACAGTGTAGTCTGCCTTGTCACTCAGCAATTTGACACTTTAAACAGTGTTTTCAAGTAACTAAACTAGTAACTATCAATATTAAGCTAAGCTAGAAATCAAAATGCTAGAATTTTTCTCCTCTACCAGCTTGACTTCTGGTAGCCATCACTGATGTTTTAAATTTCATTTATTATGATTTAATAAAAATCAGACTATGAATACACTCAGAAAATGTGAAGTGCATAATGAAATAGCATTTAGCTCTTTGCATGCCATAGTCTGTAGATGTTATTAGGTGCTGTTTCAGTGTCTCAATAATAAACTTCTAAGATGACCCAAATACTCATCCTTAAGGAAAAGCTGAAAGCAAAACCTGGGTTCAAAAATCCCCTTTCCCTTGGAAAGACTGGTTTTAGCTTTGTTCCCTGGGAGACCGCTGAATCCTGTCTTACGTTGTATGAAAAAAGGAGGCTTTTACTTCCTATGTTCTTTCTGTGTTTTCTATAGAACTTGTGAGACTTTTACAACACTGTAAATAAGCATAATGCAGAACTCTAGTGTTGCTGAATTCTGATTGATTTTATGGATTCTCACAGTTGTTCTTATTGGAAAGCCCTGACTTATGAGGCAAGAATGCAGGGGTCAAAAATATGAAAGTCCTTGTGTTACCCATTTGCTTAGTTGCTCTCTCCTATTTAATTATAGGTTTTTTAATGATAAGTTTTTAAAAACCTTTGCAAATTCCTACAATTCCAAGAAATGGTCACAAACTAGGTTTACATGCAAAAGGGCCCAGAGGAGGAGGGTGACATCTAAATATGAGATTATAAAATTTGTAATTGTTAGTCCTTAAGAGAATGATTCATCACTGTGTGCCTGTCAGTGAGACAGCTTATGTCACCCATGTGTCTTTTAAGGCAGCTGCAGTTATGCAATATTAATGGCAAAAGGACATTTCAGGATGTCTAGAGTATGATGTAAAAAGAGATTCTGCATCTTTCATCTCCTGTCATGCTGAAATCATCCTGAAAAACATCAGCCTGGTTAGGAGACCCTGCTGTTGTAGGTGTGCTACTGATGATCTTGTGGGAGCCAGGTCAGCAATTTGCTGACACAGGTCACCATATTTCAGAATTGCCAATTCAGACAACTCAGTGCTCTGAGGGCTTAAGACAAGGTCATCTGAATTCAGGAGTGAAGCTGTCTGAAGACAGCTCAGGAGTATCTTCTCTATCCTGAAACAGAGTGATGCGTGTTTTCTCTCATTAAGGAATTACCTTTCCAAACTAAATAAAAGAATATTTCAGCTGTAAAAAGCAATGTGAGATCCTTTTGCAGCAGAAACTTCCATCAATTAAACAGATTTATGGGAATTCACTGATGTTAGCTCCCCTATGATCTTTCAAATTGCTGCCACTTTCACCTTTTATAAAAGTAATTAGGGCAAAGTACACATCTTTAAAGGACCATTTCAATGCCATGTTCACAAGGATGCTTCCTAAAATACAACTTAGGATACATACCTGTGACTTTGTCTGAATGGCAGTGTACTTCAGTAGCTGAACAGATGTAGGGCTTTGAAAGGAATGCTGGGAGTGTAGGAACTGCATCTCCGTTTCTGCTTCACAGAACCCATGAGAGACCACTGTGGTCCAGTTGATGCTGGGGTGGAGTTGCACAGCCTTTCCACCTCAGAGAAATGGACAGCATGAAAAACTCAAAGATATGGGGAGGTTTTGTGATAGTACTGCTCTTTAATTAAAGGTCAGACAACAAAGGACTGATTACAAGACAAGTCATAAAGACCACTTATTTTTAAACGCATCTGCTATTGATAGCAGTCATAAAGTAATTCAGACCTGCTGATTCAGATCCTCTCCTCATTTTTTATGAAAAGATCCTAAAGCTCTGCAATTGTATGTAAATATAATGAAGAACGTTTTGGCTAGACTTGAGCGGTGCCTCTTCCTTAAAATACCATGAAAGAGGTCTTTGCCCTGAAGTTGCTGTTCTTCAGTAAAGTAAAATCTGCAGAATTGTACCTGCTGTATTGATAGAAAAGGCCTTTAGCCTGTGTGCACTGGTTTAAATATTAGCTTAAATAGTTGTAGCCAATAGTGTTGACTGAAAGGTGGCTTTTCAGTGTTGACAAAGTGGGTATGTTCAAGAGTCGTTGAAGTTATTTCCTGCCTGCAAGTGCAGCGACACCAGCAGCTCTCAGCTTCTGTTCTGTAAAACAGAGGAAAAAGAGTCTGGATCTCAATATTTTGTTCTCTTTGGGTAATATTCAGTGCTTCCATGTATGTAAATGAATGATTATGCTTGCCATGAGGTAGAGAACAAACCTCCTGAGGAGTCTTTTGCCTCTGTTGTTAAATCAGAATGTAGTATTTAGATGCTGCTAAAGATGGTCAGAAAGAAGCCAGCATATTTGGTGCTGATGTGGGGCTAAAAAGCTGTAGAATTCAGCTAATGAGAAGTGAGATCAGCTTGTAGAAAGTAGCAATAGTCAATCTGAAGGTTTCCATTTCCAAACACATTTGTGTACCGCTATTTCCGTAGTATTAGTCAAGTAAATAAAGGGGAAAGTTACTGCTCTGTAGTATCATAGGGAATACTGTGCAAGTTCTAGGCCAGCTTTTTTGTTGGAAAACGTTTCTAGGTTGCTGCTCTTCAGAGATGGAGCTGACAAACCCTAAGCTTGTAGAAGGGCTGTCCCTAACCCAGAGCAGGGAGTCACAGTGCCACTGGCATGTGGTGGCACGGGGCTGTGCAGCAGGACTGGGGTGCAGGAGAACACAGATTGTGAGTGGACATAAGGAACAGGCAGATGCTTCTTCCTGACACCAAGGGGCTGTTGCACTGCTCCAGCTCTGGAGCATTCCATGTGGATTCTCTGTAACAGGCTCTTTGTTACCTGCTTTAATGTGTTTCTGAAGAACTGTTTTACAATTAATTCATCTTAAACTAATTAGTGATTTCAGTGCAGTAGATGGAACCAAACAGAACCATTACTGGATGATAATTTACTCCACGGTGGAGTGCACAGAAACTTAAATCTCAACAAGGCCTAATGTTCAGGTGCTTATCCAAATTCCCTGTGGACAATCTAATGAGAATAATGTTATTTCTTCCTCTCAGTATGGTTGGAAAGTCAGCCCAAGAGGAACAAATTAATGAACTGTGTTTGGAGCTTTGGGGCAGAACAGTCCATCAGGAGAGTTGCTTCAGCTTTGGTGTCAGAGGGGGTTTTGGAACCATTTTTTCTTAGATCTGTATGGAGAGAGGTATTGTGGGCAGTAATCTGGCAAGCGCCATAGGCACTTGGCAAAATAATAAATGTGGCGTGTACCTGTTTTCTCCCATCCCAAAGTGTATGGAAATAAAGTATTCATTTAAAAAAAGTGTATAAATGAATATGAATGTGTTTAAATACACAACGAAGTCTGAAGGTTTGTTAAGGTAATTTCAGAAGTAAAATAACATAGTTTAATGAAATCCTTTGATTTAATGAAAGATCTGTTAATTTAATGAATATTGTCACAGAACCTAATTTTGGGTAGCCTCTGGCCACTTATAAACTTTCTGACCAGTTGTGTATCTACAAGTACTGCTTATATAGGATACAGTGTTTCATGCTCTAAAACCCCATAGAAATATTTCTCTTGGCAGAGATTGTTTTTTGCCTTTCTAAGTCTCTCTCCTTGTCTTGCTTTCCTCTCCCAATAGCAACAATTTAAATAGATTCCTATCCACGTGGGAGGCTGAAGCAGCAATTGCGTGGTCCCTTTTCAGCTGCAGAGGATACCTGTAGGCAGTCATTTCCCTAATAAATGGTAATAGGCGAGACAGAACTCCAGCTCCATCTGCACAAGATTGGTTTGTTTTTCTAAACTGCACAGACAGATGTTGTTGTTGTACAGAATGTTGCCTGTAGTGTATCAGTATTTTTAGTTTGAGAAGCAGGCCCGAGGCTGTGTGGGAAGGTGTGTGCTGGTCCTAGTAGCAGGGCAGTTAATGCCTCCCACAGACCCAGCCCTTACCTCCCATCTTGGAGAGGGCTATTTTGGGAAACCTCACAGAAGTTTGCATCAGTTGAACACCAGTCTCTTGAGGAAGTCAAAATAAATTCCACACTGTGCCCATGCCAGTCTTAGTGTGGATCATTTTTACTTTGCTTGTGTGTGGCTTCCATTTATTTAACTCAAGCCTGGTTTTGATTTAACTGAGGTTGAACAATGAAAAGCTGTTTGTCCGGCTCAGCTACACAGTTGGAATTCATACTCCACAGGATGCTATGCAATTTTCCCCTGCTGTACATCCCTTTCTTCTACAGACATGGGCTTAAAAGTTTATTAAAATGGTTAATGGGGAACATCCAGAGCTGTGATGCAACTTGAATGTTGCATCATACTTAATATATCACTAGTGCTCCTGCTTAGTCGCTCATGAATATTATGTGTCACTATTATGCAAAGCACTTGTGTAGCATTTAGAGTCTCATACTCTGCAGGATTTAAAGGTGTGCAAACCCTGGAAATATTTGATCTTAGTACTCGGGCAACTGAATACAGACAGTTATGAAATCACCAGCTGCAGAAACTTACTGGTTTGGGAATAAACTCTATACGCTTTTTTCAGCTTCTAACATAATTTCATTTTACTTTCAGGCCCTTTGGGTTCATAATTATATCTTCTTAGTATACAGATTTGATCTCTCTAGTGATTATATATCCATGCAATGAAAGTTGGTGTTTAGGAGTGTTTGGTAATGAAATAATATGTTGAAATTTGCTGTGAATTAAATTTGCTAGTCACAAAGTTAAATTTTTCCTATCTGTGAACAATGTTAGATTCATAGGGAAAAATGGTTGTGGCCATGACCAGCTGCAAGTGACTCTTCCTCCCATTTCTCCTGCTTATATCATATATAAAGAAGGAAAATATTAAAAATTAAAGTCTTAATATAAGCAAATATGTTAATTGACGAAGTGGTAGAGCTTTGTAAATATTCCTTATTTGTTTTTTGACTGCCCTGCAGTTATGGTAAAATACGTAACTTGTCACTGGAGAAACTGTTATAGCTTTTTTCAATTAATTTTGTGTCCACAAGGATGTGCCACACCAAACAATGTGATACCCTTTAAACATCAACTCTTCATTTTCACATACAGAGTTGGGACCTTTGGATTCAAATGGAAAAGTCATCTTGGTTATGTGGGCATAAAAATGTCCATCTACTAATGCTTTGTGTTTGTGCACAGAATTCAAAAGTAACTGAAAACCTTCTGGCAATGGAATATCTTTTATGGCCTGATCCCAGTGCAGGTACTCTCCACAGAATTACTGTAACCTGAAAACAGGGGACCTTAAACAATGCCCTGGAAAGGTGTCCAGCCTCTTTGGTTTTTTTCTAATGTTTTTGGCATTTAGATTTTTATCTGCATCCAACTCCTTGGGATTAGTAATCTTGGTTTCCATGCTGCCATTTTGTCACCTTACAGTTCTTAGTAGCACAGAAATAGGAGTTTGAGTCTGGGTACTTCAGAATATTTCTGTTTCCTCCTCATACATATGCAGAAATTTTGAAGGCTCCAGACTGGAGTCCATAGTATGATAAATCTTTGATCGTTCAGTTGTTGCTTTGAACAAAATTAATGCTCTTAATTGAAGCCTCATTAGATTTGGCAGCTGTTTTGCCTGCAGATGATAGCTGGTGACCAGGTGATTTTATCAGCAACAACATTGGTGACAGTGTCAGAGGAGACAGAACAACTTTAGCCCCTCAGCTGGATTTCCTCCAGCCCAGGAATGAAGCTCCATGGTGGGGAGCAGAGGAACATCCTGTGTTACCTGTGCTGCTGCTGAGCTTACGTGGCTGTAAGTGAACACCTCTCAAAAAGATGGCACCCACTGCACTGCCACCTCCTGAAACTCTGTGTGAAATGCTGCTAACCACTGAAAGGTTCACGTTTTGGGTATCACCGTGTCAGAAAGCTGTTGGATCTTTTCTCTGGTAATGTACTAATGAAGCTGCCAATCTCTTGCAGGTGGGTGTACACGGCATTAGAATAGAATTCATCAACGAGAAAGGATCAAAGCGCACGGCCACCTACCTGCCGGAGGTTGCGAAGGAGCAAGGTCATTGTTGCACTTTATTTCATATGATCTGGTGAAGAATTTAAACATACCTATAAATCTAAAATGCAATATTTGACCTTGCACTGATGTCAGATGATGGAGCGATACTTAATTGTAAGAAGACTCTTATATAAATGCCGATTACATGCCTGTGTCAGTCTCCTAGAGGGATTCAGTAGACCGTAGCTGTTTTTTAAGCTAGTCATAAATGCAGCGTGGCTGTAGGAAAATAAAAAGTGGAGGGGTGGTACAGTGCTGTCAGCTAGGCTAACAGTTATTAAAAGCTGCCAGTTTTTGTGTGGCTCTTAGGCTGGGATATAAGGGAGATGCAGAAGCTCTGTTAAGCATTGGGCAATTATCCTAACCACGATTTATTCCTGAATTCCCAGTGATTAAGTGGTTTTTCAGTTAGGTACTTTCTGCTAGTACTCAATTCTTTTTACAAACACTGACTTCCCAGGGTTTTTAATGAATGGAAGGAAATTATTTTCAATATGAAAGTACACAATAATGTTGTAAAAGTCCTTTTTAATAGAGGCACAGACTTAAGTTGGTGAATTTTAAAAATTAGAGTAGATTTTGTTGAACGGTCATCTTTTGCTGACTCTGAGCACTTGCTGTGTTTTTTTATTTCCAAGGTTGATAGTGTGTCTCAGTCTGTCTCAATCTTTTACAGTTCTCTTTGCTGCTGCTTTTTTTTTTTTATTTTTATATATGTTTGTCAACAAAGGGTTCAGCTGGTATCTTTACTGAGGGTCCTTTTAAATTGATCATTCTATTTCCAAATAGTTGCTTAAAAGTCTAGAGGTGTTCCAAGCTTTTTTTAAAATTCAGGAATTGTAGGGGGAATGTGTCTAAATTTCTGAATAATTTTAGTAGATTATGAATTGCAGTCTGATTCTTTAAAGTCTCCAGAACTACTCATTTGTATTTTGTATGTGCCCAAACCTACTGTGGTTTGTGCAGGTTTTTTAATACAACAATGTGAGTAATAATTGCATCTTTAGGAAATAACATGTCTAACAGCTATTTAAAATACGAGAGTTTTTAAATAAATAGGAGTTTTGGAAAGCATGAAGATTGTATTGAGAACAGTAATGAATCTGTATTTTTAATCTGTCGCTTCTTTCATTATCCAGACACCTATAATATCTAGTCCTTCTAAAATTAGCCATATCTTTGTAAAGTTAAGCGATAATTATGAAGAAGTCTGATTTCAAGTTCTCTGCACATGTTCAACTAATAATTATTTTAAATGTTATACAGAAATTTAGTTTTCCATATTGTCATAACCATTTATAATGTCTAAAGTGGCTGTGGTACATGATCATACCTGAATGTTTTGGAAAAGTTTAGTTTAGTATCACATGCCCAGTCTAGGACACCTGGGTAGAGTGGGTTCGCTTTTAATGTATTTCAATTAAGAGATGAAAAATACATGTTTGTGGAGTGAACTGAGTGTGTAAAGAAATCCTACATGTGGTTCTTCCTTCAGCTGTTTTGAAGTAGGGAAGAACGTTTTGGTTTACCCTGAGCGCAGCAGAGCTCTTGCTCTCAGCAGCACCACACACTGTACTGTGCTTTTGCAACGTGTTCCTATTGCTGCCTTTCTCACTAATTTGTGCTACTGTAAAATTCAACAGGATGGGACCACATTCAAACCATAGATTCCTTGTTGAGGAAAGGAGGCTACAAAGCTCCGATTACTAATGAATTCAGGAAAACAATAAAGCTAACCAGGTATGCACCGGGATACCGCACATAGCCCTGTTGTAATGCTGGGAGGTGCTCCTTCCTGGTAAGTGCTCCTGCAGATGGTAACAGTAAACTCTCCTGGATATATCATTAACGATTCCTTTGTTTCCACAAGAGCAGCACAGACTTAGGAGAAGCCTTGCACAGGGATTAGGGGCACTAAGCAGGGAGTAAGAGCCAGCTGTTCAATACCAGGGCAGGATACATCAGTGTACCTGCATATTTGGGTTGATAACTCTGCATGTTCTCAGCAGTGTTTTTAGCTCTGGCTTCTCACAGAGTGTTCCTTGGCTGTAGTGGGTGTTCAGAGCTGTGGCTAACAGGGATTACTTGCTCTTGTCAGATTTATTTGGGCAGATGGTGCATGGTGGGGCTGCTGCTGTACGTCATGGAGGCCCTCAGATCCCTAATCCCCTGGATCCTCAGAGAAACGTTTGGGTTATGCCCTGTGGAGTACAGGTTTCTCTAATCTTAAGGTGTGAGACATGCAGGCTGTGCACTGCTTTGACAGCCAGTGTACTAGTGAAACTGTATCAGGGTATTCCCAGGAGTGGGGACAAGAATTTAATATTTTATTTCATACTAGTTTTGTTTGGTTTTGCTAATTTAATAAAACATGTTCATGAGGGCTCCTTAGTGTGTGGCAGCCAAAGTATTTCAGAATTAGCAGCACATAATACTCTGCACGTAATATTGTAGTTAAGTGGCGAAGGGTAGAGGAGTGAATGTCTGTTGGAATGACTATGAAGCTATTTATTTGTATAAGCCTGCAGTGTAAAATGACTACTGAACTCCAGTTATTCAGCCATGCATGGAGAAATAGGATTTTTTAAAATCTTATGTTATAAGGAAGTTTTGACCATTTGTCGTTTTCAAGGAGATAAAGACACTGAGTTTCAATGAGTGTTTGGAATTCTGGGTTCTTACAGGAACTCAACTACTGTGGAATAGCTAGCTCTGAGTAAGGAAAATATTTTATTCCAAAGGTTAAATTAGGGAGGAAGGATTTACAGAAGCCAGCTAAATTTGCGAGTGCAGAACCCCAATCTCCATTTAATTAATTTTAGCTGTATACTTTGTTACCTTCTTTCCAAAAAGAATATTCAAGAAGAGTATCTGGAAATAGCTGAGGACAAGAGTAACAATGCTATAGTTCATTTCTGTACAGCTTAGTAAATAAGGAGTATATTTTTCCAATAAACAAAAACTCTATATAGCATACATTTTCTTCCTGCTGCATGATTTTGTTTGGAGCAATGGCATGGAGCACAAAACAAAACAAAAAATCCCCAAAGTTCACTCCCACACCTCCCAAAAACTCCATAAAAAGCCATGTGTTTAGTGTAATTAAGTTCACAACAATGAAACTGCTACCAAGATCAATTGCCTGATAAGTGAAATGAACAAACCATAATTTTTCTAATGTTCAGAAAAGGGGTTTTTTGACTGCTTATTTTACTTGCTTAAAATCTCAGGTTCTGCTGACAGATTAGAGACAGTATTATTAAAATACTAATTGCTTCCCAGTATTAGACAACCTGTTTTAGAACCCCATTTTAATAATTTATTGTCATACACAAAGATACCTGTTGGAAGAGTGAATAAGGGCTTTTAACACCTTTTTCAAGTCTTCTGAATTAAAGTAAACATCCTGTGTGTGAAGAAAGCTTTAGGCTGATCACAAGGATCACAAGGAGTCTGTCACTCCCTTCAGGTTCACCCCCAGCAGTTCTGGCCATGTTTTGAAAGAGAGAACTAAACAATAGTGGCACTGAGGGGCTCGTAGCAGTCAGAGGAGTCTGGAATGCAGAGGGCCAGCAGCTGGGGGTTCTCTCCCATCTGTGGAGCTGTGCAGGGGCTGTGCAGCCTCCCCTGATGGTGCTCAGCCAGCTGGTACCTGCAGAGCCCCTGGCTGGTTCCATAGGGTGGGAATTCCATTCGCTGAGCTCCATGTACCATCCCCACGGATTCCAGAAGAGCTGCTGCTCTCTTAGCAAGGCCCAGCAGCCACTGGTTCCTCGTGTTCCTTGTTGTCAGACAATACTGATGCAGGTGTGTTCAGGGTATTTGTTGTCAGGGCCTGGATTCTGCCCTTAGTTACACTGAGCTGGCTGATGTTCTTGTAGGACCGCTCTTCATTATTTTTCAACTGACTTGGGAGTCAGGAGAGGTCCCAGTGGAATGGAAGCTGGCAAATGTTGTCCTATTGTTAAGAAGGAAGATCCTTGTTATTACAGGCCTGCCAGTCTCACTTCAATGCCTGTAAAATTAGTTTGGTGCCTCTCTCTAAGGAGGACATCAAACTATAGAGTGTGACAAGAGGAAAGTGACCAGAATGGTGAAAGGCCTCAAGGGCAAGACTCAGGAGGAGTAGCTGAGGTCACTTGTTTTGTTCAGTTTGGAGAGGGCTGAGAAAGACCTCACTGGGGTCTACAGCTTCCTCAGGAGGCAGGGGTAGAAGTGAGCTGCTGATCTCTTTCAGGTGACCAGCAGTAGAACACAAGGAAAGGGAATGAAGCTGCCTCAGGGGAAGTTCAGATTGGGCATTAGGAAAATACTCTTTACTGAGAGGGTAGTCAGGCACTGGAACAAACTGTCCAGCATCATGGCATCAAGCCTGTTGGGAGGCCAAGGGGTGTCTGAACAATGCTTTTAGCCATATGGTTTAGTTTTAGGTAGTTCCGTGAGGAGTAGGGAGTTGGACTCGATGATCCTGATGGGTCCCTTCCAACTGGAGATATTCTGTGATTCTAGTCTAAAAAGAATGTAACTAAAAAGAATGTAACTACATTTAATGTAGCTGGGATAATTTTAAAAGCAGAATTTGGCAGACAGTTGATACTGATTGTTTAAAAACAGCCCACAAATCTGTAGTGCTTATTTACAGTTTTTCCTCCTAGGTTTTTGTAGAGAGTTGGCTGAAGATACAGGACATTCTCTATTCCCTCTACTTCAACCAACATAGTAGGCAACCATTTTTAACAGTTCTGGTTGCTTAAAGTATTTTTCATAAGCAGTTATGCTGTGATTTGCCATATGATCCAGGAAATGACCCTGACAGTTGTGGCAGTTCCCTTGTGCAGCTGAAGTCAGTCTTATTCCCAGCATCAGAAGTACAGAGCTCTTACCACTTAACAAACCACCAGTGCAGCATTTCTGTGCTACCTGCAGCTTCCTGGTAACAGTTCCTGAATTGGCCTCTCTGCTCTTTGCCAGGTACCGCAGTGAGAAGATGACGATGAGCTACACAGAGTACCTTGCCCATCGTCAGCACCATCACTTCCAGAATGGTATTGGGCACCCCCTTCCACCCTACAACCATTATTCCTGACACTGAGCCGCATGACCAGTCACTGGACCTCTCTGCAGACCTCTTCCCAGGAGACCCTGCCCCTTCTTGGTCTAGCTATCTCTATTACTGTACCATTTTATGATGATAGTTTCCGTTGCCATGTTGAGGCTCCTTAGTTGGTTCAGCTCATCATGGCAACGGGAGGGACAACTGCATTACTACAAAGAACCCATACTTTTTTATTATTGATTCACTGCAGATTTTTTTGCAGCATATACCCTTGGGTTTTTTACGAAAATTTAAATTTCTACTTCATTAACATTGAATTATATCAATCAAGGCTTTCTGTGACTGTGGATGGAAGGAAGAGTTTAAGGATTGCAGTTAGGGATGCTTTGCTTAGCAAAAAGGCATTCATGGCTTTTGCATTAATAGGTGTGACAGGGAATGAAACATATCAGATTCAGGTATTAAAGTAGACAATGAATTGCATTTTCATAACATTCTTGTGTGTACAATATCTCACCCTCACAGTAAAGATTCCATGTAGCTCTATACAGGATCTCCAGATCCAGCACAAACAGCCGGGACGCCAAGGCTGACATACAGAATGCTTTTTTGGGATGAAGAGAAGCAACTCGTGTACAGCGAGAGGTGATGTTAACAGGGCAGCATTTTTAGAATCAAGTGGCCTAAATGATAGGGCACAATCCAATCCAGGACCCCTTTGTGTCCCATCCTGTGCTGGGAATCACGGGCAGCCCAGCCCTGTCAGGAGTAGTCACGAGAACGCATTTGTAATGAGATGATGCCTTTCTGATGACTCAAATTAGGAGTGACATTTGTGTCCTAAAAACAGATTGGTGAGTAGCAGATGTCATATTAGAAAGAAAATGGATTTAGATTTTAGTGCCTTTGACTATAACGTAATTATATACTTATATATAAAATTCATAGAAAACATATACTCCAGACGTTCTAGCAAACCCTGTTGAGGCTGCTCTGGCATCAGGGTTTTGGACACTTTTTTTTTTAAAGTGGGATTTATTTTTTATTATTATTATTAGCAAACTTATTTTGGAGAGTCCCTGTTTTGTTCTTTCATCTGCTCTTGAACTTACTGAGTTCTATCAAGTCATGAATAGTTGGATCAAGTTAACTTTTGTTTAACAGAAGAAAAAAGAGACTTGTGAGAGAGCCAGGACAAGTATGCCATAATGTTACATGTTTTCCTCTATTGCAGGAATAGTGCTTGAGAGCTGTAAGTACTGTGTGATAATTCTGATACCCCTCCACACAGTAGAAGAAAGAAAACCGATTGGAACTTTTTCCTGCTGTAAAAGTAGGATTTAGTAAAAGGTATGTGTGGTCTATTTGCAAGGCCAGTCGATGGCAGGAGCTCACTCCTCCCTCCTGTGCCTGCAGAATTCCCACTGCTGCGTGTTGCAGCACAGGCTGCCTGTTAGAGCAAAGACCTTCCCAATCTGCGTGAGTAAACCACAGTAAGCAGAAATTCCAGTTATTTTGAATAATGAATGTTTGTAAATACATAGATATATAAAAATCAAATAGATTAAATTCAGTTGTTTAAAAAAAATCAGATTAAGTGTAAAAATGTTTCAATAGGGTTTCAAAACCAGATAAGGATAAATTATGCTCATCCCTTATGTGAGGTTAGGTCTGCCACTTAATTTCTATGGAGGTTCTTGTAGAAGGTCTTTGGTGTTCCTTCATCCACAGCATTTATGTCCAAATATTACCATTTTCAGTTGCGATGCCTTAATTTTTAAGCAGAGGGCCTGAAATTTCAGGAGCCAAGAGATGCCAGCCAGAAGCTGCAAAAATGAGATGTTTATACAGAGGCTATTTTGGATGATACTGTTGTCTTGTTTCTACTTGGGGAACACTTTTAGATTAATTAGTCTTCAAGTGGAAATGTGAACAAGTGGCTACCTGATAGAGTTGTGTTGGTTTTTTTTCTTGCCCTTATAGGGAACCTGAGCACAAACTGAATCATTCTGCTGCAAAAAAAAGTCATCCAACCCCATCTTTATCTGTCATCTCGTTACAGCTCGCTCGTGTTTCTGCATGAGCTCGTTGTTAGAAGTTTTTTAAAAAGATCTATTATATATAAAAATATATATGTATTGAAAGGTGCTAATCAACCTCAAGAAGGTCACGTGACTGGTCATGCGGATCTAAAATCATATCAGATTTTTTAAGAAATCTTCGATATATGCAGATGTTATACAGAATTTCTTACCAGTGTAATAATGATATACTGATGAATAAACAATCCTGCAGGATTTTAAGGACAAGGTCAGCAATACTTCCCACCATGGCTTGGGGGAGAAAAGGATAGTTTTGTCTCCTTTTTGTATACAGCATAATGCACAATGCATTTTTGTCTATCTCTTAGTAGCTGTTGCTTAAAAATATAGTTCAAGGGTGTTATACAAACTGTAAAGGTGTGCTTTTGAACCGAGCTCATGCCAGACCCTTCTGGACCAGAGTTTTGTATCACTAATTAAAAAACTGTTACAGAGTCTGTGGTCAATCAGATTGTATGATATTTTTTTAAAAATTGGAATAATCAGTCTACCTACAGTGTTTCTAGGGCACCTACCTCCTCAGCACACTGTGCTGAACTGCTGCAGATTGTTTCTCTGTAATTGTGGGATTCTTTGTACCAAACGTGCAGCTCACTGTGACATGCACTGGCACAGAATAGGTCTGTTTGCTTAAAGCTGATCAGCAATTACTCTCACAAATGTCATTCCCTCGTAGTTACTTTTAGTACCATTTAGTTTTATACTTGGGGTTAGCTACAGATTTGTTTTTCTTTTGGGGTACTTCATAGAAATTAAGGTACAACCAGGTAGCTTATTTCATGGTTGGTTAAGTTGAAATGCTGATTTTTCTTTTGAGCACTACTCAGTTTGCCTTATTCCATTGAAGAGATTGTTGGGGTTTCTTTTCATTCTCTTGCTTAATGTTCCTAAAAACTCTGTTCTGTAAACTGAGTTAAGACAACCAAACCGTAGACTTGACATGAAGCTGTTACTTGGTGATGCTCCAAGTGTCCTTCCTGCTGCCATCCCAGCGGATGCTGCTCCGGCAGGGGGGGGACGCTCCGGTCCTGACCTCAGCCCCGCTCTGGAACCAAGGAGGGCACAGCCCTGGCACACCTGGAGTTTGTATACGGACCTCTACTTGTCTTCAACTGTGCGGGTTTTTAAAACTGTTGTCTGGAGTAGGTTACATCTCTTATGTGTGTTAGATCGAACCAAAGAAGCCTCCAGCCATGCCCAAATGCTGCTCCTAAAGCCTGCCTTCCAGTCCTTACAAAATCCCTGCAGGATTAAATGTGTTAACTTTTTTATTTTTGTACAGTTTCTAACTGATTTTTGCTAGTGATGTTAATTGAATTAAGTTTATTTGGGGAGTCTGAGTATCTCCTCCATTTAAATAAACTGGTGACTTTCCTTTTATGTTAAAAAAAAAAAAAAGTTAAAAAAAAATAAAAGAGAAACCCAAAGTGTGCCTCTCAGATTTAAGGGTTTCTGGTTACATTTATTCTTAAGACCAGCAATGATTCTTTATATACAAAGATATGTTTTCCTCATTTTTTATTACTGTTGAAGAAACAAATGAAAAAGAAAAACCTCTTTCTTTGCTCTGGACCCAGTAATTGCGCTGGTACATAAACGCACTGAGAAAACAAACTTTTGTTTGAAACTTTTGTAACAACTTATGACTGTTTTTGTATATCAAAGTTGATTCTTTTCAAGATATTTGGATCTAGTTTCTAAGTTATTTTAATGTTTTATATGTTACAAAAAAAAAAAAACCAAACTTACTTTAAATTGTTCACCAGCATCTTGAGTTATCTTCAATGCCATGGTGACACACAGTGGGCTTAGAGCTACCTGGAGTAGCTTGTAAGGCCTCGGTCTTGTCCTTCCTTCCTTAGCAACTCAATTGATTACAATAATATCACAGATTACCTGAACCCCCTTCCTTTACAACTAGATCCTTCTTCCTTCCACATTTAATTGCTATTAGTGTGAAGAAACTGTTGAAATGGGCATTTTAATATAAGTACGGCTTAAAAAAGAGAAAAATGAGGAAAAAGAAAAAAAAATGCTAGAAGGTTATCTGTGGGTCTGTGAGATATGGCTGTGGAAAGATATTGTAGTAGTTTTAACACTATTGTTATTACCTTTTAAATCATTTACCCAATAAAATAAGGAAAAAGAATCACCATTTCTTTTGATGTTTCTCTGTTTAATTGTGTGGCCTCGATCAGTGTTTTTATTGAAGCATTTATACCTGGTGCTCATGTCAAAGGCTAATGGTGTGTTAGAAATACTTTCCTGGGATTAACTCTGTCTTTCTGTCTACTGTAGGAACAAACCGGGGACAGGTACATGTAGTTTTCACTGAACACTCCCAGTTAAATCACCATTTATATCAGCTACATCAGTTATTAATCAGTATTTCTGTCAATTGCCAGTTCAGTTTTATATTTTTTATGTCTTACTTTACACAGAATTCTGACCAGGCCTGAGCTCCCTCCTGTGAGAGGTGATTTCAATCTTTTGAAGCAAAACTTCTTTGCAGAACAAGTTATCCTGTGTCAGCAACACAGCACCTGTACCACTTACAGCCAGATTGTTCAACACAACATTGTGCCGACACGTATTGAAGAATCTCCAGCAAAACAACAGTGCAGCTGGTGACAAAATCAAGTTGGAGAACTCTGGTCCCTCAGCCAAATTCTTGGTGCACTGAATCTGAGTTAAAGGGAGCATAGTTCCTCTGTAGGATAATTCCTGAGACAAAGCATTCCATCTCCCTGGAACTCAGCTCTGAGTTTAGAAGGGTTTTGTTTGCCTCATGCTGAATTAATAGCTCTGCTGGCTGTAGATGTAAAGTCTTTGAAAACAGAGCAACAGAATCCATGTAACCTTTGGATGTTGGAGTCTGATGCAGCCATTACTCCACTTGCTCTAAAACTTTGACTTAGGAGATTAACAAACATCTGAAGGGAAACCTTCAGGCTGGGTAAATACTAAACCAGTGATGGAAGCTGGCTCTCAGATTTGGTATTAGTCTGAACTGTGTAAAACCTACACTAAAACCTAATCTAAAACCCTGAGGCCACTGAAAGGCAGGGCTAGTTACAACTTCTACAGTGAGTTTCCAACTCTTCTCACTGCTTTAGCCAGCTCTCCAGTTTCCATGCTGTAAAAATCAAACCAAGCCAAGTAGCATCAAGGGTCTTTCAGATGTAGAAACTTACATATTGTTACATATTTGTTGGTATTAAACAATGAAAGGCTGATTTCCAATTAGTTATAGAGAGCTGCTGAAAATAATCAGCAGTGCTTGCAAAGGGAAATTGCTTGCTTGGTTCAGCTCAAGCTTCCATACAGCACTTCATACTGGATTTCTACATAAGCTGTTTCATCAGTCTTTATACTCTTCCAGAGAAATTAAGCTGGAGAATTGATTCTTTTCCCCAGCTGCAAGAAAAATTGAATCCTCTACAATGGATACATAATAATACAGGTGGGCAGGCACATCCAGTATGTTCTTTTTCCAGGAACGGTATTTGCCAAGAACAGCACACAAGGCAATAACCTGCTTGTCTTGAGATGTACTGGGTCACAAGAATACATTTAACTAGGCTGCAATCATGCTTATTACAGCCAGAAGCATTTGTGAAGTGCATTAGAACTACTTTGCCATCACCTGTGGTGTGGGGCTGAGTGCAGTCCTGTAGCTGCTACAGCAACTTTCTGAACAAAGGTGTGAGCTGAAAACTGCATGTTCTGCCATCTTCTGCTAAAGTGCAGTGAAGTGGGAACTACAGGACACTGCCCAGGCTGGGGTAGGCACAGTGAGGAAGTGTGGAGAAAGCATCCTTGGATTGTAACAGTCCCTGAGCTCTGCAGCTGAAAGACAAGGACAGGCCCTGCTGGAACAGTGATTAAAGGATTTATACCCTACAGTGAGCTCTGCCAGTAAACTGCTGTTGACTGACAGGTAACAGGCACAAGTCAGACTGAACTGCTCAGAATGCTGGAAATCCCAGTACCCATTGTTCTCCCAGGAACTGCTGTGTGCAAGGTAGGCAACGTCAGGCTGTACAGACTGTTTCAGACAGGAGCCTCCATCTTCTTACCTGATACATAATGAGCTACTATTACGTGCCTCTGCACGTAAGCAAGACAAACTCAGGTGTGGCACAATTAGAATGATAACAAAACTATCCAGTATCCATTAAAATGCATTTATTTGTTTTAATTCAAAGGTTTAACAACTATTTGCCCAATGATCTGGACTTAGGGCACAACAACAAAAAAGCCCATCAGACCAAAATACAAAAACAAGTACACAAATTACCCCATATTTGTAAATTTTACCTCATAACCAAGGTTTAGCACATTAAAAAGTTTACAAAATTTATAACACTTACAAATTGTTTAGAACTAACAGCATATGTGGCAGTTGAGCCCATCCACATCCATCCTTGCCCTTGCCAAACCATTCTGTGCCTGGATAATGCATGTTGGGAGTAAAGGGTGGGGTAAACCCTGCAGGTTTCTGCTGCCCCCCAGTGCTCCAGCCCAGCCCCTGGCACAGTGTGGTTGGGAAGAGCAGGGTGGTTGCTCACTGCTCTGCCTGCTGCGTCCTCTGCAGCATTGGAATAATGACTCAGAAAATGCAGAAATGATTTTTAAAAGTACAAAATCGACCCTGAAGAAAAATAAAATTGTTTATAAAACAGCTTGGCTTTGACTAAGTTACACCAACAGCTGCAAGACAGATTTACGGCAATATCACTTGAAGTGCGAGATCACAAAAATCAACAGCTTTGTTATGAGTCTTGTCACTGTAGAACTGAAAACATCAAAGCTGACCAGTCTGCCTGCAGAAACATCCCACCAGGGCTGACATACACCCTCTGCCTGGGTTTGGCCTTTTCAGAGCTTTGTTAACGATAAGGATGAATTTAATTCCTAAGGATCACCTAGAGTGAAAGAACTGCAACACTGAAGAAAACACCACAAAAACTTGATTTTCCATTAGCTATGGATGCATAGAAAACAAATGCTTCTGGTTTAGATGCAAGACTTAGGACACAAAAGTACAGTCAGTTAACAGTTGCAAATAGCCATTTCTGAAAAATACAATTGAACTTTAGAAAATGATCTCAAATATACAGAAATCTCAAAACTCTGTGGTGAGAAACAGAAACCTACAATTAGGTACTCTGTGACCTCAAGGTTTGCAAATGGACTGACTTTTCCTGTCTCCCAAGTTCACCAAGGCAGCAGCTGCTCAAGCACACGTAAGCTTTGCTTATGAGCAGCATCTTTGAACTGTAAGAAGCTGAACCAAAACCAGTTCCAGGTGCGTGTTCATAGCCTGTGGCTTTTCATTCATTTATAAACACATGGGCAAGAGCTGTTGATTTGCACTCTTCAAAAGAAAGAAGATTCAAATTCTCCTTTGGTGCTTAAAAGAGGAAGTTAAACAAATAGATACAGCTCAGACACTGTACAGTGTCTGAATCCCTGGAAAAATAGCACTGCAGGGATCCTGGACAGCTGAAGCCATGGCAGAAGGTGGTGGGGGTAGAAATGTTACCTCTGCTTTGGAGGGATACTTACTCCAAAGCTGCATAAACAAACCCATCAGTAAAGAGGTTCATTATAGCTAATAATGCTTCATTTATGACTACACTTGGAGGGAAATGCAGCCAGTGGCAGCAGGAGTAATGAATTTCCTTACTTCTTGTTTCTTTTTAAATGCCTACAATACTAACAATTGGAGGGCTCTGTTCAGACCCCTTAACCAATACCAGCATCTCTGAAGGCCAGGCAGTGGCACTGCACAAGAATTTTTAGGGGTATTGTGGCCAGGAAATGAAGCCACTTTGGGGTGAGATTTCACACTCTGTGGGTCTGGCTGTGCAGTCCCACTCCGGCTCTGCCCCACAGCTACAGCCACTGTTGCTGAAATTCCTGGTGCCATGACAAAGGATTTGGACACGTTTGACCAGGAGGCCCAGGACAACCCTTTCAATTGTGCATTGCACTGCAGCACTGCAAAATCTCATCACCAGGTACTGGGCAACAGCTTCAAGTTATCTGGACATGGATTGTGTGCGTAACACCCCAGGAGAGAATGCAATCACCTCCCAAGAACAGCAGTAGAGTTTTGTGCTTTCATTTCCAGCATTAAATAAGCATAAAGCAACCAAAGAATCTGTATAGTGTAACTGCCTACAAAATAAACCATTCAGGGAGAAGAAAAATCAGCTTCTGCCAAGGAAAACAACAAATAACTGCTGTAGAGATTAAGTATTCTGCTGCCCCATTCTTTCCCCTATCCTGTACATGTAACAAGCTCTGGCTGATGCATATTCCCAGCAGATACCCAGAGATAGGTGAGGAATGAAGGATGTGAAGTTCCATGACAATTCCTTCAAAAGTTTGTTCCCTTTCTGCTCCCATTCTGACCTGTCCTTCCCCTTTTGTGGAGCCTGTCTCAGCTACAATGATGCAGTTTTCTGTGGTGGCTCACCATTAACCAACAAGTTCTAAAAGCCTTCAAAGAAGGGCATGGGGAAGGCGGGAATAATTTTAAGTTTTGGGCCTGTCACTCCAGGAAAGACACTGAGGCTCTGGAGCATGTCCAAAGCCAAGCATTAGAGCTGGGGAAGGGTCTGGAGCACATGTCTAAGGAACATCTGAGGGTGTTTAGCCTGGGGAAAAGGAGGAAAAGGGTGGACCTTGTCACTCTACAACTACCTGAAAGGAGGATGGGGGTCAGCTTTTTCTCCCAAGAAATAAGCAACATAACAAGAAGAAACAGCCTCAGGTTGCACCAGGGAAGGTTTAAACTGGACATTAGGGAAAATTTCTTCACCAGAAGGGTTGTCAAGCATTGAACAGGCTGCCCAGGGAAGTGGTGGAGTCGCCAGTCCTGCAGGGATTTAGAAGATGTGTATGTGTAGCACTTGGGATAAGGGTTAGTGGTGGGCTCGGCAGTGCTGGGTTAATGCCTGGCTTGATTAACTCAGGTTTTTTTCCAACCTAAATGATTCTGTTCTAACTCAGGCAGCCTCACTGATACTGCATAACAACAAAGAGGCGACAGCTTATGTTAAAAAGGTGAAGGTTGCACTGCCTGCCTTCCCACCTGACTCCAGCTGCACCATTTGATTCCTTCACTGCAGCTCCAATATTTCTAAAATCCTTACTGAGTGCAGTAGTTGGTTCGCTCTCTACATTTTTTGCTAAATTACCTTGTTCAGTGAGACATTTTCACAGCCTAAATTGGTATGAAAGATTCAACAAGCTCCAGAACATGCCCACAAAAGGTTTGGAAGGACAGTACAAGTGCCCCACTGGCTCTGATGAGCGGCTCCATCAGCAAACTCCATGGGATGAAATTACACCTGGAATTTCTGTGTGACTCAAAACAACTGGAGTAGCAGAAGAGGGGAAAAGCACAGGCCAGCCCAGTGACCACCAGGCAGGGAGGGAGGGAGTGCAGGGGCAACCACTCCCAGCAGCTCTGTACCAGGAGTCCCTTCCCACTGCCCAAGGATGGCCCTGTGGCAGCTCTGTTCACATTCCTGCTACTGAATTTTAAGTCAGCCAGAAGAGCTCACAAATTCTGCTTACCAAGCAAAGAGCCTGCACTGAGTGAGACACCTGAGCTCATTTCAATGCTCCTGCAGTTTTAATTGACCAGAGGCAGTCAATGGTGGCAAACAGCAGCTGGTTTATACTTGTTTGCAATGCCCTGAAGCAGATGACTACAGATGGGAAATGCTATAGTTTAAAAAAAAAGAAAAACAAAAGGCTGCTACTGAGAGAAGTGTTTCCAGTAACTACAATAGCCTGACAGGAAAAAAAAAAAAAAGGAAGATGCTTTTTAAAAAAAAAGGAAACCAGAAAAGAAAAAAAAAAACCACATAAGAAAGTTAAGCAAATAAAGCAAATAATAATGCTAAATAGTATTTGCAAAATTTGTGTAAAATCCTTCTATTGTAATACTAACTAACACCAGCTGTATATGCCTGAGGGATAGTTTAGGTACATGCTGCATGTTCTCAAGTTGTGAGCAAACCGTGTATTTTTTTATATATATGTATACACACACATACAGCAAGGCATGGAAGAAAGCCAGAAACCAGTTTGTAAATCAGAACATGGGACAATGTATTTATGATGGAGGTGTACTTTTTTTAATCATATGGAGTAAAAATATTTGAAGTAGCCACTTGTTGTCTCACCAATGAAATTTTTTTCTTTTTTAAGGAAGAAAAAAAAAGCTTACTTTTGCTTCTTGAGGTATAAACATCTGTACCTTAACTTCAGCACATACCTTCAGGTGATCCAGCTGGAGGAGGTATGATGGTTTTGGTTTATCTTACAAGTCACAGCTTTGACAACACAGTGAACCTATAAATTCCAACAAACTTCTGTACAAGAAAAACCTGCAATCCCAAAACACGACAGTCTGCATAATGGACTCACAATTCTGGAAGAACACAGTCAGGATTTCCCATCTTTCTGCCCAATGGTTTCTCCTCCTGCAAAATTTGAGCAGGTACACGCAGCATTCTGCCCATCTACATCCTGTTCTCCAAAAGACACATTGATGGGAAGATTTGGTCATACTACTAAACTGGAACATATTCTTTGCAGTAGAGGCCTGCACTGATTTGACATTACTTTTTATACCTGTATTTTAAAATCCGTGCACATGATGTATCAGAGCTGTAGGGAGAGAACAGTTTCATTTTGTTTCTTCACCAACCAGTCCGGTCAGTGAGGATCAGTGTAGACAGAGCAGGAATGTTTCAAAAGCTACTAAGTATAAAAAACCCCTGATGTTTACATTGGACTTTGTATCTCCACTCCTTCTCCCATCTAAGGTAAGTGAAAAAACCATTTTGTTCAAAGTCAGGACAGAGCAGTGGATGCAGTATTTTATCATGGCTTATACATAACATGGTCTTTTGAAATTATTTCAGCATTATTTTTTTCCCCTCACCAAAATAAAAGCATCTCCAAAGCATCATGATGGTACTTCACTAGATAGACACTTATCCACTGCAGCTTAGAAATTTTGTTGATTTTTTAAAAAAAATTTTTTAGTGAGTTATTGTTCCCCAACATTTTCAACCAGCTTAAAGAAAATACAGTAGAACCTCACTGTTTTGCACTTGTGACTGGAAGATTAAGTGTGCACCATTTCCTGTGACCATTTTGGAACATTCAGGCTCTAAGAGTTAAGCCAGGATGATGCAGTTCAGCACGTTGGTTCACATCAGTGGAGTGCTACAATTCAGCATTATGTCCTACCCTACAAGTGTACTATTCTTTAATGGAAAATGAGTCAAAACGAGGTAGCACTGCCACTCTCACTGCTGGAATGTGGACAAGTCCTGGCCTAATTTTAAATGGTCGCTTAGCAAGATTCTACTGTAATCTATACAAAATGTATAAAACACAAAGCTTCCCCAGAATAAGGCCACTAATTTTGCCATTGGCAATAGGCAGTGAGAAACAGCAGGTAAAAAAAACCTCACTTGATTACAGAGGTCTTTTTGAGGCAAAAACTGTGGGAAGAAGTATAAAGCCATTGTCCTCTCATCCCTCCTCTTTGTTTTCCAGTATATCTCTGCTTCCTGTATGAACAACTCCGTGGGGAGAAATTTCAGTCCATTTTCTTAGCTGGGAGTCTAAGTAAGTCCATGCTCCATTTAAAGGTGGGGACAGCACTGTGGAACAGCAGGATTACAAGCTTCCCATGAGTCATGGTCATGACAGTCTGATGTCCAGAGGCCCAGATTCGATACCAGGGCCCATAAAAAGGATCTGAGACAGCTGGGCACAACATGTTGTTCAAATTCACTTCTGTAACCTGAAGAAGCAACAATAAATTTATCAATTAACAATGTTTTTACCTTGCACCAATTCGGACACTTAAAACGGTGAAAATTTAGAGAATTACCATAATAATCAAAAATGTTCAGGTGACACACTTTTTCTCAACACAAGTAGGGCAGCTTTCAGGAAAAAAGCAGATCCAAATTCCATTGTGTATTTAATAAATTGATTTATGCAGGTACATAACCAATCTATGAAATATTTTACCAGCACTTCCAAGATAAAAGATACAAATGCTCATTAGAACATGCAGTTTGCATACAAGTAGCTTTATCAAAGATTTGCATGCAAGTAGTCTTATCCATGTAGACCTGGACACTCAAATGACTCGGTGTTTTTACTCTGAATGTACTTGCAGACTATCCATTTATTAATCTGTGTTTACTTACCAATCCCAGGATCTGCAAGATGCTAAAATGATACACAAACATAATCCCTGTGGATAAAAGAGCCCACCAGAAATTGCAGAGCGGTTCAGGGGTGTAGATACCTTGAAAAGAAAGGAATATATTAATGTTCAGCTGCACTGCTGTGCCTGTCACACACTCAATGAATAATCCTCTCTCTCCTGCTCTCTGGATGTCAGGGCATCTGGCTTGAGCTGATAACCTCCTCAATACCATTATAGTAATTAATATTTGAGAGCTTTATTTCTTACCTGAAGCATCTTGATCAGCTTCTTCCCTCCTTCTTGTCCAGCAGTGAAATGTACAATGTTACCTCACTAAACTTGCCTATTTTTCACCAACATCAATGATTTTTACTTCATTCTTCCTTCTACCACAAAAATAATAAATACAGTAATGGTGTACAATGAATCTTCAAAAAATCAGGTTATTTATACTTAAACACCGGCTTCTTGCAGGGATTATGATATCAGCATGCACAGAACTGTCTTGGGTAGCAGCAGGTCCTGCACAGTCTATATCAGAGCACAGCTTAGTTGTAATTTCCTAATTTTATGGTTGTTTAACAACTATTAAAAAGGAACTTGCACCAATAATGCCAAGGAACAGAAAAGATGTATGAAGTGGTCAATGCATTAATGACAGGCTGTGCTTTTAAATGAAAGCTGCTGTGGAGATATTTTCAGATATACACTACAAACAGTTTTATAATCAGTAGATATCACAGATACTGTAAAATACTTTTTCCCTTCAAATGAAGTAGTAGATACATTATTCCAACCTTTCTCTCCCCTCTCAAAACCAGGTTTTACTGACAAAACACAATGTTCCCTGATCTAGCATGTACCAAGGAAATCAGATTTAATAAAAGTACTTGTAGATACAAGACTATTTTGGGAATTAAATATTCAAATTTCATATGGTGAGAACAAAACCAGCTTACAGAGTTCTCTGGACTCTTACTAGCAGACATGAAACTTGCACTGTAAGATATGTGGAAAAATATTACTTTCCTTATGACTTTAATAACTTAGCCTCAGAACACAGGAAAGATGCACAATGTCATGCTGTTTGGCTGCTGTAAGAGTTTCAGAGGATTATAAAAATACACTGGCAATTTTTATCTGCCTTTATCTGCTCTCTCTGATCCATTAGATATTATTAAATACTGGAACATGTATCCAGTACTCAAAGGACAGCTTAGAGCACAGAGTGCAATACTGATACGAGCCTTGGCTAGCCAGCAGACTCAGTAATTACCAGGAAGTAATTAAAGACTTCAGCATACACTGTACAAGGCTACTGGGAACTTAAATAACTCCACATGCAGAGTAGCTACCACAGCACCCACCAGACCACAGCTGCAACGAAAGTGCCTGCGCATGGCATCCTATGGAGATAAATACAAGTAACTGCTGTGACCACATCACTGTATAACACTGCATCCCAGATCAGGTTTAAGGTCTCTAGAGCAATGCTTTCTCAAGCTCTGTGGCCCTTTCAAAATTATTTTCTGCACAGTTTCCTTCCACAGTTTGTACCCATCACGCCAGTTCAAACTGATTTTGCGGTAGCTACCTGAAGTAAGTTTGATTAAATAGCATTTTTTGAATGCTAGAAATTCAAAATTACCTACATGCCATTGTCTAAAACTGCACATCCCTGCAGTGCCCACTCCCAAGGACACAAGTGCTGTGCTGCTGCTGTGCAGGGTAAGACTCTGTGTGAGTGCCAGCAGCACATCTGCACCCCACACCCCTCCTGGCTCTGATGAGGAATGGCAGCAGTGTCATTACCCCAGGTACCTCTACACACCCTTGTTCAGTGAGCAGGCTGGGACCTGGGGAGCCCATGATAAATTTGAGCACAAGAGCTACTTGGACAGCACAGGGTAGCTTATAAGGTTTCTTATCCAGTGGGAAGGTGAAGGGCAGAAGTGTCTGAACAGCAAATAAAAAGGTAAAAGCAAACGCTACAGGAATCACTTTGAGTTCTGCAGGTAAAGGGAAAAAAATCCCAACAGTAATTCTTGGGATGCACTTGGCAAGTGTGAGCCAAGAGCTGCCATCCTATTTAGAAAACAGTACAGAAGTCTTGTATAGAATTCTTGATTTAATAGCAATGATAGTCTTCAAACTCCACGGCCTGAAAACATCAGATAGGTGACACCACCTTGAATACGGTTTTTCATTACAGAGAGAAGAGGAGGAGGAATGAGTGTTGGTGTCAGAGTGCAGGAGATCAGGGCTCTATTTTTGGCTGCACCAACTTTAAGTGACCTGGTCAAGCTTTACAGAAACTCTTTGTGCTCCCTCCTCCGCTGTAAAGAAAACACTGCTTGACTTGCAAAATTTATTTATATTGTCCTTGCAGTTTTAGGTGCATGTTTAACCTAGATACGAAACACAACATGAAATTTAAATAAGGTATCAAAGCAGCTCCTGGGAACTGGCTGAGCAGTGCTAAACCAAATTAGGTTTCTGTTGGCAGTTGCTTGTGTTATTCCAAAAGTATTTGAAAAAGCCTGGTCAGAGTCTAAAGGGGTGAGCACCCAGGAAAGCTAAAATACAGACACCTCCATATCCAGGTAACTTAAGAGTGCAGGTAGGGGATAAATACCAATATGGGCAAGTGACCCCAGTTATGAAATGAGACTGGAGGGAGACAAGTCATTAAAAGACTAAGGAAATTGCACAAGATGACAACACAGATCCATGGCACAATTTGGCTTTGAACCCAGGCTTCTCATGTCCAGCTTCAATCTAGACAGGGAATGGCATTTCAGAGGTCCCTTAGGAGAGCTGTTCAGGGTCCCCCAGCATGGAATTTCACTCTGCTACATCCTCGCACTCTGTTGCAAAATTTTTAAAAAATACCATCAGCAACTTTCACTCTCTATAGATTTTTGGTCTTGCTTTGTACTAAAAATATCCCTCCTTGTTAGACTTTGCAATTCTGAAAATAATGGTGTGATTTTCAGCAGTAGCACTATTTGGACATCAAAGGACAAAAAGGAAACACTGACCTCCACACAAAAACATTTTGGATCATTCTATATTCCACAGTGTGCTTTGGGAAACTAATTTTAAATTCATACCTGGGATATTTCCTGTGCATTTCTCATTAGATAAATACTCACTATAGATTTTATTACTCTACAGCCCTGCTATTCAACAGCTGGCTGTTTAATGAAGCAGTGTGGTCTATTTTCCATAGTACAGTCTGTTAACAGAAACATACAAACAGGAAAATTGAGCCCCAGCTGAGTGGTTGTTTGAAGGATCTGTGTTGGCTTTGGCAAAAGCTACTTGCTGCCTGCATAGGAAATCAATTTCAATAGGCGGGAGCAGAGAGTTTCAATCTCTATGAAGGATCATGGGCAGTTCTTATACATTAAACACTTACAGAAATTTAGTCCAACTGCCAGTCTGGCACTGATCTCCTTCTCAAAAACACTCATGCCCCAGACAGCTGAGACCATTCCAAGCTGGGGCCAGCTAGGTAGGCTGCATGTTTGCTCCTGTGTTGAAACAGCATGGAAGGGGATACCTCAGTTTAGATTAAACTTCATTACTTCAACAGCATTGATAGCAAGGATTCCATATAGACTAAAGAGTTTGGGGTTCTTCATCTGCTTCTATAACAAGATTTTGTTGACCTTGAATATGCCAAGTTGTTCATTTTGCCATCTAGGAAATGGAAACATGGCTTTAAAAAACTAAAGACAACAAAGAGACACCATTTCTTTTATCCTGATCCCTCCCCACAATGTGCTAGTTCAAATGTTCTTATGAACTATTATTTTTACTTAAAATTCTCAATACACAGGCTTCTGAAACTTTGAACACAACTTAATAGAAAGCAATACTCCTTCTGTATTTCTGTGAAAGCATAATGCAGGAGAAAATTACTCCTCTGTTTGAATTAGAGAATTAGAATCTAAATATAGTACAAATTTTTAATTTAGTAGGGTTTAAAATAATCACTTTAATGTCTTGCTTTCATTCCCACTACATTTGATAGAGCTTTATGAGTTTTCCAGTGCTGCACACTCTCAGTTGTCTTACAATTATAAGTAGACCTGCTTAATCCAAAACTCAGAGCAACTATTACAATTCTCTCATTTTCAAGCTTACAAAAATGTGAGGGCAAATTTATTTTCCTTTTATTTCCCTTGATCAGAGGGTTAATTCCAGTTGAGTGGCCTGTTGAGCTAGCCTAGAGACAAAACTTTCCAGGGGAAAACAGGAAAAAAATGTTCTCAAGAGGATGATCCTGAAATCCATGTTTCCCCTACAGCTGTTCTGACTCCAGGTGTAGGTTTTGAACTAGTACCTTATGCCAGGAGGTTTCTGTTTCCCCTCAGTGCCAGCTACTCTCATCAGCTCAGACAGAACTCTTATGGTACCTGCTTCTCTCAGGAATCATTTTTTATATTCCATAAAGCAGCAGCAGTTCTTCCTCGACCTTCATACAGTAGCAGGTTCTTCCAGATACTGGCACCTGCCCTTCTAAATTTCTCCATCTCCTGGAGAGAGATTTCATTTTTCAAACTAACTGTACCTGCCCAGTGCATAAAGCTTAGAGGGCCACAGGACAGAGACATGTCCCCTCCTCTTCCTCTCTCTTAAATCATCAAACAAGATTATCCTGGACTATTCAATCTACAAGAGAGGCTGCAGCCTGAGCCTGCAGCTGAAGTGACAGCACACAGAGCTACCCTGCTGCTCAAGGTGCCACAGCACAAGCACAGCTCAACAGCAAACCACACATTTATGTGTAATACATGGCATTCAGAAGTAGAGAAATCTGGAATAGGAACATGGAACTGCTACAAGCAGAGTAGGGAAATAACACACAAGAGTTGACAGGTCTCCAAGTAATTCCGTTTCAGCAAAAGAGCTGTACCACACATTATCAAGTATTTCAATGGAGATGGACTAGATTTATGACTACTTAAGTAGATCCAAATATAAAGTGACATTTTTCTCCTGGACCACTACTAAAGGTATAAAATAAAGCCTGTTTTATCACTCCTTTAAAAAGCTAAGGAAAGAATTAACTAAAAATAGGTAAGTGTCACAAAGTGGGAGAGTGGCTGACATAGGGTGCAACAGCTAAAAAACGGCCTTTAAATATGGTAATCCCCTCCTCTAGCCAGCAAGTCCTAGCAGCCAATGGAAAATACAAGTTTAGTATTTTAATTGCAGTTTCCTAATTTACAACCAAAGGAAAAATGATCCTTTTGTCTGCACATGGTATCTGCGTTCTTCATCTTCCCACGAGCCCAGGCTGTCCTGAGGTCAGGAGCGCTGCCCTGCTCTGAGGGAGCTGCCGGTACTGGGCTGCTTCTGCCCAGCTGCTGAGGACAGCAGAGGCACTCTCCATGAGAAGAGAGAAAAGGAGAATAAAATCAACAGCTTCAACTGGCTTTGTGACAATGCCACAGAACTTCTCTTCTGATGCCACTTTGAAGACTCTTAGAACAACAAAGAAAAGGACTTTAGGACTTGAGTCAGACACTGGCTCTTCATTGCTTCTAAAGATACAGCAGTTGCCTTCGAAGAAGAAAATTCTGCCTCTACTCCCAGCAAGCAACGCATTTATTTAGGTGGACAGCGGGAAATGGGCTCTCAGGACACAGGGGGCAGCGCACAGGAGCGGCCGGCACTCGCAAGGCCGCCATCGCCCGGCCCGGCCCTCAGGGGGCATTCCCGGGCACAGCGCCCCCTGCTGGCCGCGCCCCGAGCACAGCCCCGGGGAGCCGCCGGGCACAGCGCCCCCTGCTGGCCGCGCCCCAGGGAGCCGGCGGGCACAGCGCCCCCTGCTGGCCCCGCAGCGCGGCCCCGGGACAGCAGCGCCGGGCCGGGCGGGACCCGCTGCAGTGCAGGGACAGACAGACAGACAGCATCGCTCCCTGCTGCAGTGCAGGGACAGACAGACAGACAGCACCGCTCCCTGCTGCAGTGCAGGGACAGACAGACAGACAGCATCGCTCCCTGCTGCAGTGCAGGGACAGACAGACAGACAGCATCGCTCCCTGCTGCAGTGCACGGACAGACAGACAGACAGACAGCATCGCTCCCCCGCTGCAGTGCAGGGACAGACAGACAGACAGCATCGCTCCCCCGCTGCAGTGCAGGGACAGACAGACAGACAGACAGCATCGCTCCCTGCTGCAGTGCAGGGACAGACAGACAGACAGCACCGCTCCCTGCTGCAGTGCACGGACAGACAGACAGACAGCATCACTCCCCTGCTGCAGTGCAGGGACAGACAGACAGACAGCATCGCTTCCCTGCTGCAGTGCACAGACAGACAGACAGACAGCATGGTTTCCCAGCTGCAGTGCAGGGACAGACAGACAGACAGCATCACTCCCCTGCTGCAGTGCAGGGACAGACAGACAGACAGCATCGCTCCCTGCTGCAGTGCAGGGACAGACAGACAGACAGCATCGCTCCCTGCTGCAGTGCAGGGACAGACAGACAGACAGCATTGCTCCCTGCAGCCACAGAGCCCGCAGCAGCCCAGCACCGACAGCCTCTCCTGCCTGCTGCAGCTGCTAACTCAAATATAAACACCACTGCGGACAGCAAAACACAGGGCAGACTGTCTCCTGAGCTCCACTGCTACGGAGCTGCTACAAATTCACCCGTATTTCCATCTGCTGTGGAACAATGCAATTTAGAATATCATTTGATGACTGCACTAAGGAAATAGCAATTCCGCCTTGATTAACTTTCAATATTATTTGAAGTTCTGGAATAAGGTGCACACCTAATCTTGTCAAATCCATCTGAAAACCTGACCAAACAAGTTTAAGACAGTCAGGAACAGAATCATCAGTCTCCAAAGCTGATCTAGCAAACTAGATTTTTTTCATTATCTTAAGAACATTCAGTTTAAGAACTAAGCTGTCCTGACCACCACTGAAGGGATCCAAGAGTCTCACTTCCTATGGACAAGAGAAAACAGTGACCTACAAAGTCTGGTTCAACTGCTCCGGGTGTTTCTGGAATGCTGTGTCCTGCCCAGATGCATACTGCAGTTTTGGGAGGCATTCACAGGTGACACAAGGTGAGATTCATCCAGAAAAATAAAAGTGCCAACTGCAGATATACTTTATGTAAGAACTGACTTGAGGCAGGAATCTTGTGTACTGGCCTGTTACATCCACACTATATCTATTCTGCATGAGAGCCCCTTAGTGCTGCCAAGAAAGATGAACCATGGTATAAAAGCATTTAATTCTTCTAGCCTGGCATACATGTCTATGTATACATGCATATATGCACTTGGAAAGAAAATATGTTAAGAAAGGGAAGTGTAGACATTTACATTCACTCAGTAAAGAGGGGAGTGAGAGGGAAGAAAAGAAGAGATTTTAATCCCCAAGAGGGATCCATGTCCTGGAGCTCCAGTGAGTTCACTGTACAACACTGAAGCCCACGTTCCAAAAGCCTCTCTCATGCATGTGCTGCTAAGTGTGGTAAAGCCCCCACACTTTCAGGGTCAGGAGGGACTCGAAGGTTGCCAGTGCAGCATGACCAGTCTGCACTACCGTAATAAATTGCAGGAAAAGACAGAAAATAAATTATTACAGCCCCTGCTCACTGTCAGCAGCTTCCTTTCAAAGCGGAAACACTTCAGCAGGGGCTGGCTGTGTGTGCATGGCTAGTGCAATACCTGATCAGGGTGTCAGCAATCTTGGGGGTGCAGTTCTCTATAGCCTGAGCCTCAAATCCACTCTGCTTCAGGTGTTCTGCTCACCCTGCCTTTGAGAAATGTGTGGATCCTATCAAGGCCACCATTAATACAGGCAAATTACCAATAAAACTCAAGTAGCATATTTTTCTGAATACAATCCATTCCTTTTCATTTTTTCAATTTTCTACCCCTTCAATTACTTCTCTCAGTCATAATCCACAGACTCACTGGTGGAAATTCCCATTTACAATAATGTAATCAAGCTCCATGCTGATCAATGTCAGCGATGAAAAAGCAATTTTCGCAAGATATACTTTGGAAACAGACCTGTGTGATCCACTCAAAAGGTACTTTAAACAGAGGTGCTAGTGAAATGACAAAATATTAACAAATGTTTTTCGGTTGCTTAATGTTTCCATCAAAAATCATACACAGGTCACCTGTGGCAGGAGTTCATGGGTGTTTTGTTAATGAATTACAGCCAGTCAGGTGACAAAGAGCCAAGTGCATAAAAAATTGAGCAATTATTCGTTTAACAGCCCAGAGCAATCTCAATTGACAGGTTTAGCCGACCAAGTTCATTCAGCAATTTCACTGCCATCATGTCAGCGTTAGATGGCAGCAAATACCTGTGAGTTAATACAGGGCAGGCGTTCAGAATGCTGAACCAGGGTGACAACTGTGCAACACCAAACCCTTCAAACTGCAAATCCAGGTCTCGTCAGCCCCAGGTCCTGAAGAACACTGAGAACTTCTACTTCAAAACAAGCAAGAAACTAAATCAAACCAAGCAACCAAGCAAAACTTAAAAGAACACATCAAGCATCATGCAAGGCCAAGCCTTAATGTAAAGGACACACGTCTTAAAGTGACCTCAGATGGGAACTTCCAAGGCCACCAAGTGATTTATTGACATCAGAAGGGCTTTGTTTGTCACTGCCTACAGTTCACTCCATGTCTGCTTACGTTTTCTGCCCCTACCCCTCACCCTCCTCCTGCAAAGACTGAGTTTGTGTAACTCCTACAACTACACTGCACTTTGGCATTATTTGCCAGAATCGTAGGATATCAAGGGTGGATTAAAATTAAACATAGCTGGCATATTTTCCTGATAAGAGAAAGAAACAGAATCATCTTTTGAAGTATGACACTTCGCTTTTCTGTTGAATCATTTTTCTTAATTTCACTCAGCAGGTCACAGTGCAAACAGGTCACTGCAACACAAAGTTACAGCGAAATAAGGGTGAAGGATTCTAAGTGGCTGCTGGTATAAAACACAACATATTCAGCAGGATGGGAAAGGCTGACTGCATCCCATTACTTGACACCACATCCTCAGGGCTTTCACTAAAAGCTACTGAACATGTGGATCATAAATTATCATGTTTTATTTCCTGGATGGAACAACTCAGCTCTGCTACAAAATGCAGGTGGAGGCATGTCAGCACTAGAGGGGAGCACAGCATCACACCAGCTGAATGCATAGTGCATTCCCTTTGAGAATCCACAATTGGAAAAATCACTGGTGAGGGCAACAACTTAAGATTTCCAGACCTACTAAACTATTACGGCATAAGTGAATGTAGGAGAGCAATCTTGTTAGACGAGACAACAAGCAATCTAGTTTATTTCACTGATGCCTGTCACTACATTTCACTAGAACTTCAGAATTTCTGGGATTTACCTAACTAGACAACTAATTTTTTTTTTTGCTCATTATGAGTTCCAGTACTTCTCAAGAGACATCCAAGAAGATAAAAATCTTAAAAATCCATCCCACCAACAACTGTGAATATTGCGAGATGGCAGAGATGCTGCTCAAGAAGACAATGCATATTACTCAAACACATTCTAAATATCCCTTCAGGCAACAGACCATTTTTAAAATTTTCATTTCAGCACCTGACACAACTCGTTCCCTGGGTTAAAACTCCAACATTAGAGCACTTAGAACATCAGAAACTACTCATTAAAAACTGAGAAAATTGGTTAAAAAAGGTAAGAATAAAACTGGTGGTATCCAGCAAGCACAGTGTTTTCATTCCATAAGACCAGTACAATCCATACGGAGTAATCTGCCAACCTACCTCCTTTCTGCAGCAGATAGATGGGCACAACATAGAGCATCACATGCTGGATGTAATAAATCTCCATTTCAAATGGAAGCTGTGGAATAAGTAAAATATTTGTAAGCATTTTTCATCACTAACAGCCAAGTTTCAAGGAACAATTCTCTTTTTTGACCCATGACAATGCCTTCAGTCCAGTTATTTTATCACCTATGCATAATAAACATTAATGGTCAGTGCCTTGAAAGAGTAGTTAACTGTACCCATTCCATCCCCCTTAACACAAACACAGCACTTCTAGTAGACAATTCCCAAAATTAGCCAGAAGCACAACAAAGAAGGAATAACATAAGATTGCTTTCCCTTTCTTTGCTGGCATAAATTACCAATCACAATGCAAACCCCTCAACTAACCAAACCAGAAACTAGGCACAACCCACAGCATAGAAGTCTTTTCAGAAAGAAAAGGTACCTACTACCTTGTGACAGAACTCTATAAATGAGGTCTTTTATATATCTAAAAGTATATAAATACATATATACAAGTAATTACTGAGGAGGACTGTGCAAAAAAACGAAAGACCTGATTTATACCAACCTGCATGCATGTACAGAACTGCTACATTTGACAAAATATAAATTAAAATACAAAATGACCAGTAATTAATTAGTTTTAAAGAGAAGCTGCTTGTGTGAACAAGTTACCAGTGGATTAGGTATTTCTTGCCTGCTGCCAACTTTTGGGAAATTACAATTAGTCATTTGTGAGCTTATTTGAATTAGTGTAACTTCTAAGAAGCCAGACAGCTAAAATAATACTAAAAATAGCTTGAACCATAACTGTGTTTGAGCCTCTTAATCCAGACTCAACTAATTCTAGCTCTTTATCAGTTAGAAAAGGAGATGCACTGTATTTGAAAGTTATTCCCATCTATAAGTACCTTAGCCTATACCTATTTATTACACTAAAGCAGCATGTTTAAAACTAAACAAAACTGAACAGTAGTAGAGAACACTGAAAAATTCAGAATTCAGCTTCTTACTGCAGCTGACTTACAGAGCTGAAAAGCCACACCATTGCATTATTTTTCTGAATTGATAATTGGACTATACCACAAGTATGAAATCTCATGGGAATAATGAAAAACCATTAGCCTTGGTTCAAATGCAGACTTGTTCTGTCATTCTACAGCCAGAAGGGAATTCAGACACAGGACCTACCACTGTGGCTTGTGTGTTGGGAAGCAGGGATTGAGGAGAAAAGCCTTCCTTTTCTATGACTGTTCTGAGACACTGAAGTCACAGCCTTGAAACTGAAACGTTACAGAAATTTCTACATCAACACAAGTAAAGAGAGGTTGAAAGAGATTTTGGTTTTCTTCCTAAAAGCAAACCGCTGGTAAATAACACAGTGATCTTTTAAATTCAACTACAATTCTTATACCCTACTTTGAACACAGAATATTCTAAACCAACAGCTGGATTATGCAAGTCCTGGCATTCCCCCACTGGACACTGTGTCCTGATGGCAACCTCCAAGGTGGTCAGCCAGCTCCTGGGGGGACTAAGCTAAAACAACCCTCCCATACAATCTGTCAGGTTATTTTATTCCAAGTATTCTGTAATAAAACAAACCCGAGCATGATAACAGTATGCAAAAGCAAGAACTTCATGAAAATTGTGAGGCTTCCTGAATCTGAACCTTTCCTGCTGTCCCTCATTGAACAACACAGAGAGCAAAGTGAGGGAATCAAAATTATTTGCGATGGGGCTAAAGCCGTGTTCCTAACTGGAGAAAAAGCTGTACCTCTCCCACTTCAGAAACAATTGCTCCTGATATAAACACCACAACATGAGGCACTCACTCCTGCCGAGGAGCATTCTCCATTTATCTGTGGTGTCAAAAGGGCTTCCACAGCCATAGAGTTGTGAGGATCTGTTACACAAACACTGTGCTGGGACACTCCTGAGAACAGAGTAACAGTTGTTATGCTGCAGTAGTGCTGACAGTATTTTTTTGTGTGTAAAACAAAACATCTTTTTCCCACTGTAAAAGATGGTTTGTTCTGAAGCCTGGCTAATTATGCAAGTGCATTTCCTGCTATAGAGCTGCAGAGCTGCTGTACAATCAAGCACTCAAGTCGTACAGCCAGGCTACAATAAACAGAAAAAGAAAGTTGTACTGAGCAACTAACTCACCTGGATCCTGTGCCTTGTCTATAAACAGTTTTATCAATAAAACACTCACTCAGCATAAGCACCTTTCACATGCAAGGAGAAACTGGAAACAAAGATGAGGCACAAGGGATCACCCATCAATCAAGCATTTAAAGAATCTCTTTGCGAAAACATGTAAGAGTTCACGTTTCAACTTAAACCAGCTACTGCCCAAAGAGAGCAACGAGGTCTTTCCACACACTGATCTAAGCTTCAGAAAAATCTCTTCAAAGCAGCAGTAGAGTGGAGCCCAGAAGTCAGATATTCAGATAAGTTCCCCCCAAAAGGGTATGGACATAATACTAACTTAGATTAAACACGCAGACACAGCAGTTGGTTTTCAGTGGGCTCACGGGTTAACACTTTGCTCTGTTTTCTGACCGTAGCACTCCTCCTTCTGTTAATTATTTATACCCTGGCTCAAGCACTGCACTGTACAAGAGCACCTCCTCCATCATTCTCTACAAAGACTGCAGAGTGTGGCAGAAAAGGAACAGAAGGAATTCAGTTGTCAGATTCTGGTCTTTCCTGTAGTACATCTAGAACACAGCCTAATAAACACCAAATGTTGTATTGTACCAGCCACCTTCTTAGACATTATCAGTAAATAACACACTCATACCAGCATGTCCAAGTGCCCAAATAGGCAGAAACTTTGGCTTTATCACCTACCAGCCACCCAAGCACAATCTCTCAACATCCCTCCCCACTGTTCCTGTTGTTTTCCCTTGTGCCAGTTAGATTAAGCCAGTTCAGAGATGACAATGTGCTACCACAACTTATTCCATTTTGCTGTGCAGGTACAGCCATTACAGGCAAACTATTTAGTGCAGTGAATTATTACTCTAACAATCAACAATAATACAGCAGCCAAAGATTGGAGCAAACACAGAATGCACTCAAAGACTGCTCAGAGTATGATTCTCCTCCTAACAGAGATGTAGAATGTGTACCTCTCAGGCAAAATAGTTCTAATAATAGAATATAGCAGCTTCTGGAAACATTGAAACGGCACCATCTCAGCCATGTGAGCTGACACCCATGTGCCCAACACCTTTGGGACATGTCCTGTTTTTTACTTTATCTATATCAACATTTTCAGGACATGAGCTTGCAAAAAATCCCCACTCATAAACCAATGGAAAGATTTTCCTTTAGAATTTGATTAATGCAACATGAAAGCTCAAGCAAACCCAGTTACGTTCCAAATGGAGTCTCTGGGGCAGTTAAATGAATTTACATGCATAGCCAGGTTATCAAGACCTACACTGTGTGCCATAGACTATAAATACAGAGTAAAAAAGAAATCTTTCTACTCCTGTGTATCCTCTTATACTTGCTGGCTCCCTTTAGGAGCCTAACAAGCCAATTCCCTCAGCATCTTCTTCTTTATTTCTGAAAGGGTAAGAAGAACTCACAAAAGCACTGACTGGACAAGAAACAGTTTTATCTTTATCCAAGGCCTATTCCAATGCACAGAATTTAATTCCATTGGCACATGGCAAATAATGTAGCAAACAACTGCAATATTTAGGTGCCAAACAAATACAAGTGGGTGCATCTGTTGCTTATGTCTGTTAATTGTTGGCACCTCAACCTCATGCCAAGGCAGGAAAATATTTTCTTGGAAAGAACAGAACAGACTGACCTCATCTTTCAGGCTACATTTTTTTGAACACTATCCCAGGTGCCTGTTATAGTCCAACAAGATTTTTAATTCCATAGTTTAGCATAGTTTGACTGAAAGATCAAAATAACAGAAGGTAGAAACCTAGTGTCATTTCAGTGAATATCTCAACTCTCCATTTCCACTGGCAATACACTACTATTTAAAAAGAATTTTGAAATCACTGAGGTTCTAAAAAAACCAAAAAAATAAATTAACAGATACATTACAAGAAAATGGAAACATGAAATTATGTCAGAAGCTTCCACTTCAGGATAATTTAACATTCAAGCATCTTTACAAAAAGACATTTGCATTGCATTCAGTAATGCAACTGGCAGCAAAACCACATGACCCTAACAGACTGTGCCACAAAATATAAGAGGTGTTCTGGAAATGACTTTGAACAAGTTAACACTGACAACCCAAATCCCAATACCCATTAAAATATCCATCAGCTGCTGAAGCAATGATTGTCTCTCATTCTGAATGACCAAATCCAAAGTTTTTCACTTAAATGTTATAAAACCAGAGCAGCCAGCTTAGACAAAATTACTCAGGTTTTGGGGGTTTTTTTAATTCCTACTAGGTTTTAGGAGACATTTCCTGCTTTCAGGACCATATTGGTGTTAACAACCACAGTGAGAGTTGTGGAGCAGGATGTGTGTCTGCCATGAGAGAATCTGGATCAAGGCAGTGCTGTACAACATCACCCACATTATCCTGTGCCAGGAGAAACATGGAAAAGTGAAAAGCCAGGCAAGCAGCTGTTAGGCCAAAAATATCCAAAGTTGTAATTATTCCAAAAATATTTACTCTTGGACATTATCTTTTGGCTCCTCTGTTCCCAATTACATGGACAATTTTAAAAGCAGTCTGTATCTTTCTTGTTTAACCACCACTGCCCTAATATGAATGAGATCTGTGATAATGGCAGAGAAAATACAAGCTAGTGATTTATTAAACACTTGCAACATTTTTTCCTTCAAAGGTTACCCAGACCAATTTTGTCATGCCTAAGGTTACATTTACTTAAAAACTAGATGGTTTTAAATACAAAATAAAAAGGAAAAGAACACTTGTTTTATTCATTTGTTGCCTCTTCAACAGTACCAAGTTTTAATAAAATATAATTTCAAACTGCACATAGGCATAAGTTTATACCTAATCTTATTTAGACAGTCAAGATTTGCAAATGGAGAGCCACCAACAAAATCTGGAATGGAGTCTGAAGCCCTCAACAATTTTGTTAATAATATTGATTCACCCTCTATTATGCACATAGTTTGCTTAAAAATAAAGTACTTGTATCTGTCTTAAAACAGACATTAAAATATCTGCAAAAACCTGTTGTTGCAGTTAAGTCATATGTAAAAAATTAAAAGCATCTCATCATATGTGCATATACATATAAACCCCCACTACATATGCATGGATAACAGCTCTTGAAATAATCCTTAGAAATACTTCATTTGACTCACACTCAAAATAGCTTTTCTTACCTTTAACTCTCAATAGCTTTAAGCATCTCACTAGGAACACCAACAGGCTATTTTTTTTGTCCAGGACACCGAAGTTTTACAGCAGATTCGAAAACTTGCATGCGAAAAAAAAAATCTGCTGTGCCTAATCTTAGGGGAGAGGGGATGACAGCCAACAACAACATTTGGCATTTTCCAGGCCTGAGGAATCTTACATTTACATAGAGTCTGAAAAGTCTGAAACGACCACAGGCCACAAGGTTAACCTGTGAAAGCCTCTTTCAAAGCCATCACACTTTCCCTCCATTAATGGCTAGAATGGAACTAACACTCAATATAGCAGTGTTGTCTCTTCACACCAAGTTATAAACATCCAAAAATCCAAGATTGGTGTTTTGGCTCCACTGTAGTGATGTGGAGTCTACCACCTGGTAAAATGAACTTTAAACGGCCAAGCAGAGCAAACATCTGGCATCTCTCCAAAGATAATTTTTTTCAAAATAAATAGAAAAGGAGAAGGAAAACCACAGTACACTCACCAGGCGTGTATTAACAACAGGAAACAGCAATGCTAAGAGGGCCCCATTCAGCATATGCATCTGCAACCTTAGAAAAGAGATGGGATATTATTTTCACATATTGAAATAAAATGCAATATTTTTATGTATTTTATGTAGTATCTCTCCAATAAAAGGTAGCAAGAAACTTAAAAATGGTTTTGTCTTGAATTTGGATTAAGTCACTATTAAATGCAACAAACTGGACAAAACCCTACCTTTAAATACAAACTTAAAGAATTTCTTAAAGTAGGATTGCTTTCTATAATGAGCTTTGGATTCCTAGAAAGTCTGGACTGCCTGTAATTCTGTTCATGATGCAAGCTGCTAAATAGTTGGAATTCTGCTGTTCATTTGTCCTCTGGAGCTTAAAATACCATCTTTGATAAAGGGTTTTACTCCTCTTTAATGCTGTGCATGTACAGTTTCAAAGTAAAGCTTCAAGAATTTGAAAGAAGTCTCTTAAATAAAAGAATTACATTTATCAAAATGCAACAGCAAGTTCTAAGCAAAGCACAAGGCAGGAAAGTAGTATTATACACTGTATTTTGTATAGCTTTCAGCCATCTTTTTCTGAACTACTGCTGGATCACAGAAACAGAAAATTAGTATCAGAACTGTTTCAGTCTACTTTACATCAGACACAAAGAATAAACTGTCTCCCACCACTGTCTGTCAAACTCTTAGGAATTTAAAAGTAACTTGAGGGAGGAAGAGGTATTACAATTTTAAAACAGATTTCCAAACATCATTTATATGTTGTCAGGGTGTCAGAAAACAGAAATACCCATTCTGAAAAACAACAAATATTGTGTCCTCCACTCTACAACTGGTCTTTAGCAAAGATTTCCTGGACAGCAGACACACTTTTCACACTCTCCAAGACGGAGATGCATTAGCCCCTGAACATCACCTCTGTTCAGCATAATCCCTGAGCAAATAAGGAACAGCAGGGAAAAGCTGCAGAAAGACTGAGGCATTCCCCCAGCATCATTTTTGCCTAGATTAAGACAAGGAAGAGCAGAGTTTAACATCGCAGTGGCAATTACAGCCATTCCCAAGTACCACTGCCCTGACCCTCCCCACAACACAATGGGCTGCACCCTCAGTTGCACACTGGGCTCTGCTGCTGCAGCCCCTCAGAGGCTCCTGCACAGCAGAGGCCCTTGTGGTTCCTGAAGTTAGTAACAATATGCAGTATTTTAGAAAAGAGTGCACAGATCTGAGAAATACCCGACCAAGCAAGCGAGAATTTGCTTTGCCTATTTAACTTTACCTAGCCATGATTTTGAAATCAGACCCAGACTGCCTGCATGGCCTTCAGCAAGGCCCAGTTACTAATTTCTACTGAGGATGGTAAAAGGATTCGGGGCCCATGACACAAATTACAGCAGCTCATACATTAATCTGCATTAACTCCACTGTTACTGAGCTAATTCCTGTTCAAAAGCCAGACCAAACCCACCAGTACACAAGAACCAAGGATAAGGGCCCAACACCATTATTTAAGCCCTGACCCTTTCCAAGGCATCATTTTTCAATTCAACCAATATGCCTTTCCAACTCAATATTTCACTTAGTATTTTATAACTTAAGCAGTGATTAACTTCTAAAATACATTGTGCAAGTAGACAGAAATATAGTAAGGAAAAGGTATTACCTGAAGAGAATCATTGCAGTCCGACATGGGGGACAGGCAAGAAGAAAAATCTGAAATGTTAGAAACAAATTTAAATTAATGACAGTGACCTCTTTTAGAATCCGTTTTCTAAATCTTTCCTACTCATTTCTCTATGCCACAAATCATTTCTTGCCAGAAGACATGTGTTACAGCAGAGCTGGAAAAGACTTTAAGTCTTTAACAAATTAAAAGGTCTCCCATTACCTACATATAAAAAGATTTAAGCAGTATGAGCAGCACTGAGGGTTCAGCTTCTGCCAGTGCTTACAAAACCAGCCAAATTCTAGCCAGTTGTTATTGGCATTATAAAAGATCTCTCAAGAACCAGATTACTGTATTACCAATATTCTACAGCAGCTCCTTCAATCATGGTGAGGTCCTTGTTGTGCTAAATATCAGCATTTACAACATTACTACTGCCCTTCCCTTCACCAGTGCCAAAACCTCACACAGTAACTTTAAAAACTTCATATTAGCAAGTCTTACTCTAGATATGAGGAGATTACAACATAAATGTTCAGTAATAAAAATTCTCTTTTTTTATGTTGCCCACTGCTGCGAAGATGCTCTGGTTTACTACTCAGTATTTTGGCAAAATATGGATCCCAGTTTTTACTGCTGTTCCTAAAATAAAGTTGCAATACATCTTTTCACTGCCAACCAAGAGAACAAATTATCACAGAATCACTTCAAGTGAGAACATTTGGAGAATATGGTGGGTATCAGATTGGACAATTCACCAAATGTGTTTCTTTAAAGTGTTGCAGGGCTGGGAAAACACCTCCAGTGGATATTGAAATTAATCACTACCAGACCATGTACTTGCAGCAATAGAAGAAATGTTGAAATCTGGATCATACTATTGAGCCTCTTCATACACAAGGGGCTTCCTGTCATTACTATACAAATAAATGTACAAATTCCAAATATTTTATTTCTGGGTCAAGCTCTTAATATACAGACATCTGTATGTTCCATTCAGGTCAGTCTCAACAGCAGCTTAGAACACAACACACTCAAATTGTTCTTCTCAAGTCATACAGCACTCCAACAAAAGCACAGCAAGAGAGGCAGCAATTAAATTTAATGGAATGTACCTCAAGACATTTTCCTAGTGAATACCATTAAAATCCAATCAGAGTTTCTCTGAAGTCTTGCATTTATAAAACAAGCAATCTCAACTCATTAGGGCAGGGTAAGGAGGAAGAGAATATAACAGCTGCATGATTAGAATCAACTAATAGATGTTTTTCTGTGCTAAGGGAAACAAATAAGAAAAAAGTACATGCCAGAAAAATCTTATGAGAGCTCTGTATATCACCTTGCATGTAAGACCCATAGAGCTTCTGGGAAAAGTGTCTAACTTATTATGCTTCATTATTCCATTGTTGCATATTTTGGAATAAACTTTGTTTACTAACTAAAGTTCCTTGAATTGTGGACTGTATTTTCCCTTCTTTGGAGACCAAAAATATCTTGTGCAGCTCTCCTGTGATAAGTATTTTTTCACATGCTACCTGCATGCACTAGTCGAACTTTTAAATGCTTCAGGTTGTACATTAGCAAATGGAGATATGACTTCTAGAGTCTCACCAATTCATCCAGAGTTTTAAATCCGATAATTTTATCATTTCCTTAAATTCAGAAATCTAATAGGAGATATATGTTACTGTCAAACCATAGTTAATACTTCCATAAAACAAATTCTGCTCTTCCAAGAGAGAATTTCATTTATCTCTTACATCTTTTAAAAAAAAAAAAAAATCTATAAATTGATCTTTTTCTCTGTATGCACAAAATAAACTGTAAATATGTCTTAATCACATTAGACCCTTCTTTTTCTAACACATTGCAACTTCAACTACTACGTGGCGGAGTAAAAGCTACGATCTGAGTCTGGGTAATGTCTGAATCTCAGCACTGAGGATTAAAACAGCTCACATTTTAAAAGGATGGCACTGTAACAAGGATCAAGATGGACATACCAGTTTTAATCCCTTCACTACCATAGAGACAGGCAAAGAAGAGAACAAGATTCACAGCTGATTATTTTTACTTCAACTCTACTGAAAGAAACAGTTTCAGAAGCTGATGAGGGGAAAAACACATATTTAACATTTTTAAGCATGAAAATCCCTCTGTTAAAGGGATCTTTCAGAAAATAAGCCCGACTTCCATTTTTTATGACACCAGAGAAATCATAACCAGAATGTTTATGCTAAAAGTTTAGGATCATGGAATAGATCTTCAAATGCTTCAGTTCTAGCAGTTTAATATTAACACTTTCTCTCTAAATATGTAGATACTTGCCATGATAAACAAATCTCAATCTCTTAAAGGAAAATTTCAGAGGATACACTTGTATCTGATTTTCACAGATCTGTATAAAATGTGTCATCATTCAACTCAGAGTATCGGCAGTCTTAAACACAGAGTTCACAGCAGACGAGCTCATAAGCTCCAACACAAGTGTTCCCACACTGATCCCATAATCCTACTACTTATCACTCATACTGGCAATCCAATCCTTTGCCTTGCAGGAGGGAATAGCTCTGTTCCATAAACCAAAGAATCCTGAGTTAAATCAGCAGTAGGGCTGTGTAGAGCTCCCAGCCTCTGCTCTCCTGCAGAACTCTTGAGTGTTGAGGCTCTCAGAGCCCCCAGCCCAGCTGGCACTGCAGAGCTCCAGCAGACAAAGGCAGTGTGTACGGTAAAGAACAATGAAGGGGGTTCCCCTTGCCCAAGCCAGAATTACTCAACTTTCAGTTTAGAAGAAACACTAGGAAACAACTTCAATGTCCTCTCTTCTTCTGTAAGATCTGTCACCAATTATATTTTCACATTACAAATGAAAGAAGAACAAAAGAATTAGCCTGAAACCCAAAACGTACAAAATTAACTATTTCAGACAGGAAAAATTAACTAGAAAATATACATTGTCTGATAGGCTGGATTATGAGCACAGTTCTGACCACTGCCTTCCCCTTTCACCTCTCAAAAAAAAAAAAGTTACAGAACATATTCCACACAGGGATTAATATCTGTAAAAAACTGCAGGCTAATGAGTGTGAGAGAAAGAGAAAGTAAAAAATAGCGTGTGGCACTGAGGAAATGCCAAGATAGGAAGTCCTAAATGGGGACAATACTGTGAGTCAGGATGGCTGAGTCTTTCAGAAGCACAGGACCAGGAGATTCTACAACTGTTCTCAGGCAGTAAACTGCAAAGAATCTCATAACACTGCTTAATCCACAGCCTGAAGTTCACCTCAACCTTGAGGACCCAGATGGAAATGAAAAATCAGAAATTCTGTCACTATGCTTAACAATTGCTCTGCAAGACCATAAGTACAATTATCCATCCCCTTGGGAAATGTTTCTGGCATGAAGAACTGCGTGGCCAACCCTGCCTTGCATAAGCCCAAAGACAAAGGTCACACCAGAACACATGATGGATCAGCAGGGTTGGGGAGTCTGGGGACTCCAGTGTCCAGGACAGCACTGATTAACTGTTCCTTCCTGGAGAGAAGAGCTTAGGGACACTGAACTCGTGGTTGGTCTGAACTAACGCAGGACTGGGCTGCAAATCATTTGTTGCTCTTCAAGCATTACATGTGTGGCAATTATCACATTAATTTGGAGATATCAGTGGTTTTGATAATTTTTTATATTAATATAGAAATAGTTTTATTCAAATAACCTATTTTACAGCTTGCACATCTGGACATCAGCATTGGCTAAGTGCACCAGTTTAAAAAAGTGGGAAAAAGAATACAAACCATCAAACAGCTGGTTTCCTATTTTACCTTTAACTGTACTGCTACATTGAAACCAGTAGGAAAGGAAAACACTTTTCTTGTTCTATCATTACAGTTTTTTAATCCAACAGTCCCTCTACAATACATTTGTACTCAGCTACTACCTACAGTAGCTAAAATCTACAATGCCAGAATGCCTGCAAGCATTTTTCCCATGGATTATGAACCATGACTTACCAAAAACAGCTTATGACTGTGGAACATGCTAGATTTATGTGTAGGAAAATTCTCAGAGGCTGACAAGAACATGTGTATGTAGATACACATATTATGTTACAGGTTCCAAAAGCTTTGAGACCATTTCCATAAGTTTTGTCAGCTGCAAATTTTCATTTACCTAATATTTCCTAGTTTCTTTGATATGTTAGCATGCCACATTTCACCATTAGTTGTAGTAATCAACATTTCAAAAATAAAAACTAGTAAAAATCTCAAGAGCTGTTCTCCAAAGATATACAAAATCTTTCGTTCAAAAAGGGTAAAATAGCAATACTGTCTCTGAACTGAAGAAAAATACCTCTTTAAATATCTATTAATTGAATGTTATTGCCTTGCTCCAGGCGTTAAACAGGGAGAGCTCACTGATTTGTTTGTTTGGTCCTATGAGTTGGCTGGATCTCAGCTTTTCTTTTACTCCAGAACATTCAAAATCTCTACAAAATACTACATATAAGAGGTCCCCTCAAAAGTATTTTAATTTTGACACTAATTTTCAGTCAGTATACTGAGGCAGAGAGCGCAGTCATAACCTGTCATGAAAGGCTTTTCTTTTACCAGTCCTAGCCCTGCTGAGACAGAAACATGCATAACAAAGATCATCTTGTTTGATCAGAAACCTAAAGAGACAAAAGACAATTCAAAAGGTAGCAGGGAGGAACAGAGCAAGTCACACAACTCCAACCATTCCAGATGAAACATCACAGCAGCACTTGTGGGATCAATGGGAATACTTAGAGATGTCTGAGTAGCTGCTGGCAGAGGACAGCTGAGCACACTACCCCTAAAACCCCTGCACCTGCAGCACATATTTCATTTACCTTTCAGAACAGCAGCTTGTCTGTCCCTGAGCAGCCTGTTTTATTTAGTATCTCCTTGCAGCAGACTGGAAGCACACCCTTCTTTTCAAATATTTCAGTCATGATCACTTAACCAGATCATAAATTGGTTGGTTTACTCTTCCATTTCAAAATGAAAACTTGAAGAGGTTATATTTTAATTTCTACTGGCAATATTCAGAGCAATGTGAAAAATTAATGGAAACTGGATTAATCCAAAACTGGAATGAATTTAAAACCAGAAGGAACAAAAGAGATAGAGACAGGCTTTAATAAATCTGCATTGAAGTAAAAATTTTCACCCTGTTAGGTCTATCAAAGTACTCTCCAGCGCAGAAGAGATTAAAAAGTATGTTTCAAAGGCTAAGATACAGTAAAATAAACTTACCTCAGGGTGGTAAGTCTAAGTGTACTTTACTCTACTTGTGAAAATCATCCATTTTCCCTCACAATAAGGCAAGGAAGATCCAAGCAGATGGACAATTTAAAAGATGTAAAAGATTTTGTCAACCAACTCTAACATTAATTTTTAAGTAAGTTCAAAACAATCATTCTATCATTTATTAGAAAGCAACAATTTAACAACTCCATCATGCAGCTTCGAGTCAGCATTTCTTTTTGTACAAACTATCAGGTCAGCCCAGAACAACTATCACTTAAAAGCCATCACTTGCCTTCTAAAAGGGAATTTAAATAAAAATAAAAATCATAGCTGTGGTTTGACAAGTTCAGACTGCTAAATCTGGGGGGAAAAAAGGAATCTAATTGCTAAATAGGAGCAAGTTGAATGTATTCAATATTTTAGCATAAAAACCACCGCTGCCTTACTGCAGCTGTCAGACAGGTTCAGGGATTAATGTGTCCTGTGTTAATCTCGTGCTAAGGATACTCATGATTCAAAGCACCACTGCTGGCAGAGCATTAAGAATTACTACAGTAAAAGCAGTTTCTGTGTTACATAAACCAGACTCTGGAACACAAGGAGCTGTCTGTCCCTGCTTCCAACCCCCTGCTTCCCAGTTCTACCCAGAAGAAGTGTAGCAAGCTGAACAGCTTCCATCCTCTGCAGTCTAATGTATTGTAAACGATATACGTTCATTGGGACATTCTAGATTAGTCTCCCCTTCCACAGGCTTAGTTTGTTTACTCAGCAAACCTATATTCACCCTCTTTCCTTTTAGAGTCTTAGGTGAAATATTTCTACACTTCTCATAGTTTAGGATTAATTATTAACATATGACTCAGGTTTTTATATGAGTGCATTAGCATTAGCTATCACACCTTTGGAATTAGTATTTCAGAGGTCACTGAGCTTACTTTTCCTTTTTCTCTAACTACTGTCTGCACCTAGTAGTGGGTTACTTCATTCCCCATTCTTAAATCAGTGCTTAAACAAAACCTGACAATTAAAAACATATCTGAGGTAAAAGAACAAAGAGGCTGAATTTTAAAAAAATTAATTCATAAGTCAAATTTCTTAAGAAAATTTAATTTACACTGAATTTAGATTAACTTGCATCTCCATCTGTCAGTGACACAAGTTCACAAGAAGATTCTCACGTGCATATTCACTTTGTTACTCTTCCCCTGAGCAGGATGTTTTGTATCGGTTCCCTACAAAAGCAAAATCATCGTAGAGAAATCCTGCTCTACTCTGGCTCAAGTCACCTTTTTTCTCATCACAGTTCAAAATTATTCATTTTGTAGGATTTTACAACAGAAATTTGTAAAAACACAAGACAGTAAGTAACTAATAGCCTTACTACAGCCAACTTTTACCAACAGAACAGTAACACAATCCATAAAAAGCTAAGGCATACAACATTGTAGTCCTGATAACTTAAGTTGGCATTTCACTAACCAACTAAGTATTACAATACAAACCATTAAATTTATTTGACACTAATTATTTGGCCATCTGAATAAACACAAACCCTCACCACATCAACCTAAAGCCCTGAGGAAGTGCCACCAGAAACATGAGTCCCATTGCACTCTGCAGGTTTCAAATTCGTGGCACAGGACTTGTTCCTGGTGAACACTGACACGGTTCAAATTGCTGCAGGGGATGTGGCTGGTGTACAACCCCTGCAGTAAAAATCATCATCTGTGACTGGGAGTGTCACCATTTACAGCAAGGCAAAGAGACAGCAAACAAGGGCTTCTTAGACTGGAAATCACGAGATGAAAGACACCCCAGTCCCTGGAATCAATAAGGTGTCCAGTGTGGGTACTGCTGCTGTTTTCATTCATCACTCCACTGAAATTCCTAATGGCCTCAGGCAGCTACTCCTGAAACATCAGTTTAAGTTACCAGCAAACAACCTACATGGAATGGTGTGTGAAACTGCCAAATAGGATAAAAAAGGCATCCTAAAAATACATTACAGCCGACAGCAAAACATCATAACGCTGGATAACACACTGAAAAAATTATTAATAGCTCTGTTGTGAAAAAAAAAATCTAAACAGAAGAAAAAAGAAACAAACTAGGCCTTTATCTCCCTAATATGTTGCTCAAACTACGTAAGTCACACTTCGAATGATATTTGCTTTAAATCTGTAATGATCTCATCAAAACAAACCAATATCTGGTTACCTAGTCATTCATCTAGTGGCCTTTAGATGATAACACTCAGTGTAAATATTTGGGGTCAGAGAAAGCTAAGCTTTTTCATCCCCAGTTTCCAACCATACAGTTCCTACTCCTGTTTAGAGAGCAAGATATCCCTTGTCAGCTCCGCACTTTTTAAATTCTTTTCTCCTAAGAATATTCAGAATAAATGAGAGAATTATCTAAGAATGCATTACAGCCTCAAGCACAGCAATATTTCCAAATTCTAGCAACTTCAAAACAAAGGCTTAACCAAGAGCTTTAGACTCCAATTCCTCAGCTGGAACATTCACCAGCACCATGACATGTTCCTGTGGTCCCTGTCACCTGGACTGAACTGAGGATAAAGCATCACTGGCCAAATCTTGTTTAAATGAAAAAGACTGTTCCAGGATGTCCTCAAACAAAGAAAACTGAATCACAGCCTTAGGATAAATTTTTTTATACTAAATAAAATATTACTCTTATTTCTGACTAAGAACCCCTGCCTTGCCTCATACTCTTTCCCCATTTCTCTACTATATGCTGGGATTGACTAGAAGTAAACATAATGGTGAAACAAATTATATACAGTGTTAAAGCTATCACAGAAAAACTTTTCCTCAGTCCTATATCTAATTATTACACTAACTGCAGTATCAGTAAAAGCCTCTAAACTTCAGTTGACTGTGTTTTTTAAACACAACAAAGTCATTGCTGAAAAGTAAATTGCAAAATTAAGAAAAAAACCCGACAGTTCTGGGAACCAGGGGCAGATTAAGCTATCCAAGCACGTCCTGGTGTTCTGAAGGCCAGACCAATGGTTCTGGAGCATGGCAGACCTGGGATAAAGGAACTGATGGATTGTCTCCTGAGCTGTCACTTCCTATCTGTGTCCCTGAGGCTGCCATCATCTTCCTGGAACGAAAATGCACTCTTTTGCAAGAAATGAGGCTTGCCACCAAGAAACACTGGTGCTTTCAGTGCTTTAAGTCTTCTTTATCTGCCCTTTTTCACCACACACCAGCATGAATTTCCTCTGTGGCCATCAGCTGTAAGGCAAAGCATTACAAGTTAACTTGCAGCTGTAGAAAGAAAGACTTCAGAGTCTTACATTTTGTTCAGAGACTTACATTTTGAAAAATGTATATATATTCATTGGAAATTTTGTCCCTTTAATTTTAATTCAAGGTTTTGAAGAGACAGACTATAAAAAAATAGTATACAATTTAACTGCTTCTTCCAAATATTACAAAGCAGTTAGGAACTGTGCATGCAAATCAAAAGACAAAAAAAAGGAGGAAGGAAGTAATTAATTAGATTTATTTTGGGACATATTCCCAAATGATGCAGAATTCAGTCAAGCTATGTTTATTACGTAAGTTCTGAAAACAGCCCATTGTTTCCAAAGAACAGTAACCTCTTTTGCAGAGGACAGAAAGGATCCAGGTCTCTAAAGAAGCCAGAAATAATGAACACAGGATTTACTATTTACTGAACTGCAGACACACTTAGCACTGGTTTTATTAATGCAAACATCAGACCAAGATCACTGGATGAAACCTATACTTCTTTCCACCTATTACTTCCCCTTTAAGTTTACTTCTCTTTGCCTAAAAAGATCACCAAAGCAATCATCCAGCAGAACAGGTGTTTCCTAAAAACACATTTTCTTTATTCCAAACAAATGTCAGTCCTTAACTGGCTGAAGTACAATAATTCAGTGAAGAACTGGAAAAGAATTACAACAACTAAGCAACTGAGAATTTACCACTGAAAAATTACTCTTACAAAACTCTTTCTAAAATAAAGTAAAATTACAAAATTTATTTTAAGATTGGTATTAAATCACCATTCTGGAAGAAGGCCTAGACAAACTAAAGTCAAGTCCAAAATCTACAACAGTTTAAAAGAACGACTAACTGTACCTATCATTTTAGGATTAGGCTACAGTCATGTTTCTGCCACTTCCTTAAACAAGGTTTCAATAAACTTATATACACACAGTTTAAATTTCTACAGACTGGTCAGTCACAGCCTTCAGTGTTTAAAACCAAAATTTTTTTTTTAAAAGAAAAACATTATAATAATCACATAATCATTAAGGTTGGAAAGGACCTTTTGAGATCACTTCACCCTACCAGTGTTACCTACAACCTCTGCTTCAGATAGCTTTTTCCTTACTTTTTTTTTTTTTTTTTTGTGTTACAAATTTCTCTTTTGCAATACAGACTAATTTTAGCTCTGGCTCCTGTCTACACTTAATCTTAATTGCCTGTTAACTCCAGCTGTGTGTCTTCAGGACATCAAGAGACACCTGTGTTTACTCATTTGCATTAAGTTACCTTGATTGTCAATAACAGGTTGCAAAATAAGTGTGTCAAATTACAAACTGAGGGCACAGGAACAAATAATGGAGAATCAGTTTTTGATATAAATTCTAACTGCTCCTTCACTAAACCCGAAATGAAGAACTGCTACATGAACACAAGGGTTTTGACTGCAAAGTAAAAAAATCATTTTGTTTAAAGAATACAGAACAGATAAAGAAAATTGGTTTGAAATCACTGGGTTTGACATTGCAAGACATGAAATTTTCCTTTCACCTCACTAAAGCAATGCTCATAGACAGGGACACAACATTTACGTGTGCACTCCTCAACAAGCACACGGGCTTCTGCTAAAAGTCTCCTTCACAAAGCTTGTAAAGAAATCAATAGCCGTATTTGGCTCTTGAGGGAATCCTCCCTCTCACACTGTTCAATCAGAAACTTCAAAGGCTTCCTTCACATAGCCAATTTCAATAACACAATGATGTGTCCTAAAATACTAGAAAGGATTAATGTCTTGAAAAATACAACACCAAGTTCCTTAAACATAAGCTGATTTTTGTTTCCTGCTATGGAAAGGCAAATATGTTTTGAATAGCCTAGGGATTTAATGTTTCCCTTTTATGCCAGGTCTGCACCCACATTGGCCCAATCACAACCCCAGTCCTAAATGGAGAGTGGTTTGCAGCTTGGTTCTGTTTTCCTTTTTAACAGAGGTATTCAAATAATTTTCACAAAGACCATTTTTCATATAAAGAAAGAGTTCAGTATGAATTCCTTCACAGACTTCTCCCCTTGCTGCACCACACACTAACTAAACACCATGCTGCACAAACAAGCCCCAACCCCATCCCACAGCTGCCAGAGAAACCACGCCAATTTCCATTCACCTGTGTTACAAAATACATATAATGTTTTAAGACTTGAAGGATTTCTCTCTCAGCGATGCTGCACAATCAGGACACTGGTGAAGAAACACCCTTCTTCTTCCACAAGCTATGCAAGAAGCCAAAACCCAGAACAGGAAATGAGTACCACTGCTTCTAGGTAATTCAACCAGATGACAGGATGGCAACAAATTCTGGGAAGCTGAATAACCATGAGACCTGTTGAGGCAGTTAAATACATTCACTTGATCAAAACTTCATCCTTGCAGTAACACATCTAAACTAGTTCATGAAAAGACTCAAATACAGGTTGGCATGACAGGCAGAAATTAGACACACCTGGTCAAAACAGACTCACTTGTAAAACTCAGTAGCCATTCCATTACACAGTTTTGTCTGCCCAAATGCACACACATCTAACTTCCATTTTACTTTAATCTCATTTCAGTCCTAGGTCCTTTAAGAGCAGGACTTTTGCTTTTATGCAAAGAAAATCTGAAGGATAATTTTCAGTTCCAAATATTTTTGGCTCAGAGCCCAGAGTCTTTGTTGCTGAGGTGAAACAGCCTCAGCTGAAGAAAATGAAAACAGAAGTAGAGTGAAAGACAAGACCTTTACCAACAACTACTGTTGGCTTCCCTTTGAAGTGATCTTGATTCTTGCAGCATGTTTCATCTCTTCACCTTCTACTTTGTTCATTCTATTATTTAGACGCAGAAGCAGGATTATGTACAAACTACTGCAAGAAGAGAAGTGAAGCATGAACTATATTTTCATGTATTTCATCTTACAAATCTGTTACCCTCAGCAAATTCAGGCTAGAAAAACAATGTTTTCAAGATTCCTACTATGTATTACCTGATTGCTGGTGGAGATCATTGACTATCTTTGTATCCAACCCCCTTTCTCTGCTGAAAGCTGTTGGTTTTGCCATTATCTTCTTTCTCTACATTAAGCCCAGGCCTACTTATAATACATCTTTATGAGGATGAAGGGGCAGGGCTTCTACATTTTGCTGATATGCCCACCTTCTCAATTTCACAAATGCTGGAACACCATTTCTAATGAGCAATTCGCATAGGATTATTTTTAAAAACACTTCACAATTAGACAAAAAGAGATTCAGAAATGGCAATGCCTGACTACAGATCTTAAAATCTCCATCTCCCTTTCAGGGGCCATTATTGAAAGAGGTGAACAGAACTAGCTCCCCCAGGTTTGTGTAAGCATTTAGCTGAATACTTATTGTTAACATCATAACATAAAGGCAACTAAACTTTCAAATCCTACTCTTAATATATCCTCACCTCTTTTCCAGAGAATTAATAGGGAAATTTCTCAGTTATTATTGACTACTGCCTAGAAATGGAATGTAGCTGTATTACTTTAATTATTTCTACATAGTCCTTGCATAACCTCACTCCCAATACTGACTGACTGATTGCACAGCAATCCTTATCACTTCACGAGAAGGAAGAGTCCTGTACTGTAAACTACTGGGCAAACACTGAATCACGGCCTAGGAATCTACATAACCTACTAATTAATTTCTGGAACTGTAAATTAATTGCTGTAAAGGTCTTGAATATTGCTGTTGCAGCTTGTTTCCCCCCCGAGCCTTGAAATAAAACCCAGCTCCCTCAAACCACTGGTACACAACCAAAAAAGATGTTTCCCTTCCTTTTAGGAAATGCTCTCCAGGTGTGAATCCAAGAACTGCCTTGATCTGATTCAGCCCAGATCACCTCACATGCTGCAATAGGAGACCCATTCAGAATAGCACTGATCTGATTTTCATCTTAGACAGACATTGTTATCATGGCAACTTTTATGAAAGCCTTTTTGATATTCTTCGATTAATTCTTGACCTTGAATTTTTTTAAGCTATTCAGTGTTGAGGGTACAAAATTAGCAAAATAATAATATTTTTTACATCTCCCACTCTCCTTACCAAGCTCAGCGAAGCTGATAGTTAAGTACATGCACAGTACTATTAACAAAGACAGCTTATAAGCTTTAGATAGCCTAGTTCTGTAATTGTTTGTCTACATATCCATTATTTTGAAATCTACACACACTGCACATTATCACACATCAACAACCACGCCAGAAGTCATTAAACGACATCGTTTATCCACATGTATTAGGCCACATCAGTTTGTTCACCCCAAGTATGAGAAACAGGTAATACCTGTTTCTATACTGTTCAGCCTCTAAAATTAGAAAGGTAAACCAACATTATCTGCACAATGAGTAATTTGTTTCTCCAACACCTTCACAAAATACAATCACACCCCTAGGAGTCACTTACTTGAAAAAGTTGCACATAAATTACATAGCTGGTTTTGCATTAATCTTGTTTTCATCGGATTTGGTGCAAATTTTAGCACTGCTGTCAGTGAAAACGGCACCTTCTATTCTTGAAGCAAGGATCAGGTGAAGGCAAGTGATGAGAAAGCCTTAATTATTTACACTTTCAACCAGAGATTTGGACATTAGTTATAGCTACAATTTCACCTTTTCATCTGACTTGGGTTTTGTGATAGATTTCAATTCAACTGACTAAAAAGCTAAGTTTTAAAATATTTATACCAATTCTTGGCATTTATAATTTTGCTAAGCACTTTTGGTCCACAAACTGACTATGGGGAAAAAAAACCAAAACCAACTGTTTTGCAAGTACACCACAAAAGCAAACTTCCAGCTGACCCTGCACAAGCCTTACCTGCATCATGGTGACCACGTGGCAGGGATTCAGGAGGTAAATGACAGTCCTGGTGGCAAACTTGAACCCCACTTCCAGCCCAAAGATGAGGCAGAGCAGCACCAGCAGCACGTTCTTGCCCAGGCTCTCCTGCTTAGTCTGGGGCTGCTGCAGCAGATTCTCCAGCTCCCGGACAGGCAGCTGCCTGAGCTTCCACAGGGACACGAGGATCTCCACGATGCCCACAGTGAGGAAGACCAAACTCTCCAGCAAGCGCTGCTGGCCGGAGAGAAAGGCGGCGCATTCCGGCCCTCCATTGCCGGCGAAGCTGGGGTCCACCCCGCCATACATCCAGTCCAGGAGGTTGTGGAGGCTGTAGCGACACATGGCGGGACGGTGCCTCTTCTCCAGGAACAGGTAGGAGCAAGACGGAATCAAAGCCAAAATGCTGCCGGGCTGACGAAGCATGAAACGCCCAGACGCTCCCGCTGCAGCCCTTCAGTGCCAGGCTCCGGGAGAAGCGGGCAGCTCCGCCCGGGGCACGGGCAGCTCTGCGCTTCCCTTCCGCTGCCCCGAGGGGTCCCGCGCGCAGCAGCCTGAGGGGAGGCAGAGGCCGCAGCTGCACGGAGCCTGCGAGTTCCAGACCCCCCACCCCGGGACCTTCCTCTCCCCGCCCGGCTCTGCCGCCCACCGCCCTCCCTTTCCTGCCCGTCCTGGGCTGCCCTCACGCCCGGCCAGCGCTGTGCCCGGCGCCCTCAGCCCGCCCCGCCGCCCTCCGCACCCCCGCCCCCGCATCCCCGCCCCCGCATCCCCCGCATCCCCGGGCGCGGTACCTCCGCGGGCGGGCGGGTGTCAGGGAGCGGCAGGCCCGGCGCCCCCGGCCATGGCGCCGGCTCCGGCGAGGGACGGGAAGGAGGAAGCACCGCTCCGCTCAGTGGCAGCGCCGGCACGGCTGAGACTCCGGGCCCGAGCGGGCGGGCCGCTCCCCGCGGCTGGCCCGGCCCTTGCCCGGCGCCGCAGCATCACCCCACCGACGTGCCTGACTCACGCCGAAAAATGGACGGATCCCCCGAATTGGCTGCGCCCGGCCGCCCGCTCCTCCCTCCGCCACGGCTGTGCCCGCCTCTCTCCGCTCCCCACCACCTCCCTTCGCCGCCGCGGCCGCTGCTCCCTCGGCGGTGCGCGCTGCCCGTGCGCGGCTCCCTCCCGCCTGTTGCTGCGGGTTTCGCCCGGCTGCCCCCCTTCCTCCTCCTCTTCCTCCTCATCGCAGCTGCCCGCGGTTCGCCCCCTCAGTGCCACCGGGCGGGAGGGCGGCGAGGACCGGGCACGGCTCTGCACGCCTGTCAGCGCGGTCCTCTTCGCCGACCCTATCGGCAGCGACCTTAACTCGATAAACGAGTTTTTCAAGTGCCATTGCAGCAGATATAGGCAGGTCGGCCGAGGAAGGGACAAACCTGAGCGGGGCTCCAGCCCAGCCCCGGTCTGGACATGGGCAGGTGCCTCCAGCCAGGTGTGCCCAGTGCCTGGCACAGAGCGCAGACCCCACTTGTCTTTGTGCTTGGACGATTTACTGCCATGAGTGCCAGACTGAGCCCTGTGCAGCAGAGTCCAGGTTTGGTTCCTGGTTTGTGGCATTGTGAAAAGGTTCTATTGCAAATAGGTAACTCTGCGTCTCAAAGGCAAAGGTCCGTGGAGATCCAGAGAGAGTAGCAGGTTAAGGGGATATTGTCAAGGTAATCAGAGCCATGGACATCCCCTGAGAGCTGTCTCCTACAGATTTTATTTCACATAACCTGCACACAGCACATAGCTCTTCCCATCCTGATCATTACAGGACTTTCCTTCTCCACAGGACAGCATTAGGACAGCACCATCACTGGACAAACTGTTGAGCCTCATTAATTGAAAATAAAAGCTTAGTTCCACAAATAAGTTTGAAAAGACCAGTCAGATATCAATAGTGGCTGAATCAAAGTGGTTTCCACATAGACCCAGGGGCAGCTGTACAGCTGGAAGCAGTATGTCACTGCCATTCTGCTGTGGAAGAAATTACTCCCTTTTTGGGAAAGAAGGGGTCCCACCAGGCTTTCCCAAAATCTTCAAGGACTGTTTTCCATAATTTGAGCTTAATAAGAATTCCACAAAATGCTGGTTTTTCAGTCACTGCTCATTCATTAAAACACCTATTGTTGGTCTAAACCTGCAGCACAAAGTTCCTGCAAATGCCTCTCCTATTAATTGGACACACACATACCTGCAACACACACCTGCTGCACTACCCTGCTCCACAGCCCGAATACTCAAAACAAACAGTTCAGCACTAACACCAATATTTGGCAGTTTTCTTTTTCCTCTATTTCTAAAACACAGGATTACTGCTTACAAGGCACAGAGTATTTTCTCTTGGGGTCTACCAGCTGGATTACCTGCTGCCACGAACAACCAGGAAGAGATCCATCTCCTTCCACTCCCTCAATCACATACAAGAGGACAGCTACTACTGCTAGAAGCAATCCCAGGCAATTTTATACCTTGTCTCTGCGTTTCAGTCTCTTATCTTTGGCAGTGTCTGGGGTCTGTTTCTCTGACTTCTTTCCTGAGCTTATCTTTGGTGAAGTGAAAACCCCTTTCCATTAGAACAGCAGTTCATTGTGAGGTGCTGGTATTTCAGGTGTAGTGACTTCTTTAGGGTATGGCCTAGCCTCAAGGATGTGAGGGCTTGGTTGGGTGGTTTGGAGTTGTGGTTTTTTAGAGACTGCCAGTGAAGAATAACTGGCTGAAAACATAAAAGTGGGCAGTATTTTGCTCACACAAAAAAAAAAAAGAGCATTTGCAAAATGACAGCTTGTTGTCCATTGAAGAGGAAGGAAAGAGATCAGAAATAAAGACAGATGTCATGAAAGCTAAAGATTTAAGCAATTAGTAGTTAAGATCTCATAGGAGGGACTTCTAAAGGAAGGAGGTAAGAAAAGGAATGATGCTTTAGAAAATAATTCAAAGGGCCATTTATCCCAATTGTGAGTAGAATAGAAATAGCAGTAAGCTTAGCTTAGCCACATCATCTTTCCAAAAGATGGTGACCTTAAGCACATGAAGAAAATACAAAGGAAGATGGGTCAAATAACTAAGATAAGAAAGAAATACTAAAAAAGGTATTGCTGCAAAACCAACTGTCAACAGCTACCAGATAAAAACCGCTCTTTACATATATTTGTACTAAGAAGGATATAGAGAAATTACTAACCCCCACCACAACAGAGAAGAGAATCTATCAACAAATTATGAAGAAAGCTAAAGGAATTGGTGCCTCTGTTGCATTAGACTTACAAAAAAGATCATGCACAAGCAGATAGTTGTCACTGGTGATGCTGAGAACAAAATCATTTCAGCACAGAGTAGATAAAGAACAGATAAGGAGCACTCAGATGGACCAAATGTTTTCAAACAGTTTGAGTCTAGTGAACACGATTGAAAGACAGTTGAAGAATTAAGAAGGTGAATGAGATGCTGGAAAAACAGAAGAGGCAACTGTAAATTGCTGTTATCAGAGGGGGGATGGAGCCAGAGAAATACACCTCAATTTAAGTGTTACTAGCTTAAATTCATGAAAAAATCCTGGGACAAATAAACCTCACAAACTATTATTAGCACCTAGATGATAACCAGAGAACAACTGCAGTCAACATGGATCTGTCAAAAATAAATCACACCAGATAACTTGATTTTCTCCTCCAATAGGGAACAGGCCTTATGGATAGGACAGAGCCTGTTGTCAGCTTGATTATGTTTATGACACTTACATGACATTTTCTTAAAAAAGTTAAAGAAATACAGTCTGGATAAATGTATTATAAGGTACAAAACTACCTGCAAAGCAAGGAGTAGTTCATAGCAAGCAATAGTTCACTGACAAAAAGAAAGGATACATTGCTGGTTTTCTAGAGCCTGTCTTCAGTCTGGGTCTTTTTGTTATTGGTATTAACAATGTAAATAATGGAACTGAGAAAATTCTTATTAATTTTGCAGGTGATGCAAAGCTGAGGGGAGGACACAGAATTACATTTCAAAACATTTCTGACCATTCAGGAAACGTTTAAAATAAATAATAACTTTAAAATAAAAAATAAAGAAGATGTTCAGTAAGACCAGGTTGCATCATAGTTCAACACATAATACTGGTATAAATCATCTTTGCCTTTCCTCTACCCCTTGCAACTCATTTTCTGTCTCACTGTCTTATGATAGCATTAATTTTTCTGGGGCTCTCTGGTTGAGTGTATGAGGAAGCTGATTAACTTTACAATTATAATTCCAGAGTTAGGTGTAACCTGGAGCACTTTGCTGATCTATTTGATCCTACTTTGGGTTGTGGCAATGGATGAGGTGACCTGCTGATTTCTTGTCTTTCTGTGATTTTTCCACTCATTAGAAAGAAGGAACACGGTATATAACGTAATATCCTGGCACAACTGATACTTCTTTGCAACAACACAATATGGATCATTCATGTTCAGACTGTGATCCAATATAAATCCAAAATATCTGGTTCTCTGATCTCAATCTGCTGGATGTCTTAGGCACAGTTCCTTCATTCTCTCTGAGTTTCTTCAGTGTCTTTGAAAAGCACTCTGAAATCTGTGAATAATAATTTAGTATTATTGACTGAACACTAAGCAATTGCTCTTTTCTGTTTATTAACCATTTCTTCTCACCCTTTGTCTAAGTAAGTTAGGATCTTACTAAGACCCACTGTAAACATATGTTTCTCCTATGTTGATAGCAATGGTTCCCTAAAAGCAATAAATTCCTGCAACTAAAACGTTTGCATGAGAGCCTGAGGCTTGTTCTTGTATCTAGCATGAGATTTATTTTTCTGTCAGTGTCTTCTTTAAATATAAAAATGGTGCAATCTAATGTTAATCCATGAAGAAATGCCAGGCCCTGGGCATACCAGGAGTCCTTGACCACCCAGAGCCCCAGTCTTCCCCCAGGCTGGGCTTTAGGCAGACTCTGTCCTCAGCTCTGGCCTTTGCTGTTCCTGACTTGCTGGCTGTTCCTGGCTTCCTGGACTGACCTTGGACCTGCCTTGTTCCCCCTCATTTTCCTAATGATCACTAGACCCTTACAGCCCCTGTCACCACTCCAGCCCTGTTCTCCTGGCCTGGCTGGATGCTCTGGGATGAGCCCTTGTTCAGGTCAGTGCCCCTGCGTGGGCATTGACTCCTGATCGCTGCCTCTGTGGGGCAGCCCCACTCTTGCTGCTCCCTGACAAGGTATGAAATTTAAAGGCAGCTTATGCTCTCTCTGGAAAATAAAACTCTGCAGTTTGTCTCTTCCTAACATATCATTTGCAAATTCCATTTTAAGTGAGTCTGAAAGTAAAGGCAAAGCCTTAAATCTTGCATGTGGTAGGTATCATCAACAAGCATCACAAGTTGGACTTCAAAGCAGAAGAACTAAAAGACCTTAATTCCTATTCAAAAGAGCATTTAAGCACATGCTTTGCTTAAGCCTGTCCTCAAATACTTTGAATTTAATTATATAGATTGAGACCTTTCCTCAGCACCAAGCTCTGCTGCTGTACTTCAGAAATGACTGCACACTTCAGTATGTAGTTACACCTGTAAGTGTACTAGACACTCCATGCCCTTGTTGTATAGGAGGTGTTACAAAAAAACAAAACAACAAAAACCCACAAGCTAAATGAGCAACAAAGCAAATTATATATTTTAAGTGCTGCAATATTTCAAATGAATAACCATATTCACAGGTCTTCCTTGCTTGTAATTTTTTGTTTTATGAAGAACAGTACTGGGCACGGAGTTGTAGTCTGAAAATGCTTTGAGCAGTCAAAATGAGACTTGGAACAGCCTCTGGACAGCACTTGCAGACTATGGGCATGAATATATTCAAGTCATGTATACAGAAAGCAACAACACTTGTAAACCAGAAGGGCTGTTTCTGTACAAAACAGAAACCACAGTCTCTTTGGCTTCCTGCTTACATCCTACCTCTTTTCACTTTTCACTTGGCCTTCTTGTTTCATTTCTTGTAGCCCAAGAATTAAATCAAATGTACTTTCCCTTCACAAATTAGGACAATTGCTCCCCTACCGAGGTTGAATCTTCAGAAGTCTATACATGTACATCCTTCCTCTGACCTTATTTTCAATGTGCTTTTTTGTTGTTAGGATGCCTTTGACACCCCAGGCTGACTTCAACTAACTCCTGAAGTGCTTTTATAGTCTTGAGAAAATTCTTCTTATTTTATCCACTTTTCAGAAGGTAATCAAACCCAGGATCACTTGTGAAAGCAGTGGGACCAAAAGCAATGCGTTACTGGCTGTGGCAAGGGCTGATTACTTGCTTTGAACACGGGAAATAGACTATGACTGTCTGCTGGCAGCTGAACACTGCTGCTGGCTGCCCTCCTCATAGTGAAGCTGTAGCTGGTATAGATCCATGTCAGGAGCATGCAATGCACGTTTAGATGTGACATCAAGCATTCCTTCCTCGCTGCAGGTGTGAGACACTAGGTAAGGGCTCTCCCAGCCTTGAGGGGCACTCTGAGGGTGTCCCTACCCCAGGGAGATCATCACCACGAGCTGCCATGCAGGACACCTCAGTGGTCTTGGGGGATGTGATACTTACAGCAAGCCACTCATGGCAGGGTGGCTCTGTTGGTTCTTATTTTTTCTGTTTTGTTGGTTTTTTTCTTCTTGCTACAAATCTAGGTTCATAGAGATTCTTCCATCAGTTATTCTGACTTCCTTCTATTGAGTCAGTTGCTCACATGCATTTTTTATGAATTTAAAGAAAGGTTTGTGGTAGTGTAATTGCTGATTTCCTCTCAAGGAATTTTCTTGAGAGGAAGATGAAAGGCTGCTGCATTTATCGTATCTCTCCCTGTCAGCTAATTTAGCTAGAACATATGCTAGACAATACCAAAAAATAAGTAAATGTCAACTAGAAACATTCAAAATAGAAGTTTAAAAAATGTATCACATTGTCATGTTTTTTAACCTGATGGACTGAAAGTAATATAAAGCACCAACAGAAACTTGCTAGATGACAACTGCATGAAACAGCTTCTCACTGGTTCACATTTCTGTCATGTTTGCACTATTTGACTTAGTTTTTCCCATACATAAAATGCTGCTGTATTAATAGACAAAAAACAGGTGGAGGTAAAAGCAGGGGAAACTACAGAATGATCATGAATGAGCAAAGTTTGCTCTGAGATAAAGAAAATCATAGTTGACTGTTTATCTGCGCATTGTTTACTTTACTTGTGTTGAAATTAAGAGGTCAAACAGTCCAGTCAGTCTGCAATATGGGTGGAGGAGGAAACTGAAAAATGGGAATATTTCTTTGTAGTTTCATATACTGAGTAAACACATTCTCTGAAGTTGTTGGGAGCTTGGGGAAAAATATTATTTTAGAGTGTGGAAAAAAATGGATCTGCTATAAAACACATGAGTTCTTACAAAAATTAAAGTTTCCATCCAGATTTTCTCCTTAAATTTGAAGTATCTTGAGAACTAACAAAAAGATGACTGCTCTTTTCACACATCAGCAACCAAACACTTATGCCTTAGAGCATTCCTTTTTGTGTGTGTCCTGTGTTGTTTAGCCATTTTTCAGTCTTCAAGGCATTTGCTTTGTTTCATGTCCAGTACTAGCCCTATACTATTGCTAAGTATAATAAAAGGCATTTTACAAAGAACCATCCAAACTCTTTCTCTTGGAAGCTGAGCCTTAACAGCACTTTTTCTTAGTCTCTTAATTGTTTGTTAGACTTGATTTAAGCTGTGACTGGTATACGTAGGAGGCACACTCTAAATCTACATAGATATGCAGGGAGAAGAACGTGTGCTTTCTATTTTTGTTCTGTTTTGCTGTCGTTTATTGAGCACACTGACATCCATGATGACTTACTGAAAACCCTCTTGGCTACGACTGAGTTCTTAGTTTTAAAACTAAGAATTAACTTCAGATTATGAGACACTGTCACTGCTTGTGAACCTCAACCCAAGTGATTCAGAACACTGTGTCTTCCCTAACCTTCTGCGTGGAATTTGCCTTTGTTATTAATACCACAGTGACATTTGGTGTTCAAAGTCAGGGAACTGCTATATTTAACATAATGTAAAACAAATGTAATGCCAGTCTCAGAAACTACACAAAAGGTGGGAAGGAGAACTATGACATGATGTAATCTCTGGTTAATTAAGTTGTATGAAATTTGTACCATTTCATTCTATCGTGGAATATTATGTGGTCAGGTCTATTATGTCATATACTTGTGTTATCACTGTGTATTTTTATGTCTTGCAATATTTGGGAAGGAGGTGTTGGATACTTCCATGATCAAGCAGTGTCCGTTTTCCACAAAGATTTCTGAGCCAAACCCGGGTTCTGTTAGACCCTCACATCATTTATTAGCATGCACAGATATCAGTCACACACTTGAACACTTCTGTGAACATAACCCATTAAATTAGATGCTTTAAAATACAAAAAGGCTGCTCTTATACCTTTGTATGACAAGTTTTGGTAGCCGAGGGGGCTACAGGGGTGGTTTCTGTGAAGCTGCCAGAAGCTTCCCTGATGTCCAACAGAGCCAAGGCTGGCCGGCTCTAGCACGGACCTGCTGCTGGACAAGGCTGTGCCCAGCAGCAATGGAGACAACAGCTCTGGGATAACAGATTTCAGAAGGGGAAATAACCCCCGTGCAACTGCAGTGGAAGAAAGGAGTGAGGATATGTGAGAGAAAGAGCTGCAGACACCAAGATCAGAGAAGAAGGAGGTGCTGGAGCAGAGATTCCCCCTGCAGCCCGTGGTAAGGACCATGGTGAGGCATGTCGTAGTGTGTCTTAATGAGTTATTGAGGGAAAATTAGTTTAGTGGCGTGTTTTCTGTGCAAGCGAATGCATTTCACAAAGAGTAGGAGCCTCACACGGGACACAGGTCATATTTAAGTGATTTGTTACAGAAGGTTTATTTAACCATTTCGTTGAACACCCTGGGAGGAGCCGCGAGCCCTCTGGTGGTTGGTCACCCCCTGAAATTCTCATTCCAACGCTCTCTAACTAAAAAATACCACCCCACCCCCCCACCACCCCACTTTAATTTCAGTAGCAGCACAAGTTTTGTTATATTATCCCTTGAGAATGTTGCTATGACTACTTTTCTACACAAAGGAAATGAAATAGTAACAATTTACTATTATTAATCAGGCTGAGAGAGGTGGGACCATTCAGGCTGAAGAAGAGAAGGCTCCAGGAAGGCCTTGGAGCACCTTCCAATGCCTAAAGGGGCTCCAAGACATGTGGAGAGGAAATTTTGAAAAGGGCATGGAGTGACAGGACAAGGAAGAAGGGCTTTAAATTGATAAAGGGCTGGTTTAGATTAGCTATTAGTTAGAAATTCTTCCTGTGAGGATGGAGCAGTCTGGTCTTGTGGAAGGAGTAAGATTCCAACCCTGGCCATTCTATGATTCTATGTTTCTATTATTCTATGAATTGAACTAGTTATATTCTAATAATACATGGCACACCTGCATGAGACACAATACTTTTCTATAAAGCAGATTTATTTTAAATTCCAAGAATACGTGCCTCTTTCTGAAAAAAGGATGATGGCCATGTGGTCACTGAGAGCTTTGATAGAACAGAGGTTGGGAAAAGGTGTCAGCATTTGCAGGAAGAAAGGCAGGAATTGTGTTCTCGTGTTAGACCTGAAAGAGTGAAATAGGTTTTGTAGTTCTCGGATGAGATGGCTAGAAAGGAACTAGCTCTAAACTGCAGCAATCACTGGACTGAAATTTAGTGATAATTAACTTGAACTAAGTTTTCACAAAATATGTAAGGATTGCATTTGTTGTAAAGGAGGTGATGCTTAAATATAAGGGGGGGGGGGCTGTGTTATTTGCTGAGGCCAATGTAGTGCACTGTGTTTGAAGGAAACAAGAAAATTTATATCTCATGCAGATTTAATATCTCAGCTTACGTTCTCATCTTGGTATCCAGATGAATCATGTAGGCATTGGCTCCTTTATTCATCCCACATCAGTGGATGGTTGCTAACAGTTTCCAGTAATAGAACAGGGGATGCAAAAGAGTTTTTCAGGTCTGTGATTTCCAGATAGCTCAGCCTCTCTTAGGCTTTTTCATAAATCTTGAAAATATTTACCACAGAGCTTTCTATATTTATCAGGATTGATGGCTTGTGTACATGTGAGTGTTTTCACAGCTTGGCTGATGGTATTCACATGCTTCAGAGCTGGGGGCTGAGTTTTCTCCTCTGGCTGATTACTGGGGAGATTTCTTCCACAGTCCCAACCCTGACACAATCCCTTCTTGCCCAGGTGGGAGGTCAGTGCTATGGTACTCAGTACAGTTGTTACCCAGCAGATCATATGTACTCAGCAACAGATTTTTCTGTTTAGAACTCTAACTAATGGTTAGAACTAATGGTTGGAACGAATGTGCCCAAATTATTTCTGTAAAGCCTTCTTTACTAGAAGCAGAGAAAAAGGGGTAAGCTGAAACTGTAGTGCTGGCACATAAGCTCAAAGGAGCTCCAGGAGCATGTCATTGAAAAAATTATCCAATGAAGGGGGAAAGAAGAACAAAAATCCTTACATTCCAGCTTGAAACACTTATGTTATTCCTGTTTTTCAGATCTGTTTGCTGCTGTTTTATTAAGTCCAAAAAGCACAAATGGCTACTAGATAAGCAAAGAAAATTCTAGACGTTCAGCTAAAAAGCAGTATAAGGTACAGTTTTCTCATTAAAAGATTCTTTAAAATCTTCACCACAATGCTAGTGCATGCCTTCTCCTATTTCTGCAGTGCAGTGAGATTCTATGATCTGCAAATGATGTAAGTCTATATAAAATCTAATTTTCTTTAAAAAACCCAAAACAAACAAAGTCCAAACCAACAGGAAAGAAAGCATCAGTCAAGAAGACAAGTGCAATTTGGTGAACATTTAGCAGAAAGTTTGTATTATCTGTAGGGTTGCAGACAATTCTTATGCATTCATTCACATGCTGTATAAAATAGTTCAAATGTCCCCAGGAGTTGGTATTTTGAGATATTTCTTTTGTAGACGTTGAAGTACATTGGGTTGTACACATGTTGACAGTATCCACATGAACTAAGGTCGCAGAGCAGGTGTGTGTGACCTTCTCAGGTGAGGCACTTAACCCTGTGATCTTGCCTGCAGACCCTATGAGTGTGCACCAGTGAACACGCCTGTTATTTTCCCCATTGCCACGTGTCAAATTCCTCTCCTCTAGAGGATTTTTTTATGAAGGAAATCAGGCTAGATACCTGAATTTCTCAATTTAACTTTTGCTACAAAATTACTCGCTTTTGTAATGGAGAGCAAAAATTAAACTTGCACAGCAGGTGGCAGCCCTGGTCCTGCTTGGCTTTAGCCTGGTTTGCACCTCGGAGGAAAAGTCAGGCTTCCAGAATTGGAGTGGTTACTGCTATTAAACAGCTTTCCTTTCCTTTTTTGGAAGCAGGTGATTCTTAGCAAAGAATTGGAGATTACCTGTGCCATTGGTCACTGCCATACTACAAAGGCAGACCAGTTCAAGGGAAGATAATTTGAAAATAAAATTAGTAAACTATGTGAGCAGCACAACTCACTGGCAATTTGGGATGGAACCTGGGGTGTAGATTCAAGTTGAGTCAATACAATATCAAAATAAGCAAAATAAAATAAGTAATCAAACTCTTGATAATCCTGCCTGAGTAATGCTCCACAGCCCAATACCCCAATACATCTGCCTGTTAGCAGAAGCAAGAAGCTCCCACTATGCATTTTTGGATATTGAATGGTCTGAATAATCCGAAATATTTTGGCTAAATTGTAAAGAGTAGAGTGTAGTAGTCAAAAGCTTGTAGAACCAATGATACAAAATTCTCTAGCAGATTCTGGAATGTATTCCTCTAATGTAATTCTTACCCCTCCACTCTTCTCTGAATCTTAAAAGGTGTGTTAGGAAAAGGAGGAGAAGGGTGCTCATATCTTCTCTGCAAATGGGGCAGTTTGCTTTGAGATACCATGAACAATAACTCTCAGAAAGCCCTCTTACCAGCTCCAAATGGATTTGCACCACTTCTGTCTTCAGACAGGCCTAAAAACCATGATGTCATTGAATATTACACATCCTTGTTCCACTTCCTCACCTGGCCTGTGGGGAAAAAAAAGGAGGAATCCTTCTGGGAATATGTTGATCAAGAGATAAAAACCTGACAGCATTTATTTATCATTATTTTGGGTGAGTGGCAGGCATTTTATACTTGATTTGCTAGAACTATTTATTTGCCTGAATGGGACATTTCAGTATTTGCCTGAAGTATCACCTAACACCCAGGGGAATGTCTTAGACCTACAGACTTAGGTCGTTATTAGGCTTAATTGGTATTATTACTGTAGACCTTCTGTGATATTGAATATGGCTTATTATGGCTTATTTTAAGCTTTTTAATCCAGTATTAGGAGGAATTGCCATTAAGTTACACCACAGAAAAATAATAAGTCTAAAGTTAAATCTTGCGTTGTTGGTTTAAAACTGTTTAAGCCTCCTGTTCATCACAAATCCTCTAACATTTCTACTGAACTCCCTTGTGCTTATGCCAACACTTTTTATAGCATGTGAGCCAGCCTTTTGCCCAGTGTAGCACCAGAGAAGTCAGTGGGGTCATATTGGAGATTAATTTCACAATATTTCACTCATCTAAATTGATTCCCTCCAAGTCAGCATGGAGCTCTGTGCTGCTGAAGTCAGTGGAGGCTCATTAAATGCCTGTTGCAGTTCTCATGGAGTCTCTTTTCTGTGGAAATGCCTATTCTTGTTCCTTTCCTTTGTGTGATAACTTCCCCAGATAATTATGTCTATTTGCAAGATAAATTCTGAAAGGACCTAAATTTTGTGCGTGGGATGTAAGGTAATGGAAATTGCATTGAGCATCGAGCATTTGCTGCGTTTGCTATGTAAAAAAAAAGGGAAAATTGGAAACAAGTCTCAGAAATTAATTTATAGTTTTAGCATTAAATGAGTAGCAAAAGTAAAAGGAGATGCTTAGAAATTAGTGTCTCATTTCTGTCTGTAGTTCTTCCCCTGCACTGCAAGGACTCTATGCACTTCAAGTGCTGTTGTAGCATTTTGCAGAAGAGTATAAAAGTGTGTAATATTTGAAATTATAATAGAAAATACAGAAAAGGATGAAAAAGTAGCATTGCTTGTAAATCTAATTTTGTGAGTAAACTTGAACAAGATGGTGGGTTTTGTTACCTGAAATTCCTACCTGAGGCACTGGACAAAGCTGCTTTCACAGGATAACTAGAACAGACTCAAGTCTTGACAATGAAAGCTCTATGAGGAAAGGGTGTCCCACTTTATAAATTTGCTTTTTTGATAAGAATTTGATATTGGGTCAAAGTTGTAGACACACAGGATTTGCATGTGCAGTCACATGGCAACCTGGTTTAGCATGGAAATGGTGAATAATGTTGAATGATCTTTTATAGTAACAGCATTAGCTGAGCAATGAGAATCCTTATGAAACAGGGAATCCATGGAAGAAAAAGAGCTAGGCATTCAAATCTATTAAAAACCTGGAAGGCTTTGTCAGCTCTGCCGCTTGTAGGAGTTCTGGGTTACTCTGCACAGCAATATTTCAGTCTAAAGGCCTTGTCTCCTGTGGCCAGCCATTTCTGGGAAGGGAACTTCAGTGTAACATTGAATAACATTGAATGGGGACACAGCTTTTAATTCTCCAGCCACAGCAGTGTTGTGTCAAATGCTCAGCATAAAACAGACTTTGATAGACAGCAGAGATAAAAAGGGGAAAGAGTGAAATTATGTTCTATTATGTGCTTTGTCTCCAAATTATAGAATTCCTTATACTATGAGAAGTGTGCTTATATGAAGGAATGACTTACTATGCCAGCCCAACACGTAGCTGGTATTTGGGGAGTTCAGATCTTACCATGTAAGTCCAGTGTGAAAACTTATCTTAAAGACATTAAGTAACTGCTTTGCTTTAAGCAACCCTTTAAATTCTGAGAACTAGCACTGTTCCTGTGCTACACACTCTGCACATGACCTGTTTGCTGAGCAGCCTCTGCAGGCAGGACTGACCCTCACTTGTGCCTGAGGGGAGAAAAGGTGCTGCCACTGCTGTGCTCTGGTGTCCTGGGCTGACACTTGGGCTGCTCCTGACTTTTCTCCTGAAGGGTGTTACTGTCAATGCTAATCAATAGTATCTAAAGGAAAAGCAGCCCTAGTGCTGTTTGTATCCTTGATAATGAGGAAATAAGCAAGGTATCTCTTGTTAGGTCTGATAATACAGTAGGATTAAGTAATGAAAAATAATATTCTAAAACTTGGAAAGAGATGGAGTTGCTCAGGCTGCTTGTCCAGTCGATATAATATATCTTTTGTTACCCTGCCTATTTTTGCACTGCCTTCTCATTTTCTCAAGCTGCTACAAGTCTTTTATGTGAGGATTCTTCCATTGAATATCAATGAAGGAGTTAAATTATCTAGGTAGCACAGGCTAAAGCTGAAACTCCCTAGCATCATCCTGCTTAAGTATCATTGTCGGGTAAGAAAATAGGTCTGTAAGTGATACTATTCATCCCAACAAAAAGAAACTGTTATCGGGGTACTTGTCAGCTGTGTGATACTGATACCTGGGCTGGCCTGTGGAGCCAGGTATCATGGCAGGTAACAGGGGTATGTCTGCTTTTGGGCAGTGTTGGACTCTGAGTACCAGAGTAGCAGGGGCAGAGAACACCTTACAATTCAGCTCCCCAGCCCCAGGGCCTGTGAATTTCAGAACTCGGCTTCATTCACAAGCATTTACTTCTTCTGTAGCTACTACAACATTAACAATTATTTTTTTGCAAACAATTTGCATATATAGTGTCATGTGAATAAATTAAATAACTGACTCCAGGAATTAACTTGTAATAGAACCACTGACAGAAACAAAAGCACAGTCATTAGAAGTATTGTGTAAATTAAGCATATTCCATTAATATTTCTTGCATACATGACGTTAATTGTAAACCTGAGGAACTGTCACTGTTCTCACCGAGGATGGGCAGAGAAACAACACAAAGTCCAGGCTCAGGTCAAGTGGCAGCAGCCCATTTAATGAATTCTCCGAGAGCTTTTATATGTTAGTTCGCAAAAGGTATTAAGTGGCATAAGGTGATTGGTTTTACCATCCTTCCCTTAAGGGGATTGGTCAAGTTCTAAGACACCCATCTCTGAATGTTTTTCTGGTCAATAGCCATAACAATCCTGCAAAAACAACCCGCAGGTGCAAGAAGTTTACAATACTGTAACCTTGGTCAAAGTAATCAGCATTGGAAAGGCAGAACTCTCACAAAAATGCTGCAGAGAGCTGAAGTAATTCTCTGCTGAAGCTTTTCAGCATCCATAGAGGAACAACATGTACAAGTAGGTAGCAGCCACTGATAAGACAAACCGATTGTGCAAGTAGAATTCTCTTCTGTTTTGTTGCCAAAAGGGAAGTCAATGTTACGAGTGCAAGCATTTAAGAGTCAGAGTTTTGTTAACTTTACCACAGCATTATAGTCTGACTTTCACCTGGACTCTTCATTAAAAACGCTTTTACTTTACAGATCTGAGTGCTGAGTCAAATCCTTCATCTCACAGGAAGCACTTTTTAAGGTAAGGTTTAAAATACTTTTTTTCACGTTAAAATGCTTTTTATTTAAGATGCATTTCCCATCTTTATATGACGTTTCTGTTTTTTCTTGGACAAATGTTTTGTGTACTACAAATATTATAAATGGAAACAGATCAGTTTGGACCCAAAAGATTTTGGCATTGAAGTTACTATGCAAAGGAAATGTTGACTTGTTGACTGAAAAATGCTATTAAGAATATAGTAACTTGTTATTCCGGCATCTTTGTTCATGTAAGCAAGAGCTCATACAGACCTAAGTGGATGGGAGAGGTAAAAGTGTGTATGGGGAATGTTTTGTGGTGACTCTTAAAGGGTCTGAAAAAGGTGACCAACTGAAAAATAATCATATACCTTTCTTACACTGTTCAGTTTAATAGCCAAAATTGCTGAAGAGGTCTGTATGACTACTGCAAACTGTCCATAAATTACATTTTAAAGGACATTTCTCCTGGAATTTGTGTTCCTTTTTCAATATTCCACAGTGCTATGGAGGTAATTGTGTTGGGCTGATGGGAAACAGTGTGGTGATCAATCAGCCTCTGAAGAATGGGGTTGTGCTAGAAAAAACAAGCTATGACTCAAAGCTTTGCCACAAAGACAGAACTAAAGGAATATAATTTGCATTCCAGCTAAATCGTGACTTTTTGACAAGTTGGGTAAATGAGATTCTTAGAGGTGCAGTGTCTTGTAAATCATAAAACAATGGAAGCTGCAAGACTGTCTTGTAAGGACTCCCTTACAAGTTCAGGAACAAGCTGAAGCAGAACTCCTGGAGCATGTCAGGGCAGACTGGCAGCTTGCTGGAATTGAGACAGGATGCACAGAATATTTTTAGTACTTGAAGGCTACCTACTTGTTTTAAAGCATATGCAATGCTTCTGTCCTTGAGCTAGAGTTCTCTGTTGTGACTCCATAATTTTACCCTCTGGGCACAGCAATCTCTGAAACAAAAAGAATATATATTTAATGAAATCAGGATTAGTTTGTACTGATTTTTATAGGCATTTACAACCATAGAAACAAATGTTCCAAGAGTCATTTATAGGTTGTTTAAAAAAATCACACACCACAGGTCACAATAACAAGGTAATTTTATAAGGCTTGCATATAAGTAGATTGCCAGTCTATCACCAAATAAGTTTTAGGAATTTCTCTCAGATGTGTTTTTATATTATTAAGTATAGAAAAGAGCTCTGTCTGTCAGTATTAAGGATTATGTGTTGATTTGGTTTTTTGCTTTAAGAAATAAACTATCAAATCCCAAAGAAACACACCATTTAATCTTTGTGTATTAAGTGAATTGTTACACAGGAAGCCAGTTACTCTAAAATGAGTTAAGTACTCCTTTCTGCACCAAAATATGGTTTGGATACAAGATGATGTCTGTCCTTCATGCACTGATGTGTGTTTGCCCCCAAGGCTTACAGGAATGGCTACAAACAGATAAGCAGTAAGTTGAGTCATTCTAACCTTACCAACATTACTTCTCATTGTGCAAATTTAGAGGAATATGTGCACATGCAAATGCTCCCTGTGAGAACAACGTGTACAGGAGCACCACAGAGGATATTGTTTGTTCTTCCCTGTTCCATGTTCCTCAGAAATGCAGCTGAAGCAGCACCTAGCCCACAAACGTACATGCTTAGGACTACTAATACTTTTTAAAAAAAGAGTATCGTATTTTTATAAAAATTGAGCTCAAATGAAAAATCTCAACAAAGTTAAGGGGAACTAGCTCTAAATGGAAAAAAATAATTGTGGAAAAAAGTATCAATTAGGAGCAGCCTTGCTGTTCCTGTCAAAAACTTCTGCCATCATATTTGTAAACAGAAAAACTATTGAGGTCAAGGTCCTCATTGAAGTCTAGTCTTTGCTCTAATGAATTCCCCAAACGGTTTCATACTAAATTAGGGGACCATATTTAAAATGTTATGACTCCTTTAAAAGAAACTGTAAGACTCAAGAGATCCTGGTGAGAAGAGTACAGAACATGCTGAAAGAAGACAATTTTTAGCCATATTTTTAGCCATAATGTATCCTAATCTCATGGGCTCTTTGTAGTATGTCTGGTCTGTGGTGGCTACTGTTAGCTGTTGTTATGCACTTTAGACTGGATCTTGGAAAAATTAAATAAAACATTTCATTTCCATAGCATTTAATTTTCTTTCTTTTGAATGTTTCTAAGTAGCATAGAACATACTTCATTATGTGCTAACTATTCAGTCTTCTTTGCAATGGCTGTTCAAAGTTCCCTCTGAAGTCTGTTTTTAGGTATTTTGTTTTCTATGGTGATCTACTGATTGTTCTGCTGATAAGACATGCAACTATTGGCACCAACAAAATTGAATTTAGAGTTCCACATCTTTCCCTAGATTTATTGTGGTATATATCAGAAATCTGTCAATACTGCTTTCCTTTCTTAAAATGTGTATACTTCAGTCAGGCATTCCTGGTCCATACTGCATCCTATTTGTGATCTAATACTTTAAGACTCTGCTTCAGATGGGGCTTTTCAGTTTTGTCATAAAGTGGACAGCAAGAGAACACTGAAACTACATTCTCTTTTGGCTTTGGGTAGTGTGCAACCCTACCACCCTCAATAAAACTGCCTGTGAGTGCTGATTTGACCCAAGATCAGTAAATAACTAAGTGCCCACTTGGAGGAAAGAATCAGGGAAAAGAGAAAACCAGAAAATGTGTGCTCTCATTGCTCTGATGTCTTGAAGCCTAAGCAGGCAGAGTGTTACTGTCAGGCATTACTTCTGGAAAGCAAAGTAGCTCTAACCTCTGCATGCATCTGAGCAGGTAATGAAGCTGATGGTTTTACAAAATACAAATGCTATGTCTGCAAGCAGGTACATGTTTCTGTTTCATGCATGGAATAGGGCTTAAACCAACCATTAATTATGTAATGCAAGTATATGTTCAGTGCTCGCAAGCTGAGGTTCATTTTTCCACACAGTGACACAAAGTGAGAAGCCATATTTGGGTACATCAGGGGAACAAAACTGATTGCAGGCTTTTTGTTCAGAGAATCTATCAGACTCTATGCTGAGAGTCTCTACCCTGCTCCTTCCCCCAAAGGCCCAGTATTATGGATGGAGATACAATAAAGGGTTTTTTATTTTTCATGTAAAAATATAGAAATTCTTTTCTTTTTTGACAACTGTTATAAACAGATTTGCAGATACTTTTTGAATCTGGCTTCCTGTATAAAACTAAGGGAAGAATGGAACTAGCTTGAACAAAAAGCACCAAAAACCAAAACAATTCATATGTTTGGTAGCAGCCCCTTCTCTTAAAATGCTGCCCTTTATTCACAACCATCCCTCAGTTCCCCCTACTGGAAATTCCTCCTTGGAATGCGCTTACTTGGAGATATCAGTAAGCCTTTGTGTCACCAAATGTGTATGACTGACTGCTATGTTGGTTTTGTTTTCTTTTAAAACACAAGACTCAATTTAAAAAGGTCTGGAGTGAACAAAAGTGCATTACTCCCGATGGGCAGAGTTCATGTGGAGGTCCAATATGCAAAAAGGGGAACACTAAAACTTTACCAGCCTGAGACAAAACTTGGATAACTTTCCTGGGAGAGTGCTTTCTCCAAAATAGCCCACTTTGTGTACAAATTTTGTGTTCTGTTGTTTTGATTCTAACTGTACAGTCTGTGAGGAAAAACAGGATTGTATTTAGGAAATAGTTGATTTCATCAGTCACTGCTCCTAATATAAATAAACAACCCACAAGGATCCAGATATTGATTTATTACTTAGATTAGAAGTGCTAAGATTATGCAACCCCTTTGCTGATATCAGGAACAAAGTGAGAAGCTCTTTACTCTTTCCAAGCTTGCACTGAATCGTGGGTGAAAAACAGAGACCTGCTAGGCCTTGGCTTCAGCCTCTCCTCAAGATCCCTTTCTCTTCTTTTGACCTCTGTGATAAGGCTGAAAATCAGCGTCAGTACAGAATGACTTCACTGTCTGGGAAGTGCTGTTACACTCATCACATCCCACAGAGATCTTCGGTGGGTGTTTCTTACTGGAATGATACAAAGGAGTTGCAACATGAGACACAACCAGAATCCTTTCAGTCAGATTTGGTTTTGAGGATACTGTGATATTTTGTTATATAAAGATCATTTAAATTTTTGTTTGAAGACTCCTCTCAAAGTTTGCAAAGACATTTTACACATCTTGTAAATGTCAGCTTGTAGTGAATGTCAGCTTCCTGACCATAGGCTTCCTTGTCGTAGCTTCCTGTTTTGAAGCCTTTGGAAGTATCACACATCCTCAGGGAATTACTAGTTAACCATAGCTTTATTTATAAATGGCAAGTAAATCTGTTTCTACTTTGTTTTCAAAACAGAATGTTTGGAGTCTTTCAAAGAACTGGTTTAAATGAAAATGTATCTTATGACAAACAAAAGACCATATTGTATATCAGTACATCCTATGAAAATCAGGCAGGCATTTGCATACCTGCAGCTGCAGGAAACGTTTCCCTTGGTGTTCTTTCTAAATCCTCCACAAAACAAGGTGTATTTGACTCTTCACCTGGACACCCTGTCTGTAATAGGTATAATTTGAGGACTCATTATTCTAATGATAACCTGCCAGGTTATATTTTTTCCTTAATTGTAATTAATCAAAATTTCTTTCCAACTTTGCTGAAATTATTAGTTTGACCTAGATGTTCATCCCTCTGAAACAGATAAAATATTTTGTTGAGCATCCCCAACACCACCACTGAGGCCTGGATGTCAGTCAGTGGTGCCTGACCTGGGGACAGGAGTGGACAAACCCTGCAGGCATTAGGGTTCCCCACAGAGCTTCTTCCTATGGCACACAGGGCCAGCTTGCCCAGGGCCAAGAAGAGATTGATGAGGCGGTCCCATGGCTTGGTGAGATCTTCAGCAGGGAGGGCATAAAGGGAGGGACAAGGGAGGAGTTACACTCAGCAGAAGTGCACAACCTGAAGCACCTGAAATCCATGTGGGAGCAAAGACATTCAGTCTGCAGTAGAGAGATGGAAGCTCCAACTTATTTGAGGTACCGTGAAACTGCACCTGGAAAATGTGAGGCTTGTCAGCAGTAGTGCAAGGAATCTGTGTTACAAATCTGTAAAACATGGAGTGGCATAGAAAGAGAAGAGAGAATGGTTAACTAATGCAAAAGTCAAGGGACATCATATGGAAATACCAGGCAGAATGCACGGAACATACAGAAGTGATTTCCACCCAGCAAGAAGTTAGACTGTGGAACAACATCAAGCTGTAGATGCTGGAAGCTTATAGGACTAAGAAAGAGATTGAATTTCTTTTCCATTGTTTATCAAGATCAGAAATAGGCTACTTCTAGCTAGAGGCCTCTAAGCTGCAGAAGTCCTCATTGGGAACAGCATAATGTTCTAGCTTGGGCAGTGCTCTGATCCACTGCGGCCATTCCAGTGCTTTAGCTGGCTTAGGCACAAGACATGCCTCCTTACCCACATCAAGGTAAATCTATACTCACTTAATTCAAAATCTAAGCCTATAAGAAGTACAAATAAGCTGGAATAAATTACAAGCCCATTTGCTGTTTATGACAAAGATTTAGAAAATAAGCTGTGTCATTGTTCTAGTTGGAAAAAAAAAATTGTAGCAAGTTGGTTTGCCCAACCTCTTCTAAGTATTTAGGGAGTTTAGATCAAAAAAGTAATCTGCATGAAACAGATATGCCTTGGGGCATCTTGTGCAATCCAGGCTCTCTTATTAGTGATGATGTGACATTAAGAAAAACAATGGGGTTTGAAACAAATTAGAACAAAGTGAGAGTATAACAGACTGCCCCCAGTGTCACGAAGTCCAAACAGAGCAAAACCCACACAGTGATTCAGCTCAGCCTCTGTCCAAGGAAGTGATGTGCTTTTTGCATCTCTGAGAATTATTAAATATAACATCCACATTGCACATGCAGTTGTTGCCAGAACATTTTAGCCTCCTGCAAGGTGTTGTCTTTTATGGAAGCAAACTTGCTACCAAATATAGCAACGGCTATGTAATGTATGCCAATTTTGTTTTTTTACACTCTGTCCCACTCCATATGGGGCGGGGGAGGATCCTGGTGGATTTCTGCTCGGCATAGATGGAGCATGGCATGTTTCCTCTTCCCTTACACGCTATTAAGAAATAGTGTTGTCAGAAGCACGTTATTTTCTTCTTTTCTGAAGAAGCCTCAGACTCGAAAACAGCTAAAACCATCTGGCAAACTCTTGCATGAATCATGGGGATATTTGTAGCCTCTGGCTTTTTGAACCGCACTGTGAGTAATCCCAGTTGCTCTCGTCAGCGCTGCTGCTGAAACCCGTTTCTTGTGTTCTGAGTAAAGACCAAAGGGGCCTCCGACTGGGCCTGGTGGTCTCCAGATTGTCAGGAGGCAAAACTGGGTTACAAACCTCTGAGCTGTCTGTTCCAGCCTGAAAGATCCGGCCTGGCGGCCTTGCTGCTTCCAGCTGGAGCCTGCCCGGGAGCCTGCCCGGGAGCCTGCCCGGGGGCTCGGGTTCCTGGAGTGGCTTTTGCCGTGTGCCCGTGGGTCCGCCTGCCCCGCGGCCTGTTCCTCGGAACCGTAACAAGCCCCGCAGCGGGGCCGCGCTAACCGAGCTCTGCCGCAGGCCAGGGTCCCGTGTCACTCCCTCATGAGCCGCCGAACCCGGGGTTCACCTCGGGACGCGCCGGCAGCACTGACCAGGGCCTGGGTCCGCGGCCGCCCCCGCCCCTTGCCCGGTGGCGTCACGGGGGGGAGCGAGGGAGGGAGGATTGGGCGGCCCTGGCGGCGGCGGCGCGGGGCTCGCTCCTCCCCCGCGCCCTCAGCCATTTTAGCAGCCGGTACCGTCGCCGGTACCGCTGTGATCTCTGCCGGCAGCGCCGGGGCTGGGCGCGGTGAGTGCGGGCTCTGCGCGGCGGGACGGCCGGGAAAGGGACGGGATGGGATGGAGTGGGGTGCGATGGGATGGGGCAGAGCCGGTCCGCTCCCCTTGCTGCCCCTCGGCAGCATCTGGGGAGCGGCGAGGGGCGGGAGGGTCGCCCTGCGCACGAGGAGGGGGCCCGGGGCTGGCGCTGCCCCGGCCCGGGGGCGCCCGCGGGGCTTCCAGCGGGGCGGAGGCGGCCGGGTCAGCCGGGGAAGCAGCGGGGGTTACGCGGGGTCAGGTCCGTCCCCGCGGCCGTGGCCCAGGGGGGGCGGGCCGAGAGGATGCGCCGGGGCACGGCGTCCCGGTACGGGCGGGCAGGAGCTGGCCCGGCCGCTGCCCGGAGCAGGTGGCGGCGGGGAAAGGCCGCCTGGAAGTGCCGAGCGGGGATCGGGCTGGCAGCCCGGGGTGAAGCCGGGCGGGAGCGCCCCTGCCCGCCCAGCACCGCCCCGAGCCGGGGCTCCGCTCCAGAGCTTCCCCGCAGCTCCGGGGCAGCGCCGGCGCCTCTCGCTGCTCCCCGTTCCGCCCGCAGCCCGCGGCGCCGAGCGCGGTCGCTCCCACCGGCAGCCGGACCCGCCGCCCGCCACTTCCCGCTCCGCGCCGGGCGGGAACTCATCCCCGGCCGCTCCCTGGGCCTGCCCGGGGCCCTGCCCGGTGCCTCGGCGGGGCTCTGGCCTCCCTCGGAGCCCCCCCGGCCCCCGCCCGGATGCAGGGGAGGAGGCTGGGCTCGGGAGATGGGCTGATGCTGATCAGGAGAGGTGATTCACTGCTCAGCGCATGCTTCTCTGCTCCACGTCACAAAAGCACCTGTTAAAGGAAAGCAAGAAACTGGCTGAATATTTTTGTTGTCGTGTTCCTCTGTGATGAATTTTTCTTTTTGGTGTTCTAGAACATCCCCTTTGTGGATTTTTGAAGCTTATTTGAAAAGCAAGTGTGTATGCATTGCCTGGCTCCCCTGCCCTGGCTGCACAGACCTCTCCTGATCCAGTGCTGCTGTTTAACCAGTCCCTTAATGAAATAATTGTAGCATTTAACTTTATAGCATATAACATCTGGGAAAAAAATTAAATGTGGAACATTTACGTTAGGGAAAAAAAAGGAGTGATAGTACAAAATAGTTCAGTGAGGATGCTCAACAAATACAGATGGAGGTTACAGAGAAATTTGGTATCAAGGAATGTTTTATAGAAATTAAATGGGCAGTTGAAGTCCCTGATGGTGGTAGAAGATGATTGTCAGGGTAGGGATAATGTTGGTTCTTGCTTGGTTACGTTTTGCATCTTGGAGTGTTGCAGAATATGATTGGTGTTGTCATGTAATTATAGACAAACTTGCAATTGTAGCCTTGCTAATTTCAAGTGCAAAAACGAGCAAAGAAAGCTGCAGATAGACCTTAGAAACATACAGTGTTTTAAGTGCTACTTTTTGAATCTTTGGAATTTATCATCTCAGACTAACTGCGATGATTAAAGACATGGATTTTCTTTTTCCCTAAGATATGTTTAAGATTTTAATGTCTCCAGTCTTTTCACCCAATTAAAAGATAGGTAGCAAAGTTCCGCAGTCTCTGAACGGATGTTTGGGTTCATGTTTTATTTCTTCTGCTCTTTGTGCATGCATACAGATTTTGTGTTTTAATACAATTCTACAGAAGCCTTAAATGTTTCCACATAAAAGTTATTTTGGAAAATATTTAATGCATTTTTAACATAGCTCTCATTTCTTTGTATTTACCAGTTCCCCTTCATTGTTGTCTTAAACTGAAGAACTGTATGAACTTGAAACAGATGCTGTCCCCTCGGAGCCTGCTATGGTGGGGGTTTCAGGAGGTGCTCATTATTTACGTGTTTGCATCTCATGCATGCTTTGCTCATGTGTTACCTTTAATGCCCTGTGGAACATGCACTGCCAGCGATGGCGCTGCCCATTGGCTGCTCATTGAATAATCCAACAGCAGCAGCTATAAATTTTCAGCATAATAAATTAGCAGAGTTCAGCAGGTGACAGCTTCTCCTAACGCAAGGGCGATGCCTCAGCCCTTCTATAAAACCAGAGAAACCACTTTGGAACAAACTACTATGGCAAGGCTTTGGTTACAGATGTATGCCAGGTGATGTTACGATATATATCTATAGATAAAATAGGTGCAGTCTTTTACACTGTTGTAAATGAAGTTAATACTCAATACCGAACGGTAGCCTGAGTGAAGTAAACATGCAAACTATATTGAAGTTAATGATAAATAGAGTTAGGTAGTTAACACGACAAATGAATGAGTGCTTGTTTATAAGAAAACCCTTCTGAGTAAGGCATTACTTAAACTAAAAAAAGTTGGAGTTAATCATTAAGGGAAATTTCGTTGTATACTCAAATAAGCATGTGGTCAATGTGCTTCAGGGCATTTGTTTTCTCAGGAGAGAAGGAAGTTGCATGGAAGGAGCAAAGCAATTTCCTGAGAAACAAAATTTATGGTTTTGTTCCGTTTGTTCATAGATTGGATTGTTATTTAGATGGTGCAATGTCTTCAACCTTTTTTGTGGAAGGCCTATCTCCCTCTCCTCCCTGTAACTGGGATTGCTGCCCTTCACATTTCCATTTGGAAGAGGTTAGCTGTACGGGAAGGGAAGGCTTAACAAAGTACTTCTCCTGTGCTGCTAGAGCTGTGTTTACAGTGGATAGGGATTATTAGTACTTTGCTGTTGCTTTTCATTCATTATTCTTTTGGCTGGGGGTGGGGGAGGGAAATTAGGATTTCCCATAATCTGCTGACACTCCTAGAAGTGTATGTTTCTTCAAAAAGTTGAGCTCTGTAGGTAGGCACATGCACATGAACGCTGAGTGCAGCACTGGGTACTCCTGTGGCCACTCACTAGGGGTATTGCACTGAAAGTAGAGCACACACTGAAGTGGTGTGACAGGTTTCTCCAACATCTGTGGTGCCTGTGGAGCCTGACAGCGTCAGGGCCCTTTCTCACACCTCTTTGTGGACTGAGTGGTGCATGGGGAGGACCTTGCCTTAATCCTGGACATGCTGAAGCTGAGAGTTGGTTTTGCTTGTTTTACATGGACATGAGCTAGAAGATACTGCATGGAAAAAGATTTGACCAGTGGCCAGTATTGCCTAGGAGCTGCGGTTTGTTTCGTTCTCTGCAGAAAGTACCTAGTGTGATCTGCATTGGGATCAACAAAAATGGTTGGGCGGAACTTAAATAAACTACAGCAGCTCTGCTTTCCCTGCCCCACTTTTACTGGGGCTATCAGTTCCTGCCTAGTACTGCATATGAAGTGCACTCATAATCAAGATACAGCTTCGATTGTGTGCCAGGTGTGCATAACATTATTTATCTGACCAAGTGTGTGAGACAGAGGTTAGGAATGAGTGGTGGGGGTGGAAATTCCTCATGCTGTTGTTGTTGCCCTAGATAGGGAGGCTGTCTCCTGTTCAGGTTACTGTGCAGTTGCTGGCCTGTGCCGCCACAGCCCAGAGTAGCTTCTGAGTCAGGACTGAGCTGGGGCTGGCATCAACTTCTTGTTTAGTGTGGGGGTGGTGAAACACTAGCACAGGTTGCCCAGCAGGGCTGTGGATGCCCCGACCCTGGCAATGTCCAGAGCCAGGTTGGATAAGGCCGTGAGCCTGCAGAGCTGTGATGCACCGAGCGTCTGAGTGCAAGGCCTGATGGTACAATTGTCTGGAGTTATTTAAGATGATCCCAAATATAGCAGAAACCTCAAAGGCACATTGAACCATTTTTGAGTAAGGAAATAAATAGCACAGTGTTGTGAAATGGAGGAACAGAACAAGCAGGGAAAGGTGATTGTGGGCATGGGACTGGGAGGGGTGGGAAGTGTTTTCCTTCAGCCATCATGTTGTCAGATAGTTTGTATAATGGATGATTTTTAAAGTTTGAGTGCATGAGTTGCTTAGGATGGATGAGAGGTTGGAGCAAATGCTACTGCTTCAAAAAGTCAGTGTGCATTTTATTTGCTTTCCATTTGGAGTAACAGCTGTGTAATGTGAAGGATGTGAGGAATTGTTTTCCTTTTTTTTTGCTTCAGATAGAACTAAGTACTCAGACTTGCCCCTGAAATCAAGCAGTACTTTTCATCTCAGTAAAGTGGTTTTAAGGAATCCTAGATACTGAGAAATTATTCTTAAAAAAATAAATTTTTGCTTGGGTTTTATAGTACAGTTAATACTTAATCAAGGGATATTGTACATCCGGGAGTTAACTAGGCTTCAAGGTGAGATATCTTTATCTCCAAGGTAGAGATAAAGTGATCCACCAATTATCACAGAATTAAGAGTCTCGGATTTAAAGTGATCCAAGGTGGATCTTTAATTATCACTTTAAATCCGAGACTCTTAAATCTGTTATACTTGAATACCACTGTTGTTCAGTGAGGACAAAACTAATGAACTAGGATTTCTAGGATTTCCTTCAAAGTATATTGATGTGACTATTGATTCCCTATAGTACATTACTGCTTCATCAGTAGAGCATCTCTTTTTAAAAGCATACTTGTAACTTTCCTTACAGGTTTATATTTCTTTTTAAGTTCTTGTTATAAATTCATTGGTCTGGCAATGGCAGCTGTTGAGTGTCAAAACCCAGAGCAGAAGACCTGGATGCACATCTGTTTTACTTGAAACTGTAATGATGCTGCAGCACATCTCATGATTTTTGCTCATCACTTTTGTTAGTGTACAGGGAAAATGCCCTTATTTCCAAACACTGATAATCAGGAATGTTTTATAGCTTAGGTGTATAATGGCAGTTAGAATATTAATATAGATATCGATTTTAAAAAATAACCTAGGTATGCTTCAAAGACTGTGAAATTAGAAACAAGTTAACATTGCAAGGACAGACTTAAAATAGCACATTACATCCCAGTACTTGTTCTCTTACAGCTTGTACTAATTAAGAAATGTTTGAATTATCATTTTAGTAACACTGAAGTGGTGTTCTGTTCTAACTGCCCTTACTACAGAAAATAAGATTCTAAGTGAGCAATACCAAGACAGTTACAGAAATGCTTGTGTTAAGATGATTTCTTTTTAAAAAATGATTTAAACTTTTAAGAAATGTATGCTTTATTTTTAAAATACCTGTTAATGACACATTTACCCTGCCCCCTTCCTTTGTTGTAGTATAAGCCTGGCCAACATGTAAAAGTTTTGACATTTAGCTAATGGTTGTGTTTGGCAAAAGTACTTGTTAGATCTGTACAGCAGACCTGGTTTTTGTTTGGGTGTTTTTAAGCTATTGTACAAGATGCAACCCGTTTTAAAGGGAAAGTAGTATTAGTATAGTGTATTCTGATCTTTTTTCCACTTGGCAATGCACTTCACCCAATTGCATAGCATTTTAAATTTAAATTGTGCTTAATGAATGTGACTTACATTCTAGGGGACACAGAAGTAGATTGAAGTAACATGAAAGGATGTTTTTGTTTTTTAAAAAACTGTTTTTGCCGCATTATAAGCTACAAGAGGTGCATCCTGCACCTCACCTTCACTGAGATTTTTCTCTGTACATGCAGTGGCTCCATTTCAGTGGTTCAATATCCAGTTTATACAGCTGCTTGTTTGGGTGTTTGCTGTGTAGCTTTAGAGAAGTAACTGGAGTGGCAGTAGTGCCTTTAGCTAAGGTTCTCACTGACTGCTGCTCTTCCATGGCAGTCTGGGAGTGTGCTCTGGGTGCAAGGCTGGGCTCTGGTGCTGTCAGCAGTGCCCATTACACACCCACATGTGGTTTGACATCACTGGGGTTGGGGTTACTGGGGACCAAGAGCTTGAACACTTTAATTTCTGTGCTGAAATTTTTGACCTTTAAACATCACGACTCAAAAAAAAAAAAAAAAAGGTCAATTACCCACGTGCGGTTGATGATTTCATGAAGTATTTCCTCCCATCCCCAAATAGTTGCATTTTTAGCCAAGCCTCTGCTCACCTTGGCACTGCTGTAACTGATACATCCCTTGTATGCATGTACTCAGCTCATTGTCAGAGTAGCCCCTAAAATAGCTGTGTAACTGTCCTTCTTGTTATGCGACCCTAAAGCCTTTTTAAGGGCCTTAATTGCAGAAATCCTGCTCAGAGAAGAAAAATATTGGCATAGAGAGGAACTGAATAAATTATAACACTAAGTATGTAATACCACAAAGAGAAATTCTCCTCTGTGTCGGTAGTTTATAAGCATGTTTATTTTGTATTTCCCAGTTCAGGTTCTTGGAAAAGAAATATGAAGCAAATAACTGATTACTGCAGAGCACCTGTGTCCCCTAAGGCGCTTCCTTCACAGCCTCCAGAAAATCTTTGTCATGTACCACAGTAAGAACAGCCTTAACACTTGTGTTAGGTTTGCTTTAACAGTCTGCTAGTGCAGGTGAATGTTTACTATCCTCAGTTGCACAGATGCTTTTACAGACAGAAACACTGCTGTGCTGATATATCTGATAGCTTTTCCTGTGATTGTTTTCCAACATGTTCGTGTCCTACTGTGGCACCCAAAGGCCCCTAGCTACAGACCCTTGGACGCTATGCCCAGTGCAGGCAGCTCTCACCATGAGCCTGCTGTAGGCACCAGAGGAGCCTGGTGTCCTTCATTCCATCATCTCTCTGTTCTCCATGCACACCTGTTGATTCCTGTGCTTGAATTTTTTATAGGAGGTGCTTTGCTGTAACATAAGAGATATCTTTTGTGGTTCAGGATAAAATGTACTTATTAGTCTGAAAAATGAAAAGCTAAGGGTGTGCTATGTTTTTGGAGACTGAGCAGCTGAGTTGCCCATTCTACATCCAGCTTACTCAGCTCAATTGCAAGCCTCCTATACCACATTAGTGGTATCCTAAACCATTAGTGTTTGCTAGTATAAGAACTTTCTCAAAATAAATACATTTTTGTGTTCATATAGTGATTGTGTATCTGGGTACAAGTCTTGACTTGTTATCATTTACAGAACAGTAATTTATTTATTAGGTCTGTTTCTGTGCACTAGGAGCCACTGTACAACTGGAACCAAAAGAACACTAAGGAGGACGTATTTAGAGAAACATTAGAGTGTAAATAATGAGTACTGTCAGTTCCTCACAAGCGGTGAAATACAAAGAGCACTCACTGCTGTCAAGTTAGGCAGATACTACAAAGTGTTTGCTCTAACTTCACCCTGTGTAGTAGTTCACCGTTTTATTGCACATATTTATGGCAGGTAGAACATACAGCAGCAGGAGTCTTTGCATATTTAAATGTGTGCTGACATCAGTGTCCTGTTGAGTGGATAGGGCTGAAGGAAGCTGGTAAGAATATATGGAACCTGTGTTGCCCTTGCTGGTAAGAGGGTGCAAGTATCTGTCTGAGGAAAAAAAAAAAAGGCAGATTGATGTAACTGGTCAGATTTACTGAAACACTTCACCTTGTCTAAGTCATGCAGTGGGTACTTTGTTCTTTCCTCCCCAGCAGTCATATGTGCAATAGTTTTGGAAAAGATCATATTAAGTTCAGTTTACCTGAAGCACATGATAAGTAGAATACACAGTGAGTCATTCTCCTATTTGTTTTGGTAGCCAGAGGAGTTGAGCAGCCTGTGAAATGTCACTATTTCAAATATGCCTGTTCAGTCTGAGGAGCTGAACCCAGCGTATCACAGCATGCTGAATGTTGGCTCACAGCGAAATCCCAAAAATTTATGAATGAGGGCATTCGTTTCATAGCTTAAGCTGACAACTTGGCAGCCAGCTACCATACAGCCAGCCACTTTGGATTAGGACGATTACAAACTCCTGACCTTCCATGAGTAAAAAATTATGCCTGTTAAAGTGTTTTGGAGTGTATAAAATTAATCTGCAGTAAAATTTTAAAAAGTGGCTAGGTAGGGGGGTTTGGGGTTTTTTGGCTTTTGGTAAAGATAAAAGGAGGTTATATATCATGGTACAGCTTCTGGTTGCTTCTTTTTTTTCCCCCCCTAATACACTTCCATGGACACACTAAGCTTGCAAAGGCTGCAAGCCAGCACTCTCACTCTGGCTCCTGGTGAAAAGAGGGGGCAGCCTGGGGCAGCAACAAATAGGTAGAGGCTACTTTGTTCAACAGTAGCTCCATTTTGTGCGGAGCTCTGTTTTCAGGCTTACTTCAAGTTCTTGCAAAGAACAGAACTGTGTGTCAGCAGAACTAAACCAAGGTGACCACTTCCTCCTGCCAGTGGTACTTTGTGGGACTGAATGGGGAGTGGTGTCAGACAGCCTGTGCAGCTACAGGTTCTGTGTGACCAGCTGCCTGCAGACTCTGCAGCCCAGGGGAGCAGCCAGTGCAGCCCTGGTGGGATCACCACAGTCCAGATCTGCATTCAGTTACGTGCCATGAGCCTAAACTTGAAGACACGGGGAACCACCCCCCTTGTTGCACTCTAATTTGGAGTCTCCCGTACACTGAGGTCATGTTTATGTCAAATCAGCGAAGTAATTTGCTGAAGTTCTGTTGTATCCTAAAAATTGCATTGAATACTAACTTCTCTAACCTCTTTTCTATTCCTAGTATGGCACTTTTTGCTTTGGTTTTCCTACACAATGAAAATGCCCATATTAAAAGAATTGCAATACTGTATAGGTAAAGCATAGTTTTACAACAGTATTTTCTACAGCTTTGAATGTTATGTAGAAGAGTAAGCAGTTAGTGGTAACATCAACTAACAGCAAAGCGATACAAAAATATAAAGAAAAATTAAAAAGAAGGAAGAGATCTTCGTTTGTGGTGTCTGTGGTCTTTATGCACCAGATGTAGAAGTAGGAAGGATGGAGTAGTTTCTATCGGCTCACAGTATCCCGTTAGTTTGTCATTTTGCACGTTACTTTCCATGAAGGCAATTTTATGCACTGCTGATTCATACTGTGTATTTACTCAGGGTGAATTAATACTGAACTTGATAGCCTTGATTTTGTGCCTTTGTTTGATAGGTGTGTTTAATTTTCATTATGAAAATGGATTATCTGTTTATTTCATAAGCATGCAAATACTTCTGCATTTTTATGAGCTCTCCATTTGAACAACTTGGTCAAAAGTGCTTTCCTTTTAAAATGTATCACCACAGGCAAGAAGAACAACTGGAAAGTGAAACTAAGTTTGCTGTGCTTAAGTAAAAAGCAGGGTGAGATTGTGGGAGCTGGAACAGGGCTCAGAGCAAGGTTATGCCTTAAAAAACTGTGCAGAGCATCCTCCTTGTATGCTACTTCTTGCCATTCTGGGATTGCCAGTTCTCCATCTGGCTGGTCTTTCAGGCCTGTTTTTCTTGCATGTCTTTCAGTAACAGTACCTATGCAGAGTGTTTTATGGTGTTAGTTGAGTGTTCCATAAACTTGACTAGGAGGAGAGAGGATAAACACCTGGCAGTTTCTGTCTGACATAACTGAAGAAAAAAAAACTAATTTCAGCCTTGAATGAGTTCAGGTTATTTGAATGGCCAAAGGTGGTTTGATGAATGATAATCACATATACTTATTTCTAACTGTTCTGTATAAGACTCTGTCCTGATCATGTTACCACACCAGCTGTTTTCCCACCTTTCTGGGTCATGGTCTGTATCCAGACATTGGATGAAAAGGTAAAGGGAGGATGTATTATTCCCTGAAAGGCCATGGTGGATAAGGTTTCTGTTGTCTGTTTCTCTGAGTTGATTCATTGGTGTTCCGCAGGCAGAACAAACAGTTTGATAAACTTGTAGTGTATTACCTCTTTTAGTTTATAGTTTTCCTAGTTAGCTGAAAATGAGAAATGCGTTGGTAACTTGCACACCATTAACTAGATTTATTTTCCAGAAAGGTAAGCTTTGAATATTGGGTTGCTGAAGCTTTACAGTTGAGGCTGTTAAAAGCAGCCTGATCCCAGATTTAACCAAGAGTACACGTGAAAACTGTCTGGCACGCTTTTGGTGGCATGTTACATCATTCAAACTCCTGAAGGTGCTCAGAACATAAAACTGAGGTGAAAATTGAAAATGATAATGTAATGAGTTTCTAGTGGTATCCCCTGACCTAAAGTACAGCATCTGAACACCCTGTTCCATGTTTTCAAGGAGCAGGTAGTGTTTTGCAATTGTACAAATGGCATTGACAGCCAACAGCTGACAAAGCTCTTATTACCAAGCCAGGAAAAGTTTGGGTTGAGTGGTCTATACAGATACATTTGTAGCTTAGAGGGCCTAGAACTTTCACAATTCAATGTTTTTCTTCTTTAGATTTTTCATGAGTATATCAACCTGCATACCTAGAAACATTTGAATTGCAGTTGTGTTCAAGGTACAGTGAACTTGATTTTTGTGTCTGCTAGTGAGCAGCAAGATTGACAATAACTGGAGAGTGGACACTTAAATAACCCTTACTCAAAACTTCCAACAGGGAACTTTGTCCTCCCATCACTGTAAGGATAAATCTGATAGACTTGAAGTGGGGACTGTGTGTTTTTAAGTTGAATTAGAAACATTTTCTGACAATGTTAGCTTTTTGAGTATTGTTGCATTTAGTAATAAACTAAATTACTAGGGTTTTTTTATTACTAACATGAATTGTTGTTGTGATACACTGTGTCATGCTAAGGATTTTTCTGTCCCTTTTTCAGAACAAAAAGTTCCTAAAAATAAGTTGAAAGAATGGTCAACAGCATCAATTTCCTCTTGAAACTTCCTTCAGAATTTGTCTGAGACCATTTTACTGTCTGTTTAGTCTAGTGCTGCACAGTTTTTCTTCTGCAGTTGCTACTGTGACTGCTGCTTTATTCATACTCAAAATGATCCAGTTAGCTGGATAGCTAAATAAAAGTCATGCCGTCAAAGCTATGTGCTTTGCTGCAAATAATCACACACACTTTGTCTTCCAGACTGTCAGGATCTGAACAAATTCCTTTCAGGAAGCCCTGTGGCCGTGCTAGTGCCCCACTGTCCTGTGCCTGGATGTTTTGCTGAGGGGTAGGGCATGGTGGGGCCACGATAATGTGGTTACACAGCTCCTTGGCCAGAGCCAGTTCCAGCTCAAGCCTGGAATGTGTGATCCTCTACCCCTCTGCTGCTTTGCAAAAGCTACTTGGATATTCTGGACTAAGAACATCAAATGCTTCTGCCTCTGAAACTGTACACCTTAAACACTTTCATGTCTGTAAATAAGAAGTGCAATAAATGTGCCTGCACGTTTATTGGGGGGTGGTAAAGTTCAAAACTTCGGTGTTCAAAACTGTTTCAGAGGTATTTTTTCCTGCATTTTTTTTTAAAAACATCTTGAAGCATTGTGCTTGTTTCTGCTGTGTTCTCCTGTCTTAGTATGAATGTTTGTGTTCAGAGTACTTTTGAACGAAATAGTGTTTAGAGCTGTTAAATCTAAAAACTTGAATGTGCACTTTGCCTTGTAGGAGAAAATGTGATGGGATTTGTTTGGTCACATCACTTCCTCTTTGAAGTGCAGATAAAAATCAAAGAACTGTTATGATACAGTAAGGCAGTAAAATTGCCTTCCTTAATAGAAAATGCCAAATAATGTTATTAACAGAAATGTACCCTAAGGATATCTCAGTCTACCATGAAGCACATAAAAGTAGCAGAAAGCAAGTTCAGTCACAAAGTTTAAAGTCAGTTCAAGCAAAAAGTTGCGGTATGTAGTCCTGTCTTGTTTTGACTTGGGAATTCCACATGTGAATCTGCAGATGATGAATACTTAGAAATGAATCTAGGTATGTTTTGCTAGAAAGTAATGGGGTAGGTTCAACATGAACCAAACAATAGACTGCTAAAGTTTTGCATTAAAACTACAATAAAATTCAGTTCCTTAAACATACAAAAAACATCATCACTTTTTCACTGGAAGATACTGTGAATCTGTGCAAAAGATTAAACTATGTTTGCTCCCAAAGCTCCTACTGTTTATTGACCGTCAAAGCATTTTTATTACACAATGAAAATGAAAAATAGAGATGACTCATGCTTGAAGTCTCAAGGGCTACCATCTCAAATGACCATGGGTGGGGGCAGCTTTCTTAAACTTGTATTTTTTTAAGTGCACACCCGGTCATCTGTATATCAGAATGTCTGCAAGGAGAGAATTTCTTCAAAATGCAAATAAGAAAGCCTAATTTTTTTTTTTTTGGCTTAGTCCAAAAAGGGAATAATTTGCATTTGAATGTGAGCTCTTAAGAGAAAAAGGAAGGTGTATTTTCCAGCTCTAGTGCTCTTCCTGTGGACTGTCCCCACAGAATTTTGAAAAACCCATACAAGCCTTAGAAAAATCTCTCTCAGCTTACAGTACACTTTTTGGTAGACAAAAGACTACTAGAGCAGTACACAAGGAGTAACATTTACTCTGCCCTCTTCCTTTTTAAGTATGTAATTAATTTCAATACCTAAATTATTCGCTACCTAAATTATGACCCACGTCTGAGAAGAAAACACCCTAAAGTGAATGATGAGAGATGATGGAGTTTCTGAAAAGCAAGGAAGGTAAATGTAAACTGGATGGCAGCATTTCTTGCCAAAATGAAAGCTAAAAAGCCAGTCAGGCTCCCAGAAGGAATAGAGAGTTGTATCTAGAACTTAGTCTGTTAAATTGCACAACAGTTGCTGTTGACAAGATATTTAAAGAGAAGTTCATAATCAGGCTAAGTGCAGCGAAAGGAGAAGCTGCTGCAGTCCATTGCTGTGCCCAGGTTGCAGCAGAGCACAGGTTAATGCTGCAAGACTCTCAGTGGGATAATCCCTGTCATTACAGTGCCTGCTTCCGTGCCAGACTGCACTTGGGCTCGTGCACTTCAGTATTGGACTGCTTGAATTGCTCGTTTCACAGAAAGGTTAATACAGAGCCATGCTGCTAGATTGCAGGAAACTTATAAATAAAGGAAGTAGCTTTTGGTGACTGACTCTTGAGTTCATGTTTGTAAACTTTGGTCAGACAAATCTATTACCTAAATCCTATTTAAAAGATAATGGTTCAGTGTTTACTTTCTTACTACGTAAGAGCAAGAGTTAGGAGAGACTCATGTTACTATTTTGTTGTATGTTGGAAAATGCCATTTTAAGTCTTTCCATTGCATCATAACAAGGGTACATAGAATTCTTCTTAGGCTGTGCTGACAGATGTTTGGTGACACACCAGATTCAGGGCCAGGAAATAAGTGTTAATATTTGTGCAGCTAGGGTAATCTCATTAATGAGTTTTTTGGCTTGTTGAGGAAAATGTCATTCACATCTGCCCAACTCTAATACTGTTACTTCATCAGGGTCTGAACTTGAATGCATGCACAGGAGTGAGTGAAGCAGCTGTATCCAACTGGGACAGGCATAAATACATTTTCTCTGAATCAAATTCTGAAAAACACCCAGGAAGATTATTTTCTCCATCTTCATTTGCAAAACAAAAATCACCTGGGATCCTAATTTCCTTACATTTTCAAAGGCTATTGTTGAAATGGTCATCAGAAGTGTAAGAGGGGAGATGAGAACCCTAATTCTTAATCTTCATCAATGCTTATGTTTCTAATGCTGACAATATCTGAAAACAGGTAAAAATGAATATCACCAGGCCCAGGGAAGCACCTAGCAATTAGAAGCAAAAAATTAGTTAGAAAGTATGAATGTAACTTGAAGCTGCAGTATCCAGTAATATTCTAGAAACAGGAATATTACATCTGGCTTTGAAGACTGTAAACACTGTACATCAGTTACTTACTTTTAGTGTGCCCTGAAATGCAGGGGAAGATGTGGCAAATAGGGCTTTACATCTGTGAGTCTCAAATTGATTTGATCTTCTACACTCTGTAATTCAGCAATCTTAGGAGAGGCCACTCTTTGTGAATCAGTTTGCTATTGAGAAAGAATCAGAAACTAAATCCCACTAGCTGGATCATCAGAGCCACAAAAGTCACAACCTTTCCACTGCAAAATGGTTGTGCAGCTAAACACAGAACTAGCTAGTCTGTCCCTTGTGTATTTATTGTGTGTGGGAGGGAAGATTATCAGTTCTTATTTGGCTGTTTACAGAGCTTTTGCTGGAGTCTTCCATGGCCACGTCCTCTGAAATTTGTCCTTGTTCTTATTGGGTGTCTTTTCATGTCCATGTTTTAAAAAGTTGGGCTGAAACTACATTTACCTCTGCTGTTGGAACAGCAGAGTAACATTTGCCCTAATGCCTGATGAGATGGGGGTGTATGTTGGGGGATCAGACTGAAATACTTCTTTATTAGTATAGAATATGCATTTTCTTTTTAATTTTTTTCCCTGTAGTCTATTTTGTAGATGTTGGTAATAACAGTATTTTTCAGTTGCATGTTTTCTCCTTTTCCATTCTCTTCTGGAATACTCTCTGTCCAAGCTACTGGTTTTTAGCCTAGAGATTAACTAAAATCCCAGGGAAACAAAGATGCCTCTCACTTCCCTTACCACAAAAAAAAATATTGAAAGAGCTGTGTTTGCCATCAGTCACAGTGAGTGCATTCGCAGAGCTGTGTGTAACTCAGATTGACCTGGTGATTCTCCCCTCTACCCTGCTCTTGTGAGACCCAGCCTGGAGTATCACACACAGTTTTGGTGTGTCCAACATAAGAAGGATATGGAACTGTTGGATCAAGTCCAGAGGAGGCCACGGAGTTGCTAAGGGGACTGGAGCAGCTCCCCTGTGGAGGCAGGGCTGAGAAAGTCTGGGCCTTTCAGCGGGGAGAAGAGAAGATTGTGTGGAGACCTCACAGCCCCTTCCCGTACCTGAAGGGGCCTTCAGGGGAGCTGGAGAGGCCTCATCGTGAGAAACCGTAGTGACAGGATAAGGTGGAATGGGTGCAAACGGAAAGAGGGAAAATTTAGGTTAGATAATAGGAAGAAATTCTTTACTGTGACGGTGGTGAGGCCCTGGCACAGTTTGCCCCGTGGCTGTGGATGCTCCATACCTGGAAGTGTTCAAGGCTAGGCTGGCTGGGGCCCTGAGCAACCTGTTCTGGTGGAAGGTGTCCCAGGGCAGGGGGATGGAACGAAATGAGCTTTGAGGTCCATTCCAACCCCTTAACATTCTGTGGTTCTGTGGCCAGAGCACGGCGCGGCCAGGGCCGGCTGGGTGCGGCCTGTGGGAGAGGCGGTGCTGCAGCGAGAGAGCCTCAGGTACTCACAGGCAGGTTCTGGATAGAATTCAGTGAGACAAAGGAGCAGGGGGGTCAGAGGAGGTGCTTTCCCAATTCAGTGTAGTCTCAATGGACAGTTTTCAGTTGTGGAATCTTGCCTAGGCCTTTAACGTTTTCTACCTTTGGGGCATGCAAACAGCTCTTACCCTTTCACCAAATATTTGCTTGCCCTCATGTTACAAATTAGGAGAGAGTTTCACACCCGGCTCTTAGATAATTGAGAACTACTGGGTCAGTGTGGCTGGGCTGGCTTCCACTACAGTACTTATTGCAGCATTAGATGTTTGACACAAATTGATTTTTTAAATTTTTCTTCTGATTGACTTTAAGTGCATATATGTTCTGAGGTAGTGAGCAGAAGCAATGAACATAAAGGACAACAATAATTTTTTTCTTGAAACCAAAAATAAATCTTACCTTTGCTATTAGCTAAGTAAACTATTGTGTTAACTATTTTTAAGCAGCAGTAAGAGAAACAGTTTCCTAATACTACTTGTGATTTTGCTATTTCAAATAGAATGTATATATTTAAACTTGTATCAGGATCCACTACAACAGATTTCCCCTCTTCATGTTTGTTAGGACATAGATACCAGTATTTACACTGTACAGGCATAGTGAGAGCTCTCAAACTCTCAGGCTTTGAGCTTCTATTGCATTGCCAGAGCACAGAAGTACTTCTGAAAATTGGTTAGGTTTGGTTAGGCTTTCTCTGGATTTTCACTCCCCTTTGTGATGTCCCAAAATGTGCAAGAGGAAAATACGTAGAAATATGCCTGTGAGAAAGAAAGAAAAATGAGACCTCATGAACTTTTTTTCTGCCATGAGTAACTTGCATTAATATTGCTGGAGTTTGTTTTTATAAAAACACCAACATGATGTAAAAACTGAATCATTTCCTTCAGTTTCTTTTCCTTCAATCTTTCTAACCCAAATTAAGTTGTAATTAGCCACCAGATTTTTCTAACTTTTACTGCTATTTCATCACAGTCTTCTCAGCTGTAGAAATGTTCTCTCATTATTGTGTGTGTTAGCTATAAATCTGGAAAATCAAAACTTGTAGAGAGTCTGACAGTATGCACTCGTTTATTGTGCTGCATCTTCCTGGCAGTGTGGTATTTCTTAGTTTTTGTGTAACCTCTTTTTCAAATCCCAGCCTGGTTCTGTCCTGGAACAAATTCAGGACGGCTAAATACTGACTAAGCAGCCTTCCGAAAACTGACTAACTGAACACCCACATACTTACTCAGGTCAACTCAAATTTTTTTTTACTGTGTAAAACCACCTTTCCAGTTACAAATCCTGAATGCTCACTGTGGTTTCCAAAATGTTTAGATCTGCCTGCATGCTTGAGAAATTCCAGAAACGGTTGTTACTTACTCATACTGGATTGTTTTGGAAGATCTCAGAACTTCCTGACAGGAGTCAGCCCTGAGCACTTACGCTAAAGCCAGAATTGTGTCTCCATTTGACGTTGGCAAAGCTCTGGTGCAGGGGAACTTGACTTCCTCTGGTGTTGCTTTTAAACTAAAAACAACCTGCTTTGCAGATTCCAGTTTTCTTCACAAACTAGAACACAACCCGTTTCCTCTCTAATGTCGTCTTTTTTACTAGATGACTTTCCTAGCACAATATTTGGAGCAGACAGAAAAAGAAGCTGTGTTTTCTTCTAATCATGTTATTCTGTAGTAAATTGGATCCCTGGCAAGCTTTTTAACACCAGAAGAAGGATAATAAACAGTGTTGTTCATATACTTTCACTCTTAAGCCTTTAGAGTGTTTTGGGCCGGGGCTAATTAAAGCCTTTCCTAGTGAAGATAATAATTTGCTGCCTAATTAACGTTAAACTGCATAGAATGAAATATCCAGCTACAGGCACTACTTTAGATTTTGAGTTACACTTAAAAAATCTAGTAGTCTGCTCAGTTTAGAGAGTCAAATGCAGAGGAGATTAGGGCATTTCCTCCTCTAAGAATAGTCATTTCCAGAGGCATAAACCCTCTCTCTGTTCCTCATACACACTTTTGCTCTTACTTAGTCCCATAAGCTTTAGTGACTATTTAAAAGCTATTTTTCTATATTAAAAAGTATAATTGTCAGTTGTTTCTTAGATTTGAGTTAAATTAGGAAGAGAGGAATATCTCTTCTGTTCTAGAATGTGTGCGTTGATTTCAGACTCTATTCTGTGGCCCTGGCTACAGGCCAGGAGTAGAGTTGCATATCTGTCTGAAACTTTTAATTAAGGATATAAAAGATTATAAGCAGATAACATCTCTTCCATCTGTGGCAGCCCATAAAGTACAGTGTCAGTCAGGAGTAAGCTTGGACTATAGAATTTTTGTAAACACCCAGCATATAACAGCTGTAAGGAAAACATTACCTCATGAGTGAGGCTTCCAGTATGAACACTGTAACATGTCACTGCAAATGTTTAGTGAACTCCAGACCATTTCAAAATTGATAGAAACTGCTTCGCTTGAGGAAAATCCTTTGGAGATGCTGACAACCAGCTATCTAGGAGAGAAACAACATTATTTTGGTTTGGTTTGGTTTTTTCTTGTAGCCATGCCTAATGCACACTGCTCTTTCTGGGACCATGCATTTCCTGCATCAAGAGCTGGAAGCTCTGCTGTTTCTGAAATAGCTAGATAAGCATCTAAACAGGCTAGTTCTGCTCAACACTCAAGAGAAATAATGAGTTTTGTAGACCAATAGAAAACAATACATATTCTAAATATTTTGGTGTTAAATAACAGTTTTATCTTGTTACTGTGAAATTTTTCATGAGTGCTAAATTTTATTTGTATGGAAATTTATGGAGAACATAACTGTTAACACTTTAGAAATATGTAGTTGTCTTACCTTAAAGTGTCCTTGATGGTGCATTGATGTGAACATTGCATCTTATCCTTTCTCTTAAAGTCTAATTAAGTAGGAGATTGAAGGCATAAGGTGTAATTTGAATAGCTAAGTTTGGCTTCTAACTGAATACAATTGGTGTGGAGGTACTTTTGCATGTTGAGTATGTCAGTCTGTTATATGCAGTATATTTAAGATATGATAAATATTTATTTAGCACGAGTTTGGGTTGATCCTGCAATGGATCAAAATCTTAAACAGCCACATGCAAGTGCCAGTAACACTAAAAACATTCTAGCACCTCTTCTTTATATTTCAAGAGAAAATATTTGTAGCAGAATTTTGCAAGGGACATTTAACTTGTTTTCAGTCTGTAAAAACTGATTAAAATCTTGGACTTATGGAGAAGACTATTAAAATATAACTAGGTTAAACATCAGTTAAAGCTTTCTGCAGTAGACTTCTTGGAGCCTTATCTCTGCAGTTACACACAGCCATCTTTTATTGCACTGGTCATGGGATCAGTGAGGCCTCACTGCCTCTATAAACATGCCTTTGTTCTGGAAACTCTTCTCTTACCTCAATACCCCAAATCCACTTCATGTTCTCTTGGGCAGTGTGTGCCATGGGTAGTCCTGAGTTCGTGTTTCTACTGATACTCATCTATCAAGAGTGACAAAGGGCTTCTTGTTTCTGCCTTGAGTTAGAAGAATGGACTATACGCAATGTGAAAGTCTTTTCCTTGTCTTTTTGGGGTTTTTTGGTAATTAAATTACATTAAGCTTCTGTTCATAATTTTATTCAGAACATGTTTAAATAGGGAAGGGAGGGAGTAGTGTCACATGAAAATTAAGCTCCTTTTTGGTAGCCTCATCTCTTGTCTGTCCAGTGTAGTTTGGAAGCTTAATCTTTTCTAGTAATGTAATTGCTCTCCCTTGTATGCGTTGTGTTGCACCTCTGTCTGAATTCATAGCCTGTGCTTCTTAGGAGCAGCAGGGTGGAAGTTCTAAAGATTCCTCCTTTCTGCAAGGTAAAAAACATCCCAAACTCTAATATGTTCTTTCTTCTGTTTTACTATAGATCTCATCAACACTGAAAAAAGCTCAGTTGTCACTGTCAGATCCCTTGTAAGTACCTCTATGTGTGTGTGTGTGTATGTCAGGTTTTGCATGAGCATGTTCAAAGGAAAAAGCCAAGGTTGTCTTTTTGGGACTCGCTAAGTTTTTCTAACTGATGTCTTTTAAGAATTGCAACTGTTTTTTGTCAGGATAGAAATGTGATTCTCTTTTAAATTACTACAAATATGTACAAATAAGCTACGTGTTCTGTTTTTATAACCACTTTTTAAAGTATTTCAAATTAACCTGAAATTCCAAAATGAAAGAAAGGCAACCTTCCTTTCTTCCCTTTGTAAATTAGCCAGTTCTTGATTATTACACTAGTAGTGTTTCACAGTAGGAGCACTTCTGAACAAGCTCTTACTCAGCTGTGGTACTGTCTCATTATGTTAAATAGTTCACAGTAGTCCAACAACTCTGCTTTTTATCCAAGTCAGTGTGCCTGGTCATATCCTCATTGTTGGAAGGTGAGGAGCAGCCAGAGTTCCCTCTGGGGTTTATTTTAACCTGTAGCATTATGTGAAACCATGGATGTGCCCTGACGTTTCCTTGCAGTGTCTTAGAGCCATGGCTGGCTTGTCTTTGAAATACAAGCTCAGCTGCTGTGTTCGGAGCACTGAATTAACTGGAATTTAAGTATCATAGAAGATTGGTATTATAAACCAATAATCCTTCATTTTAGAGAGCTGGAGCTTTGGGAAGTAAACTGATCTCTTTTCTGCTGAGGTTGATGATGGTGAGGTTCACCAGAGCAGAATAAACATTTTGAAAATTTAATTTTGAAAAGAATGTAGCATTCATTTTTTTATAAAAAGAAATATGCAGAATACTTTCATCCATACAAGTCTGAGCTTAGTTTAGTTTAGCTTAGTTTATTATACTATCATTCAATAGTAATTTTATTCTGTAGTTGTAATTACAGAAATTACTGTGGTGGTCATGTTGTTTTAAATATCTGCAGATCTCTCAGTCTTACATGCATTAAAGCTGTTGATATTGGCTACAACACAACTGCATATGTTGGAATTCTCTTTAAAAAACCCACCAACCTGTTATGCTGTTAGTAGCAGTTGTCTTGTTTAACCTGAAATGTTAATTGTAGCCTCCCTCATCACCTGAGGGTGGCAAATATATTAATAAAGGTGTATTTGGAGGTGTGCCCACGTTCTTTTATTCTTGATGGAGCCCTGAGGATTTCCCTATTCTCATCCATTCTGTTTATCAGATTGTATCCATGACAGCCTGGGCTCTGGTGAGTGTCAGTGTCACTGGCACCCCTGCTTGTCTGAGGTTCTGCCCTTGGTTAGTGCACCTCTGCCTTTTGTTTTTCCCACTGTGGCAGCATGGGTGATGTGTTAGGCTGTGTTTGCACAGCAGCCAGGTAAACATAACCACCCATGTCTCTCATATGTGAGTGCAGACTGGTCCCAGGCCAGTGGGCTGGCCATAAGTGGGGTTTGCTATGATGGTTTTGTTTTTCTCCCACTCACCATCAGTCCTTATTCAGGCCCAGTTCTCCTGAACGAGAAAAGATCTCTGACATTCAGACAAAATCTTGCCAAATTGTGCTTTATTTTAAATTGGTCAAATTTTATTCAGTTTTCCATACTTGGAGTTTGAAATGCATGCATTGAAGTAGTTTTTGAAATTGGAAAAGCAAATCTACATAATCCCTTTCCAAGAGTCTGACATTCATAGTTGAAAAGTAGGAGATTAAAAATGCAGCTGCTGTGGCAAAGTTAATAAAGCAGTTTTGGAATATTACATAGTTTTTAGACTGCAGCATGTAGACTTTTGAGTCTGTATACTATTTTTGGGTATATCAAGGTACATTTTAATCTGAATAGGAGTTGATAGAATATTCTGAAAAGCAGTAAAGCAATCTGCTGTACCTTTTCTGTGTAGTACAAATATTTAGTGGGAAAACAAGTGTTGACCTTTCCCATAATTACACAATTGTGTCATTACTCAAGTAGCTTAAACACAATATTATGTGGTGAAGGACAGACTTCATCTCAACAGCCCTGAACTATTCAAACAGAGATAGCAGGGAAAAGTCTGTGAAAAGTAAATATTTGTGGATGCAAGAAACAAGTGTGGAAAAGATTCATCCTCTCTTTCATCCCCAGAGCAGTTCATTGCTCTGTTGTGCAGTGATGCTTTTGAAGTGAGCTCTTAGAAGAACTAAAACTAATGCACTGACTAATATTACTAATCTAATTATTTTTTCTTTTTTTTTTTCCTGCTCTCTGCTTGGCACTGGTCTTCGCCTGCAGGTGTCCACTGTTGGCTCTCAAAGGTTACTAAAATTTTGCAGCTGCTCTGAATCAGCACTACCTAAGCTTCACCTACTGTTGCTTCTCCCTATACCACTCTGTGCTGCTGCTTTGCTCTTGCTGCTTCAGAACACCATAAGAGAGGCTCTTTTTTAAATACCCACAATGAAACTTAGGCTAGAAGTGTGTGCCATTCTTTTGCTGCCTGTGTACTTGTTGATCTGGTTGTACAGTGTGCTGGTATTTATTCCCTGGTATTTTCTTACCAATGCCAAGAAGAAAAAGGCTATGGCAAAGCGGTTAAAAGCTAAACCCATCTCGGACAAGCCTGGGAGCCCCTACCGCTCTGTCACTCACCTGGACTCTCTAGCTAACATAAACATCCCTGGAGCAGACACTCTGGACAAGCTCTTTGACCATGCTTTAGCCAAGTTTGGGAAGAAGGACTGTCTTGGAACTAGGGAAATACTGAGTGAAGAAAATGAAATGCAACCAAATGGAAAAGTATTCAAAAAGGTAAAACTTAAAATTTTTTACTTGATTCTGACTTGGTTTTGAGCCACTTTGTATCTTACCTCAACAGTGCGTGTCCCTTTAGAGCTCTTCCTCAGTCCTCATGTAATAAACCATTCAATTTTGTGGTAGTTCAGACACAACAGAATATACAGGATGCACTATTTATTCTACTTCAAGAAAATGAAAGCAATTTTTTAATGAATGGCAGTGTGCATGCTTATGCTGTTATGTACCAACTCACATCAGCTAGTAGAGCTATACCAGCAGCTTCTTGTCATGAAAATTCATTGTTTTTCCTCTCCAGTTAATTTTAGGAACTTACAGATGGTTATCCTATGAAGAAGTTAATGAGAAAATGACTCGCTTGGGGAATGGACTGACTGCCCTGGGACTAACCCCGAAAAGTACAGTTGTCATATTCTGTGAGACACGAGCTGAATGGATGATTGTAGCTCTAACCTGCTTTAAGTACAACTTCCCTCGTGAGTGCTCAGCTTTGTTACTTCTAGTGTATTTTGGAACCATTTCTCAGCAGAGAAATTCTTAACAGATTTGGCTGTTAAGTATTTTGATTCTGCCAGTCTTGTCATTGGAGGTGTAAGAATTTCATAAGCTTTCTCTGCTGATTGTCTGATTCTTAAAAGTTTTCAGTCTATTCTATGCATTGTGGAGATCCCTAAAATTAACTTGCTCATACTTAGAGAACTGTTTTTTACGATTTTATTGTAGTAATGTTCTATATGTTAAAATGACAGAATAGTACACTTGTTATTCAGGTCATTTTAAATAGTCTGAAGATGTCAGTAGTTGCATTTCTCCCCCCAAAATGTGGGATGTTTTTATAGTATTTTCTGACTGTATCCTGTCTTAACCATTTCATCTTTTGGATGTATATCAGAAGAGAAGAATGGTAAACAAAATCATGGAATAGTCTGTGGGTAGTCTGTTTTGGTGACATTTGTAAGCTGCTCAAGTTCATTACAATTATGTATTGTTTTTCTTTCTTTTAATTCAAGCTGTCAGAAATCTCTAGTGGGAGTTAATGCACACAGACTCCTTGGTGAGCTGCAGAGGTTACTGAGCACTCCAGTGCCCATTTTGCACACAACACACTGTGACCCACAGCCCATTTTTTTGCTGCCTTGTGTTTCTGGTTGCACTGGGCTTGTCTCTTTTTCTCCCAGCACTAGCAGGAGCTGCCTGTGTGAGGAGCAGCTCGTCCAGCAGTGTTCAGGGGCAGTAGTGGAAGAGATGACCTTGCTACTGCAGTAGGAGAGGATGGTTAATTTGGTCTGGATCCCTATACTTCGAAAGGCAATAAGAAATAGTTGTATAACATTATTCTTTTTGCCTCTTCTGCATGAACCCTATTTCACAGCACTGTTAAATTCCTTTAATGGTCTTTGGAGGTTACAGTTTGAGATAGCAAATGATACTAAAGGAAGGGATTTTTTCAGTAGAGATTTGATGGGGAGAAGTGAACTCCATTGTGCCTGGGAGGCACTTAATGGCATTCCTGTAGCCATTCTGTGTTAAAAATAATCTAGCAGCATAAAAAACAGTCTGATTCCTTAGCCTGATTCTCTGCCTTGCCCCCATCACTGATTTCCTGGGAGCAAGGAAAGTAGCTGACAGTGTGGAAAGAGCTGCCTGTAGCTGTGCCCAGCTGTAAGCTGGTGCCCTGCAATGTCTGAGTGCCACCTCTCTGCCCGACTTGTGGTTGCAGAGAGCTCAGGAGCAGAACACCTGCTCTCAGTTGCTTGCTCTGGGATTGCTTTGTGCATTATTGTTGGGTTTTGGTGCATCTCTTTGTTCTGATAATTTCTTTCCTGCTGTAGAACAGAATAGATTATTTCAGGAGGACTTAGATGACCACTGTAGGTTCCCTCTAACTGCCTCTCCACTTCAGGGCTGACTAAAGGTTACAGCCTGTTATTTAGAGCGTTGTTCAAAGGCCTCCTAAACAGTGACAGTCTTGTGGCATCAACCACTCTCTAGGAACCTTATTCCAGTGTTTGACCACACTCTTAGTAAAGATATGCTTCCTGTCCAGCTGTCCACCTTGTTCCAGAGGTCTCTTGTGCCATAAAATTTCTGATGTGGAAAAATTAAAAGCTGTTTTATTTCCAAATTGGAAAATTTCCAATTGAGTACTTCCCAGTAAGCTAAAACAAGAGCTTTTGCATTTAATATTACTTTAACCCTTCTTTCATGTCCTCTCCCCTTCCTGTGACAGTTGTCACTCTGTACGCCACCCTGGGGGAAGAGGCAGTGACCTATGGTCTCAACGAGTGTGGAGCATCATATCTGGTCACGAGTGTGGAACTCCTTGAGAGCAAACTTAAGGTAATTTGGTATCAGCTTCACCTGCTATAAGCAACCCTACAGTTCAGTCAGTACTCTGCTAAAAATTTCATTTCTCTTCTGTAGACTGCACTGCCACAAGTCTCCTGTCTGAAACATATTATTTATGTGGACAAGAAGATGGTTAATAAATCAGAATACCCTGAAAACGTGGAGATTCATAGTATGCAGACAGTAGAAGAGCTGGGAGCCAAACCAGAAAACTGTAAGTGAATCACTTCACAGAGGACTAATAAAGCAGTGTTAGCAGTGAAGTCAGACCTGGGTTAAGAGGCATGTGTAGCAGAAAACCCTCCACCCATGGAGGTTGCCAACAAAGGCAGCAGCAGGTTGACAGTTTATCCTCTAGCTCCCTCTAAATAAACAAAAAATTAGTTTTATATCTTTTGTTCATGTGTCATGTATGTCAGGATAAAACCTTGTTTTTAACTTCTAAACCAGACCCAGAATAATTTAATACTCCATCTTTGTTTTAGGAAATGAAATAGAAGCTGGTGTAATGTTTCATTGTCTGCTACTCTTACCTTTTATTTATCTTATTGTCACTGTTTTTTCTAAGAAGAGGAGAAAGCACTTGAAGTGTTTTTTTAGTTGTTGGGGGTTTTTTTTGTTTTTGGTTTTGGGGTTTTTTTGCCTTGGAAACATTCATTATCTTAACCAAGCTGTAGCTAAAAAGCACTTAAGGCAAGAGGAATAACAGTTACATTCCTTGCTCCATTGGGCAACCAGAAGTGACTGTAAACATCTGCTTTAAGGAAGGAAAACCCAATCCTGATGATCAGTTCTCCTTACATCAGCAGTCTGTAATTAGTCACATCTACTCTCTCTGGAATAAAGGAGGAGATAAACTAGCAAAGGAGCTTTGGGAAACACACATCTATCACAGCTGCTTGTCTCTGATCAGCCTGAGGTTCTGTCACAGACCAGCAGTGACCCTGATGGGTGGTTTTTCTTGGGCTTTGTCCCTAAAAAACCTGCTTACTTGCAGACACTGTGGAAGCCATGAAAGCTGATGATTTTCATCCTAAGAATAAAGAGGATTAAAACAAAAATCAGAAGTCAAATGTTCTAAGCTTACGGCTTTTCTACCAAACCTGCAGCTTACCTGAGGAAGGTTTATTTAAAAATAAAAGAAAAAGAGGGGGGAGGAGTTAAAAAAAGGAGTCTTGCCTCTGCAACCCTGGCTTTCAAAGACTGATGGACAGAAAAGCTGACTTGCAGCTTTTTGAGGTGCTAGTTTTTTGGTTTGTTTTTTCTCAATTTTCTGTTTATCATCATACTGTATTTCTCCCCTTTGCTGCCTTTGACAGTTTTATTTGGTCTTCAAAAGGCTTCTTCTGAGACATTCAGTAAGCTATAAACCACAATGACAAAAGTGTCACCCAGATTGTATAGATGCTCAAATACTCATCATTCCTTTCAAAACTGGCCTTCCCTCTCTTCCTCTTAAAACTGTCTCCAGCACTGATAGTGCAGCAGCTCACTGTGCTGGCCTTCCATGAAGCCCCTGTTTCACACTGATTACAGACATTTTCACACTGATGAATTACACAAGTAATTTAGAAAGTAGATAAGAATAAGTAACAGTTTTTCTCCTGGATTTTGTAGCAAGCATTCTGCCAAGCCGACCTGTTCCTACAGACTTGGCTTTAGTGATGTACACCAGTGGCTCTACTGGGAGACCCAAAGGAGTGATGATGATGCATAAAAACTTAATAGCTGGAATGACAGGACAGTGTGAGAGAATACCTGGACTGGGGTAAGAAACACTTCGTTGTCTTGTGTACAGAGAGCTAAAACAACCTCCAAAACTGTGCACATTTATAGACTCTGCTACTGGCATTGTGTTACCAAGTTTCTTCATGTTATTGTGAGGCCACTACTCTTTAATTTATAAGAAATATGTCTTGTGTGTGTGAACTTACCCTGTTTGAAAAATAGGCACTTCTAGTTCTTTTCTCACATGCTGTTGCTTTTTTTATTATTATTACCCTTAGCTCCAGGTCTGTGATGGATTTTTGCACTTTTGAACATCAGAGGGTACCACTAGATAAGAGATTCCTCTGGGAAATGTTTTTAGACATTTTCAGGCAGCTAGAATCAGTTTAGGAAGCACATCTGAGCCTAGCACTTCACTGAGCTGGAGATACCACTCTTGGGTGCACATGCTGCAGAATCTACTCAAGTACAATTCACTGAAGGAGCAGAAAAGTAATAAATTGTGTTGACAACAGTAAAACCAACTGCAAATTCTCTCATGTTAATGTTTTGAAGAAATTTTCCATGGAAGTGTATTTGTCCCTGCATTCACAAAGGGTTCAATAGCTGAAATAAGCCCTGCTGCCATGCTCCTCTTGTGAGAGGATATAAACCCAGTTCTGGCTGGGTGCTGAAAGCTGCTGTTCAGTGACAGCTCTGAGGTTCTTGCTGAGAAATCTCTGAGCAATTACTTCCTGAAACAAGCCTCAGTACTTCAGTAATCAGCTCTCTTTCTAGTAATGTATCCTAGAAGATGACTGACAGGGCTTTGTAAATCATTGGTCATTATTTCACAGTGTAGTGATTTCATCCTTGATTTCATAACTGGAATTAAAGCTCCCACAAAGAGATAGAGCAATATATAATATAATATATACTGCTATAGAAATAGCAGTAAAGGACTAAGGAATCTGAATTGCCTAGAAAACATGGCAAATCTTGTAATTCATACTGATATCAGTAAGGTCAGATTTTTCCCCATATTGTTTATATACTGTGGTTGAAATCACACCTGTCTTGTGTACAGGAGAGTAAGCTCACTTGTGATCCAAGTGAATCAAAAAGTAGTAACTAAATACACAATAAAATAGTTAAATGGTATTTTCAGTCCACTTGTGACTCATGGTTAATTAATTCTTTTTTCCCAGGCCCAAGGACACTTACATTGGTTATTTGCCTCTGGCCCATGTGTTAGAACTTACAGCAGAAGTTT